>OX402529.1:2756164-2953278 GCA_948098885.1 Drepanosiphum platanoidis | reverse complement strand
CACGGCATCCCGGTCACGTTGTCCGGCGTCAAGCATTTCGGAGGCCTGCGGAACGACGAAACAAAATCGTTCAAAATCGTCGTAAACAAAATAACGGTCGCGCGCCGTTCCTAATCGTTTTTTTTTTCGAGTTTCTTAGAATTTTTTTTTTCTCTCGTTTTTACCGACGGAAATTTCCATGTTTCAACTTTTTTCGTCATCGGATTACACATATTATGTGTCACATAAAATTATGATTCAAATGGGTCACGTGTACGTTTTCGTCAAACTTAAACTTTCGGAATACAGTGGATTCCGCTTAATGTGGGCACGTCGGGACCACCCCTGTTTGCCCACATTAAGCGGCCGCCCATAAAAACCGAAATTAGTTAAAAAAAATGTTAAATAATTTCCATATAAGTTTCATTCTATATCTCACCTTGAGATTTTTGATAATACCCATATCTAAGGGTTGACATTAAAGATGTCGTATTTGGTGGCAAAAATTCTAAAGTAATGTTTTTGAGTTGAACGTTTTTTGGATGTGCAGCACAATTATCAATAAGAAGAAGTTTAGTATGGACCTAGATTTTGCTTGCAATTCTTTATCCCATTCATACAGCTAGTTTGAAAATATGGTTGAAGTCATCCCTAAAATCTCGATTTTTTCCTTGAGGGAGAGATCTTTTCGCGACATATTGTCACATTGAAATTCACGTTAAAACTGAAATGCGGGTATTGACGCGTTACAGAACGCGTGCCGTCTTTTTATTACTTTCGATAAACACAATCTCATAGATACGACGAAACCCGATTAAATTTGTCGTTTTTAAATACATAATATGTGTATATTCTAACGCTATGATAAAATAAAATTGCCCACATAAACCGAATCGAGTGGCCATATTAAGCGGTTTTATTTAACATTGTTAATATACATTTGTATTGGGACCAGACCTGTTTGCCCACAATGAGCGGATGCCCATATTAACCGGTGTCCACATTAAGCGGAATCCATTGTATTTGATTTTTAAAGAGTTGATAGAATAATAATATCGTTATCGAAATGTTTATGATCGGTCTTATTTGTTAGTATAATAATTCTCATCATATACGTCGTCGGTTAGGCATTATATTATAGTTGTCATTGGTTCTTATAGTTTACAACTCTAAATGAGTTTAGAACGAAACAGTTGAACTTTCACACGCTTTAAAGTGACATGTGCGTATCGCGCGATGCTACCGCTGCAGAATGATACCGTGACGCGGTCCTTGTGCTTAATGTACTCTATTACGTCTGAAGAAATAGACGTAGTGTGTTATTGTAATTGGCGATTAATAAATTATCGTTATTATTATTATCATGCCGAATCTAATTGAACGTGGAAATTACTCAGATATGTTTCGAAGTGTACACAGAATGGTTAAATAGCTATTATCTACATCTGACAATAAAATATTTATCTCTTTTTTCATATTGTGGCCCATCTTTACAACACACAGTAGGCGCATGCCAAGCAGATTAAATTAAAGTCGAATCGAATTATGTTGTAACGCACCAACATGTTTACGTTTATCGTTGTCATTATTCGTGAAAGTACCCATTTAAAGTATAGGCACAGTTCACAAACATTTTTCAAATTTAATAAGAAAATTAATTTTTGTCAAGATGTAATCACACTCAAAACTTTAACTTGCAAAACGTTCATGATAATTTTATGTTCATACTTTTATTTTAGACATTGGTGATCATCCGTTTTTAGGAATCATATTTTATTGTATTTTTTTTTCTAATATGTATTTAATAATTCCACGTTTTTTATTTTGTTTTGGTTGCTTAAAAATATTGTCATTTATTTTTGGATTTATTAAATTAAAACGGTTATTATCTAATTTGTATTTTCGTTTTGTTGTAACTGTAAATACACGTTGGTTCCGTTATATAGTTATCAATTGTTTTGTTTAGAATAATTTTTAATACTAGGGAAAATAATATTTCTTTTATTAAAATTTAAAATACAATAATAACTATACAAAATAACGAGTTCATTTCAAATTCAGGCGAGTAAAATGTTTACATACAAAGCAAACGCTTTTATACGCATTTATATTATGTTATGAATCATTTTCATTTCAATTGAATAAAATCATTTTAAGCTTAGCAACAAATTACTTCAATTCATTTCGTTAGTTTGAACAACTCGGAGACATCCTATTCAGTATGCGACACATTTACCCACAAAGGTACGTTACAGAGTAATGGTCATGACAAGTTTTAGTTGAATGGGAGAGCCGATAGATACAAAGTACTATATTGGATAAGGAAACCCAAAGACTAGAAATTTAATGCGATATATATATATCTACTCGTACGTGCATGTGTACATTTCAACTAGAGCCGACTAAATCTCGAGATTCGAGAACAAGATGATCAGTATCAAGCCGATAGTTGGTTATAAAATGTTTTGTTGATAAATTACTTTCTTTTTTTTTTTTCTTTTTAAAGGAATTAAAGTACATTGAGATGATTATGTCATTAATTATAAAAGACGCGTCTTAGAAATAAATTGCTATTCATACTTAAAACCATAGTTAGTTAAGTCTACAATAGAAGTATATTATATATATGCACGTTTTTTTATGCGCTTATTATCATCATTATTTACCTAGTTTGGTTCAATAATAAATTGGTATAATGAAATGAAACAATAGATTAGGCGACTTAAATTTCGGATGCTTAATTTGAGAAACGGTGGTTAAATATGCAATTTTATTCTGACAAACTTGTGCGCGTGTACTTAATTAAACGCGTTTTATTAATAAGCATATAAAAGACAATTTCAGCGGATCATCTATACGTTGATGTAAATTTTAATAAATAAATAAATAAAACGTATGGCGTTAGACTGAACAATTATTTTAAAATCAAATTAATGTAGTTGACGCACTTATTTTCGGAACATAAATGAAAACAAATTCCATACTAAAAATATTGTGGTATTAACTATATAGTTAAAAGCGGGCGATAACATAATTATTATTGATCATAACTAGGGCAGAGAAGTTATAGGAGGTAAAATTGGAAAAACATACATGCAAATATGCACATAAAAAATTGAAAATATGCAATTAAATCCATTAAATATGCACAAAACATGCAAAAAAAAAATAATATATTTTAGTGAAATAAAAAACTTAATTATAAAAGATAAATCATTGTATTGCGCAGTTAATGTTTTTTTTTTTAATATTTTCTACGTCGAATGATCGCCGATTGTCAGCCAGTATGGTTTTATAACGAGAAAAACTTCTTTCGACGTTAAAAATTTAGCAATTTTTCCCTCAAAAATGTGTGAATGTGAAGACATATGCATGAAATTTGTGCAAAATAACGAAATTTGAATTTTTTTTTTAAATGTTTAAAATATGCAAAAAAAAAATTTATATTTCAACTATGGAGCTTATTATGACTTACATTTATATCTTGGTTTGCTATAAAACAGAGGCTCAGAAAAAAACATGCAAATCCTATAACTTCTCTGCCCTAATCATAACTCATTATCATTGTCATCGTCGCGTTCGCGGACGGCCACTATCGAAATAAACCATTTATTTCGCACAGAGTGGGTAGATTTTCAGTTAAAACTGTCGAATAGCGTGGGTTAGAGCGACTAGTGTAGGAGAAACGAGAACGTAATGGGTACCTGTCGAGCAGCGCGAGCCTGGTGGTCTTGTTGGCCAGGAACGCCATGTACGCGAAGTTGAGGCTGTAACAGTCGCACCGCCACGGGTTGTCGTCCAGATAGACGGACCGGAGCTTCGGGCACTTGGCGAACGTGCCGTTCTTGATCGTCACCAGCCGGTTGCCGGCCAGGTTCAGGTCGGTCAGGTTGGGCGTGTGCGCGAACTCGAGCGCGGACAGGTGCGACAGCCGGCAGAAGCTCAGGTCCAGCGCGGTCAGCCGGGACGAGTTGAAGCTGTCCGGCAGCACGGTGCGCAGCGGGTTGTTGGACAGCACCAGCTCGGCCAGCCCGTCCAGCTGGGCGAACGCGCCGCCCGGCACCGACGTGATCCAACAGTGACGGAAGTCCAGCCGGCGCAGCGTCTTGGAGACGAGCGGGCTCACGTGGCTGATCATGTTGTGCGACAGCCGGAGCTCCTGGAGCGACGGCATGGCGACCGTCAGCGGTTCCCAGGCGATGCTCTTGATCATGTTGGACGACAGGTCGAGCGAGACGAGCGACGTCAGCCCGCGGAACGCCTGCGGGTCCACCTGCAAACCAAGGGCGCGGAATCGCCGTTTCTTAGAAAGGCCCCCCCCCACTGGTGGCGGGGTGGGGGGGGGGGGCGATATTATTCGACGGCGAAACGAACGTTCGAAGTTTTCGAAAATCGTTATCGACCGTTGAAAAATCAATAGTAATAATACTAGTAAGGAGTAATCTGATCTTTTTGCGGCGCAGAAAATTGGAAAAAAAAAAAGGAAAAAAGTACATTTCTAACCAGAGTTAGGACTAGGGTTGCCACCTCTCCGGGTTTCACCCGGAGAATCCGGGTTTACATATAAATCTACGGGCTACGGGTTCAGTGAATTATTCTCCGGGTCGTCATAACATTACGACGTATTTTTATATAATTATAAATAGTTTGTCAATAAGTAACAAGTATTTTCATTGATGGGAAATTTATGGTCCGAAATCGTCTGTCAGTGGAAATGGTTAAATCAGAACTCTGCGTCAAATTATGAAAATATAAAATATGTGATTATATTAATATTTTTTTGCATTTTCTTACTTATCTTTTCACTTCATAACTTCATACTACAACTAAGCTATAGATTTTATAGATTATACTATATACTGGCTAGTGGCTGATGACCTTTTTTTTTTTTTTGCTTATCAACTGTTTCCGGGGCTGCTATCTTTCAAAGGTGGCAACCCTAGTTAGGACCCATCTAGATAAATTTACCTTAGAGATAAATTTTTACGAGTTGTCCGAATTTTTATTTCAGATAAATATTCCACCTAGCCGGATCAATTTTCGAACGATCGTTTAATTTTTAGTATTGATAAAAATAATCGGAATTGTTCAAATAGACGTTTTCAATTTTCAACTTTCGATCTCTTTATTTCAGGCGCGCGTGTAAATAAAATAATAGTAAATCTTGATCCAATAAAATGGATACTATAATAGATAAATATAATAAAAGTGTTTGAACAGAAAATTTGAAAAAAGAAAAAAAAGTACATTTCCAACGTCGCGTCGACTCGTAATAATTATCGACGTTTATAAGCGTCTTAGTATACCGCAAGTTCTAAAACCCACTGGTGTTGTATCGAGTCGCGAATATGTTAATAAATGTACATTAAATAATTTTAACGGCGTTGTTGAATAATTAATTTGTTTAAACGAGTGTGCAGAGGTGGTGGCGTTTTATTAAATCTGCCCCCGGACGGTATATTCGTTAATTTAATTCTATCGCATTGAATGATACCGTATTTAATTTGATAAGGCGAAGAAAAATATAGAAAAGAGTGGAATCTTGAAATAATTACGTATTTCATTTTCATTACATCAATTCATTATTATTCGTATGTATCGCGTACAATGTACTATTGTGAAATCGTTGGCTCTCGGTTTGTATTTTTAATAAAACAAAATACGAACGAGTATTTCGAGTGATTCCAAATATTATATTAATGGGGGTTGTTTTTTCTTTTTTCCAACAACTGTGTCTCGGGCATGTAGTGTGGTCTTGAAAAAGTGAAAACAATCATGTACAAAACGTTACGAAATTCTGCGCACACGATGAGCGAGATTTTCGATTCATTTTGTTTTGTTTTACAACGCTAAACAAAAACGTATTGTTACGCCGGGTTATTTGTTTTGATACAATGTGTTATTTATTACTCGCGAGTTTGTTTTCAGAATAATTACGTTGCTGTGTGTTTTATTTGGACTCGATAGTCGAAATGAAAGTAAACGGCCAAACGTAGCAAATAATAACTATTTAGTATTTACTATGCCGAGTCTAGGATGATTATTGGACGGGCATGTGAAAAAGTGAAACTATTGATTGAAACTTTAAATTATTGAAAAAATCGTATATAATACGTACGGTTTCCACAATGTTTTGAGATAGATCCAAAAACTCTAGGTTTGAGTTGTTGATGAATTGATAGGCGTCGAGTCTCCTTATTCGATTCCCGTTGAAAAATGCAGATTTGAGTCCACTCATACCGTGAATATTTGGCGATCGCACAGAACACGTCCCGGCGTCTATCGTTTCCAGTGACGTGGTTTGTATTCCAACCATTATGTACAATTCTTCATTGAAGCTGACGTCTAGTACTTCGAGATTTTTCAAATTACGCATAGAACTCTGGCTGAGATATCTGAGTTGGCCACCTTTTAAATTCAAAATTCTCAAGGTGTTCGAGGCCACTCCGTCGAATCGTACCAGTGGGTTGTTGGACAGATTTAAGTATGTGAGCTTTTTGAGTTCACTGAGCACCCTAGATCCGACCACGGATTCGATTTGACAATGACTCAGGTCCAACACTTCTAACGAGTCGCTCCTGAATATCGAGTGCGCGTGCCCTTCGAGATTTGTGAGCGGATTGTTCGATAAATTTAGAAGCTTAATGTATTTGTTGTTGTACAACAATGTATCCGGGTGGATCATAGATATGTTATAGATGGAGTTACTGCTCAATATCAGCTCTTCGAGATTCCACAAGTTCAGCATTGAATCGTTATCGAAGTGTTCGATATGATTTCCGGATAGGTTGAGCGTCTTGCAATCACTCATAAATTTTAATTCTTCCGGCAACGCGTCCAGTGTCATGTTCGAGTATTCCAAATGTTCTAGTCTCTGAATCAAAGAAACATAATTGATTTTCGGTTGTTTTATTTGCACCTACATAGTAAAAGCATTAACGATTCATAAAGGGGAAGAATTATTAATATTTTGATGAATACCGCGTGGTGAATGGACGGACTGCGATGGCTGCGAGACGACGACGATTTAATTTTTAATTTTGAAAGAGTTCGAGTTTTCAGTGTTTGAGTTATTGAATTTCTATTGTATTTCAAGTTTAATAATATTAAATATTCAAAGTTTAATTTTATTTTATACTATATAGTTTATTATTAGTTTGTTTTATTTGTAAAAACTTTTAAGTAGCGAAAAAATCAAATTACAAAAAAAAGCACCTAAAAATTAAAACCCAGTAAGTAACTTACTATAAAATTCTATCAATATTACAATAAGTATGTATGATATTATAATTGCTTTTATCGTTTTTTTTTCTTATGTAAAAAGCATTCGTCGTAAGTTTTCGGGCTTTTAGAAACGGGCAACGTGGTACAAAATAATCGTCGATTTATCGAACATTGTTTTTATAGATAACGACATGTTAAAAGTATTGAGTTCTCGTATTTCATGTATTTGATTGATTATTATATTTTATATTTTCCGGCTATAGTTTGACATTATAATTTTTAAATATAAATTTATACATTCACCGAACGAAAATATATATATACATATATGGGTTTTGTTATGTCAGATAAATAATATCGAATAAGCCATAAAAATCCATGAACTGTGTAATCGAAACGATTAAATTGTTTTTTTTTTTCCGTTTATAGCAAAACCCGTGTTCAAACGAACGTCCGACGAATAGAATACAAAATTGATCGAGTAGACAAACATGATTTGTCTACGTATGTGATGTTAGATATTTTTGTGTCAAAAATGAACGGCGCACCTGCATGACAGATTATTACGAGTTGATATTCAATCTTCGCCTGTGTGGAATAATGTGTATTTTGCATTTGCGTGTTTTCTAAATAATAAATTTTTGTAACCCGTCAACCGGGTGTGTAAAATATATATATATATATGTACGTAATATTTATTTTACTAGAATTTGTTTATGCGCGTTCTCATAATACGAAATGATGAAATGCATTAATATTAACTATGTACCTACCAAGTACACGAGTACTTGAAAATTAATAACGTGATGCGAACAAGTTGTGACGTTTGTATTCGCCTACTTTGTCATTTAAACATGACGTTATCCTTTAAAAGCTATATCGTACCTAGAGCATTCACTTTTGTACTCGTATTCGTCAGACGGACGGCATTCGTATTTTCAGAAATCCTATTAAGTTTTAACGATAACGTTTGTGACTCGTTTCAAAATAACTCCCCGTTCGGCCTAATAAATATGATATTCAAACAAAACGTGTTCATAATATCGTTTCCGTTGACGATAAATTATCATTAATATTGCACTTAATACTTGAGACGAACATTACTTAAGAACATATTTAATTAAAACAATTTTTACAAATCATACACAGCAGGTTATACAAAATAAGAATTATATAATATCAATACGCTAAGTATGATAAAATGTGTTTGTTACTTGAATGGTTTTAACTTTTAATTATTGTTTATCGTGGTGGAAGTATGTATAAAAACATAATATAAAGTCAATTTTTTTCATTTCATTAAAATAAAGGTCATGGTTTCTATGGTAAATTTAATTAAATTCTAAGTTACAAATGCTTCTATAATTATGTTTTAAGTAATTTAGATTGAGATTTAATTCAAATATTGATATGCACATTTACAGTAATCATATACATAATTTCAATAGCTATTAAAATCATCGATTAATTTTATTTAGTTTTATTTTCTACGTTACAGCGCTGATAGTATTATTATAATACAGAGCGTTTTAGAATGAAAAATGATATTTTCGGTCAAAAACAGTGCGGAAAAATCGGAATGGTCTTCTTTTTTTCACTCTTGAACTCGGTAGTTGCAGTTATTTATTATTCGTTTTCTACGAGACTAACATTTGTTTACGAAATTTCTAAATTGAAATTTTAATACATATTAATTATTCATTGACTTATAAACGGGTTGAACTTAATTCAAAATACGTTACACTAAAAACAAACTAAAATTAGCATAGTAAAAATGAGAATGCAATAATTTAAATAATAGTAACCTCACAATTGTATAAATAATAATAATTTAATAAGAAATGATAGTCGGTTAGCTTCATCGTTCTATATAAAAGATTTTCTATTATTTTTTAAGAAATGAGTAAAGCAAATAGAAAAAGAAATGAAAACGGTGAAAGTTTTAAGGGGGGGGGGGTAAGAAAATTGACATTGCTCAATAATAGTGCAGTATCAATTTTAGAATTAATTATTTTTAATAAAAGCTCAAGATCAAACTAACCGCCCTTCGAACGGCTAAAGATTTAGAGGTCGAAGGGCACAAAGGACAGAAGAGACAATGGTTTACATTCGATTTTTAAAACAAACGAACAGAACTTGAGCAATTTCCTCTGGACACACGCTCGTGCTGATACGTCTTGTCAGTGACGGTGACAATAATATTATAGTTGTTTTAATTTTTATCTTTTTTTCGGGGATTGGACATTTTAAAAATAAAGAACGATCTATTGTGTCGAGCGATTTTTAAAATAGGCACTTGCATAGTTTTATGATGAGATATAATATTGAGAACAGGTCACATTTAATTCATTAAAAACTACCGAGCATACAATAATATAAACAAAAAATAGAAATAAAATAAAAAAATTAACATTTTTTATCGTTATACTCGAAGTAAGACCTTTTATTTTTTATTTTTATTTTTTTTCCGGATATTATTGTACGTTTAAAAGTTTTTAATAAATTATTTTATACATTTAATAATAATTCGTTAATATTTAATTGTAATATCTGATAGATTATTTAAAAGCCATTAGTCTCGACTATCGTTATAACAGGTAGGAAATCAAAAAAATAATTTTTCAAACCCTCGGTACAGCTATACTAAGCTTTTTTTTGTTAATAAGTTAACGTTTATAACACGATTATTGATTGTTTTAATTATCAATAAACATCTTACATCTCACATAATACATTATTAATTTAAAAAGTCCACAATTTGCTAGGGCTCTTATCCTTTACCCCGTCGGATGACAGTTAATTTCGTATTATATAATATGTATTATGTATTTATATAAGTATATTTTATATACCTAAGCTTTATATATTTAGTAGTGTATTAGTGTTGGTGTGTATTGACTCTAAGTAACATGGAATACTTGATTTTTGCTGTGTTATTGTTTTGTTTTAGTACTAACGTGTACGTATTTGTTTGAAACGGTTTGTTAAAATTACCTCATCGATTTTAATTATTAAAAATAATCCGACGTTTACAATGTTTACGCAAAACATTATACCGAGATTTTCGACAAACAGTTAGCCTTTCTTTTTTTTATAGAAAAAGTGATCTCATATCTCGGACGTTTCGGAAAATAGGAACAAATAATCCAGTGCGATTTGAACATGCCCTTAAATAATATTATATTATGTCTTTGGTAAAATAAAAAACAACAAAAAAAAAAAAAAACGCCAGACACGTCGTCGATATCGTATTTTACGAGCTCGATTTTATTACCTGAAAATCAATTGTCACGTTCAAAATGTCAGTGATGTTGGCGCCGGAACAGATTAACAATCGTTTTGCACAATAACACTGGCCGGGGCATGGTATGGGGTCGGCGGGCAGCGAATGTGCATCGGCTACTTGCACTTTGCTTTCAGCCGTATTCGTCATGCACAGCAATACCACCGACAGTCCTATCCGTATCGCTAAGCTGATCTGAAACGTATAAAATATCTGAAATTCTCTTAATATTAAATCGTTTCAATCGGCACTGTTGACGGGAAGGGTTTTTTTCTTTACGCGTTCTTACGACTCTCTATGATCGCTCATATATTATGGTCACCGTCAAATGGAAAGTATTTATTTTGAAAGTCATGGGCAAAACGAATACGAATAATTATTATTATATGTCAATCTCCCGGAAACCCCGTCGCCATATTACTAAGAGTTTAAAAATAAATTGAATAATAGTTCGTTTTTTTTTTTTTTCACAAATAAAACGTGACTTATTATAAAACAAATTCTAATCAAACGTAAAACCAATGTTTGTATAAAACAATAATCACTTTCCGACAACGCGCAATATACGACTAGAACCGCTCGAGCACGTAAAACGTTTTAAAATCCGTGAATACCTGCGGCCTATTCGGTGAAAAAAAAAATATTTTCGACACGAGATGTGATCATATTGTGAGCTTTTTAATACGTTTTTATTGTTACTGTTTTTTTTTTTTTTTTTACTTTTTTTTTTACGTGTTATGAAACAATAACAAAGCAGAATAAGTCAAGCATAACTAATATAGGTCGATGCTAAACAAACACTTTAAACGAATTTGGAATAAAAAAGAAAAAGTTTTTTTTTTTTTTTTAAGGTAGGAATTTCTACGTTGGACGAGTGCCGAGAAAAATAACGGTTAAAAGTTTAATTATAAATTAAACAATAATATGATTACGCGGATGTAGATATTAGTGTACGAGTTGACATTTTTAGCGAGTGAGTATAAACAGGTATAATTTATATTTTTGTACGACACATAATATTGTGTTTGCAGAGTAGATTTTAGAAATCGAGTGTTGCTCGAAAAATAAAAACCTTATTAACATAAAAACAATATAGATATTCATCATATTATCATTTGCTTAAAATGTGGTTAATTTTTTGTGCTGACAATATGCTACAATTTATTTATTCAAACATCTAATCATTATCATCTATATATTATATATAAATAAACAGCATATGCAAAACCTACTGGAATAGGAATAATGACACGTAATTAAATTTATGTAACAAAATGGACTGTACGAAGTTTTTATTATTATGACTTATGAGACGTATACAAAACGTAATATTTCCCGTCGACAGAGCTTGGACTTGGAGTATGCGTTTTAGTGTTAAGATATTAAGTTGAAACGAGTTTAACGAGTTAAACGATTGTTTTGTTGCCTAGACGACATCTCCGTTATTGCGATCACTATGCATTTAGCTCCAACTTCGTAACGTACGCCATCGTAAATTACTATATTAACTTATTCGATTTTTCTAAAGAAAAAGCCATTGTTTGTTTTTGTAATTTGTAAAATGCACTTTTTAATCTGTGCGGCTCGTGTGATTTATGCGCGTATAGTTGTCGTCAATCGAGGAACAATGTTTGTTTACTCGAATTTGTCGAATAGGTGTTACGAAAAACGAACAAAGTTAAATTTGATAAGGTTATTGTTTCTCGAGAATGACTCGTACGCTATGCAGAATTTAACGTTTGATAAATCAACAGTGTTCGTTTTTATTTTCATTGTCCTATATCACGAGTAAATGATCAGTATAAAATATCATAATTGTTTGAGCACAAGTTCAAATTTATATCTCGATAATAATTTCACACGTCACACGAAACTATTGCAGGGATTGTTTTATTTTTTAGTCATTCGTCTCGAAACGTTTAAAACGAGTTTGAATTATTAGAAAGGAAAAACACACACACACACACACACACACACACACAAGTGACATCACTAATGGTTCTAAAAGTTTTTTCGCACCACTTTATTGTGATTGTTTTTAAATCGATAAATTTGAAACCGGGTAGTTGTTTTTGTTTTTTTTTTTTTTATCGGAACGAGGTATCGACGCAGTTTACGGTTTCAAAAAAGAATTCTTAAACATACACGCTAAACACAATGGCACCTAAATCGATATTACCTTGAGTTATGAAAACGGTTTAGATAATGTTAATAATTGCGTTTTTATAATGAACGCACTACAATTATTATAAATATCATAGTCTCGCGTGTGTATTTTTCCAACAGTATAATAATTTATTATCGAACCAATTCTAAGCAAATATATCTGTCGCATACGTATTATACACGCATACTATAAGAGCATGTGTATATACATAGGTACTTATAATAATGCGAGCAAATCCAGTAGGTACCTACACCGAAACGAACGGCGAAATCACCTTGGCGCCGATATTGTTATTTAAATTCCGATTCGCAGGCGCGCGTACGATACGAGCCTGTTGTTTGGCGATCCCGATACGAGTTCAGTGCCTGCCGCGTTGGCAGTAACGAAAAAGGAGAGAAAAAAAGAATTCGAACGCGATGACGAACGGAAAATATTTACACAATACGCATCGGTTATCACGCGCAGGTGATTTCTCATAATATAGCGTTTATCTTTATTGTGTTTAGTGCGCCCATAAACCTATTACAGTGCGTTACAGTGTTCGACTGAGTACGGTGTATCTACTCGCGTAGATACACGGCACGACAACGGTGTTCCAAATCGGTATTTTTTATGTTTTTTATTAACCGCTTTTAAAACCTCTTCCCTACGACACATGAATATATCGACGCGTGTGTTTACTTTTTTTTTTTTCTTCCGTTCGCGCCGCCGCCGCGCCGTCGTTTTATCGGACGCGTAACTCGCGAGAAACGCCGAGCTCGAATAAAAAAAATAGAAACGTAATATTTTCTCGACACAGTTTTCTCTCCATTTCTCTTCGGACTATCACTACTCGATCTGTGTGCCGTCTTGTTCTAGCGTTGCGTTTTTAAAAAAAAAAAAACGAATACGTATATCGATATGAATAATCCGTTGACCTGCAATTATATTTAATGTTCTATCGGTGTGTGTGTGTGTTTAAATCGTCGGCGTAAAATATATCTCGCGACCGTTTTATCGCGGTTTGATTTACGTCATGTTTGTTAGGTCGATTTATGCGCAACGCGAATACAACTTTCGTTCTCTCCAAGTAAAACATAATATTTGAACCGCCTATTTCAGAAACCTCATGAGTGATGGAAATTTAACACATTTCGAGAAATTAATAAAAATTTCTCATCATCTTAATAGCTTCTTCTTTTTTTTTCATTTAACTCGTATACTCACCAAGGTTGGAGGGAAGGGTTATAGAATATGAAAAAATAAAAAAAAGTCGTTTTACAATTTCTGTCACTTGTGGGGTTTCTGCGATAAGCGGTTCATTTAAAATGACGTTCAAATGTTGTATGATTTCGGTCACGTTTGGACTGATCGACGTTTGCTGCGCATCGATTACACAGCGTTTAAGGCATCGATAGACATGTTATTATTATTATTATTATTATACGATTAGATTTTTAAATTATATTTGTTTTTATTCGTTTGTTCGGTTATATTAATGTCATAGAATTCTAGTGTCCGCTGACCGCAGATTTTCAAATCCCGAACAATAGGTAAGATCGAAGTAGTAAGATTTGACGTTATAAAAATATGTAAAACAGTGCTTGTAAATCGACAGTTACACACTCGATGCACGCGGTCATCCGAACCGACTGATAATCATAATTGTTAAAAAAAAAAAAAAAACAGTATATTTTCAATTATATACGTTTGATAAAACGAAATAATTACAAGTCGCAACGTTTTTTTTTTTTTTTTTTTTTTACGAACGGCTTGAAATCGATTTTCTGCGTCTCGAAACCATCGTCAACGACAATCAACAAATTAGAACAAATTAGAACATATTAACAAATATTTTCGTGGCGTTGAACATTAAAAAAATCAAACAATGCGCATTTTATGACCGCGCCATTAAAAAAAATTGTATAAAACAATTAATGAAAAATCACTGGATTTGCTTATCGTCAACTGAAATTATAGTAATCGAATGTTTATGCGCGTACACGTCACGTATTATCGTAATACACATTATTAAATAGTAAGTTGTAATTACTAAAGTTGACGCAACGACGTTTAATTAACGCGATGGATGAGACGTTGTTTCGTCTTAACAATAAAATAAAAAAAAAACCCTATCTATTGAAAAAAATAGAGCTCGATTACGCGTCGTAGTAGTCATAATACGTATAATAATGTGCAAGTTAACCGTTATTTGTCGTCACAATGTAAGGAAAACGAAAACGGACGAATCCCGTGTGACTTACACGAGTAGCGAATGCAAACGAATATAGATGTTTGTCGCGAGTTTTCGAGAAGCAACGGGTCGCGCGGAGTAGGTGGTTTTGCAGGAGTGTCGGTGGACAATTATTTCTATTATTTTTTTTTTTACGGTGCCGAGGATTTATTTCATTTCATACCGATCGGTCGTTTTACCTTCATGGTCGAAAATCCCGTCCGGTGAACGTACAGGTATCGGGCCGGCCGGCACGTCAGCGCGGCAAACGGTCAGCGCAACCAAGTGGCGACGAGGCAGTACAGCTGAGTTTGTCGGCGTACACGGAGATAGACGACGGCGGTGCACGGAAACTTACATCCGAAATATAACATCGTTCGGTGTAGACGCACGCGGAAACCCGAACGCGAGCGATCGAGAGAGAGAGAAAGAGATAGATAGATAGAGAGAGAGAGAGAGAAAGAAAGAGACAGAAAGAGAGAGAGAGAGAGATAGAGAGAAAGAGAGAGAGAGGAAAGAGAGAAAACGAAAAAAATTCTAAAAAAAAGACGACGGCGATAGATAATAGATATTAATAGTAAAAAAAAAAAAAAACGAACGACCACAAACCGGTTGATTTCGCGCGAGCGATTTTCACAATATTATTACGCGTAACGAAACTATTATAATATTGTTTATTTAATTGTTTGTCCGGTCTCGTATTTCTCTCGTTTTCTACGCGACACGGAGCTACAACGGTCGCTCGTTTGCGTGTCACCAATCCATCGGCAGATAAGACTGGAACGTTCGTACAAATACGAACCCAACCTAGCCCATGACTCTGTTTAATTACTCGACGAGAACTGATTAAGAAAATTGTTCGAAACTCGACTGTGTGTGTGTGTGTAGGGATAATGACACACACACACACACACATAGACCTAGACACATGCAATCATTGTCGACCGCGGTGATAAGGATGCCCGTAACGCTGTATAGTCATCGTTTTGAAATAGTAATAACATTATACAGTGTGTTCGACGAGTGATAGTTTTTGAATAGGATTTTTCGTTTTCTTCGTCCGATACGTCGTCGCTCGGAAAAATTACAAACGTTCACGTCCTTTAGTATAAAAGATTTCTACTTCTTCTTCTTCTTCTTCTTCTTTTTTCATTATTAATTCTAGACTTTTCGTTTGTTTCAACACTCGCGCTGTGTACACTCATAAGAACGAGTTGAAGTATCGATCGTAACGTTGAACCCAATTATTAATCTCATTTGCTTTATCGGTCTACACACGATTTTTGGAAATTTGTAGGCGCGTTTACGAAAATTTATTTTCATTCACATGTTTGGTCGTGTGGGGTCATACAAACGATCAACGAATTCTTCGGTCGATATACTCGAAAATAAAATCCGTAATTTTTATTCGATTTAAAAAACGATTTTCCCTCAAAACGAGTGAAAAAAATCTCTGGCAATCATCTGGTGTTGTTACTTTTATTATCGAGCACACACTCACACACACACACATATTTATCGTCTCATTTTTTACTTTATTTAAAATTGCAATCCCAACTTTTAAGCGCTTTATTCATAGATATTATAATTATTTACGAAATCATAGCAGGCGCGTGTATTACTTTAGAAACGGCGAGATGGATAAAATTATTCAGATCTTATTTTATATGAAGAAACGAAGCGAATTGTTTTACATTATTCTATAGTAGATAAAACCTTACGTTACATGTTTGTTTCGATAATAGAAGAAATATAATTATTGCAATTTTAATGTTTTGATCTTTAGTCTATAAACGTCAACATCGATTCTATTTTGTGCAAATAATTAGAATTTAATAAAATAACACGACATGCTTTATTGAATAAAGTCTAATCTTCGCGACATTATTTTTACATTGAATCTAAATAACAAAAAGTATGAGATTGATAAATCGACGTTTAGAATTTTTTCTCTCTCAAAATTCACATATATAATATGGAATGATTATTCATTTAACGCGAGACACTATAGTTTGTGTAAGTACATAATATAATAGGCGTTCAAAGATTTAGAAATTTTCTCTAAACGCGCGTTTTCTCAGCCCTTGTGTTTTCAGACGTATATATTTTCAAACGATTTGAAGTTATACGCAAATTTATCGAAAACACCCACCCTGTATCCATAGTGTACCATAAAATACTATTGATAAAGACAGTTATACAGGTATAATATATACGTAAATGTATACATCTATTGTTTACCGTAACATACTGGTATATTATAATATCTACGCGACCATAAAACTGTTGATTTGTTTCAGTAATCTTAGGAGATAGCCGGTCATCGAGATCTACGCCCGTGTCGAAGTTTCCATAAAACATTGTTCAACCGAAATGTCGACAACGTATCGGACTCGACATATTCCGAGTTGCACTCAAAATTAAAATTTTGAAGTAGTTCGATTACGAGTGTAATAATTGATTACGAGACAAATTACCCAATGAAATTACGTTATATTATTTCAATCGCATACTTTGCGTGTAAATAAATCGCACAGTTGGCAATGTATACACGTCGTGATCGCGTACGAATTTATAATGTATGTGTCACGCAAATAACGAACGATACGCGTAAAAGGATTATAACGCATTTCAATAAACGTTTGAAATCGCATTTCACCTACTACGTGTAATATCATTATCGAATACACACGGGCCGAGCATCAGTTTCAGCAATTAAATCACGTTTTTCTTTTCACGTATTAAAAGACACGTCGGAAACATAATGGATTTGTCTAGTATTTCTCTACGTATGTTTTAACTCGACGGTTATATTATATCGAATGATAAACGTTGTATAATGTATTAAATTTACAAGACAATGAGTGCAGAAAGGAAACGTTTCGATATACCAACATAAACGCAGATTTAACTACGTTTAAAAAATCGTATAAATGTCGCCAGTGTTAAAATCGAATTATCTCCGCTGCTGGTGTAGTTATAATATAAACATTGAAAATAATTATGGCAGCACATAGTGTATAACGCTGTGTCTTGTGATTGGACCGTAACGTTAACAACCGCACAATAAAAAA
Organism: Drepanosiphum platanoidis; assembly: GCA_948098885.1. Classification (NCBI taxonomy): domain Eukaryota; kingdom Metazoa; phylum Arthropoda; class Insecta; order Hemiptera; family Aphididae; genus Drepanosiphum; species Drepanosiphum platanoidis. Next base: position 2,935,339 of record OX402529.1, on the reverse strand, counting down.
AAAAAAAGTGTTCTGCAGATTAAACGTCCATTTATGGCTTATAGATTATAGATATAAGAACAAACATACATTGAATATTGTTATACTCGCATGTCTCTATTTGATTATTAAAAACTGCCGTAATACGAAACGCGAGTTAAAAAACGATTTTTCTTTTTTTTTACAAATCCATTGTGTACGCTGGTACCTATAGGGTCTGTGGGCGATGTTGAAAAAAAAAAAATCTAATCACTAATTTGTTTAATGGTATCGTATAATAATGTATTCCTCGTTCCGAACGAGGTTGTTTTTTTTAAATTTAATTTCAGATTTTGTGTATAATATGCATTACAGTAGAATATCGTTACGAACCCGTCGCGTCCGTGCGTCCATTGTCACAGTTTGTTGCTTTTGTTGTTTACTTATCTCGTACGTTATTGTTTTGAGTGAAATTCAGTACACGTTATTGATTGTATCAGCTTGTTTGTTTAATTTCGATGTGTTTATGCTTCTAGAGATTATAAGTGTTATTATCGATGAAACAAACCGACCTACTCTATGCGATTGCCACGGTCGATAAGTCATTTAATTCTATAATACGTATGTCCGAGGAAAGATTAATTTAGTTAATTTATTTGTGTTGAAATTATTTCAGAACGTTTTCATGTCGGTACTTAGGAGTTATTGGTACTGTGTGTGAGCTTTAATATCTAGTTCTTGATTCCTTCTCGCGGATCTCTATGATCACAACGATTTCGTTATAAAACATTATGTCGTTTTGCTAAAGAAGCCGATGTCGGATGCATCGTGTTGAGCAAATATTTAGATTGACGATAATACGTTTGAAATCGACGCGTGCGTTGGATCAGGCAAGGCCTTTCTTTATTTGGGACAAAAAAAACTAGGTAGTCTGATTTTCTATCGTCAATCTCGTTTGATTTTCGTTCAATATTGAAGGCACGGTTGTCAGTCCCAACGGCAATTAACGATTTTCTTTCTCGCAGCAGTCAAACAGTAATGTTAAGGACCGTTATAGCAAATTACTAACTACTGTTATTAGGCGATGACTAACAAAATTAATAATTATGAAATAATGAGTTGGTAATTTAATCACACATTTTTTGTGTACCCATATCTATTGGAAAGTAATTTTTCAGAGTAAAACTTTGATATTTTCAACTGTCAGAAAATATAATACACTGTTCAATTTTGTCCAAAATATACACTTCAATAATTTTGGTACATAGTGAGTTGAAAAAAAATATATTTGATAAAATAGTTTGTTATGTCAAGATATACTTGCACAGTTTACTATGATATTTCGGTGTCCGTCTTTCATTCGATAAAAGTAAATAATATCTAGTCGTTTATTTTTTAATGTTTATCTTTAAGGACTAAAGTTCGAATAATCCTATACATATTCTAAATGCCAACACAGATATGGAAGCTGTTGATAAATTATTAATTTATTATTTTGAAATAATCATATTTCTAACTAATAAATTTTTACTTTCGAATAAAATAAAATAGATTACTTTTATAAGTAATGTGCACATTGTTATTTTTGAAATGTAAAAAAAAAATGTAATTGTAGTATTGATATTTTATTAATTTTTTAATGTCCAGTGACTAATGTAATATCGAAATTTAAAAAAAATCGAAAATGTTTGAATACCGTAAAAAATATAGACAGACATTCGCAAATGTTTTCAGTTTTCAACGAAGTAGGTGTTTAATTTGAGGGTAATACGTAACACTAATCGTATTATTAACGTGTCTACGGATTTCGTGTAGACATTTCGAACACAGATTTAAGTCAATCTATTTATGTAGCGTTTCTAACGTTCGTTTATACGTGACGTAGATGAAACTAAATTTAAGTTTTTCTCTAATATTGGGAAAAACTACCGAGCAAATAAAAAATTACCCGTTTTCCGAAGTACGCATTCGTATAGGTTTTCCGAATAAAAAGTTGTCGCACACCTTAATTTTTTTCGTTAATAACTTTGTTCGAAATTGAAAATTTTGACAAACAACATTTGTCTCGTCTGATTTTAAACATCATTTATTTTTTTATTGTAAACATTATAAGAATATAAAATTGTAATTGTCTGGTCCGCGAATCCCTTTTAACTTATTCGTGTGGCTCGAGAGTCCAAAAAGGTTGCCGACCATTGATATAGAGAAACTCAGAACTTGAATACCATTTCGGCTTCCGGACTTGTTCCATATGTAAATTGACGTTTCCAAGCGTCTGAAACTTTTTACAAAAAACAGATTAGAAACTTTCGAGACTGGACAAAACATTTTTAGAACAGACAAAACATCAATTACTCGATTTATTAGGTTATTCAGTTAGAGAAAGTTTCGCCAACGATTTATAACTATACTCTAAAAGTATCGTAAACGATACGGATATTTTTGTGAAAAGATCACGACTCTTTGGAATGGCGAGTATAAACGATTTTATTAGTGATAATATGACTTGGAAAAATAATTTTGTTGAAACCTCGACGGAAAAAGAACAAAACAAGGTTAATAATAAATAGGCAAATGTGGTGTATATTTACAATGTTGGGTGACCGACTGCGTTTTCTTTTGACTGAATTATAAATTGATGGAAAAATCTTCGTGCGCACTCTCCTTTCTCTCCGCATATTGATTACTAAATCGCCAGTTATAATTTTCCGACGAATGACAATAACGGAACTATATGAAATAAATTCGAAAACAGTTATAAAGTAAACATTTTTAGGAAATAAAATATTATTCTATACGTATGAAAAATAATATCATATTTAAACGAAGACAAACCGCCGGTATTGTTTTATCTTTAGGTATTGTTCCTGTACCCAATAATCGTTTTTAGTTCGAAATGTATCAATATTATAATATCGAATTTTATTTTTTATAAAATATGTATTTAATTAATTTTTAAGTACGGATGTAAAAATTTCGTTCTTATAGTGATGTTATTAAACATTATTTAAATCATCTATAATAATAATGGTTACCACAGGCAAATAAAATGTGTATTATACCATAAAATTCACTCTGCAGCTCTAGGTAAATCGGAGAATCAAAATAAATTCCTAAACAACTGATAAACACTTTACGCAAATATAAACATTTCAATTTGGGTATGTGTAATATGTAATATAATATGTTTACGTCACGTAGAGTATTTTTCGGATTAGTAAAATTATTAATAATCGGTAATTTTTAAACGAAACTTTTTTCACAAGATATTTAAATTAAATGCATTTTTATGAAAATCGACCGTGGTTTATTGGGGAAATTCCTTGCGTCCAGTTGGCCGTCGAATCACAAAATTTGTTAGTAAAAAATATTACGGCGATACAGTACCATTAAAATTCCATTTAAAATGTATATAATATGTTTGATAAACGAGTTCAGTATAACGTCATGATATTGTAAAATGTATTTTGTGTAATATTGTATTATGATTCGCTGAAGCTTTGGCGAAGGATAAAAATATTTTGAAAATTAGCTGCACCCGTACAACGGGAGTAGTATTTATGTTTATAAAGGAAGGCAAATTATATACTGTTTTTGAATGTTTACGATAAGATTATTCGAAGCTATACATTTCGCTTTGGTCTAGCATGGGTCGTTGACTTGTTGTACTTGTGCGCTTATCTATAGCCGTGGTCGTGGAGCACTAACGACGGGACGTGTTCTCATAATATTATTATCGTCAAAACCTCAAAACGCATTACAAAAAAGAAGATACTCGATAATATTCGGATGTCGATAAAAATGTGAGAAAACCGGTTCGACTCCATTACTGCGACGAGCTTTTTAAGTTTTAATACCTTGTCGTAGAGTTTCGTGACTTGTAATGATTATGATAATAAGAAAAGGTTTACCTCTTTCGAGAGATAATTCGTTTCTATTACTGGACTTCCAACGTGTCGAAACCGCGTTTGTAACAATACGATGATATTGTGGCGTCGACTACAACTACGTAGATTCGTGACGGCATTTTAATTTAAATGTTTATAAAACAAACGAAATCAATCGGTCAAGGATGACGAATCATTGGACGACGATATTCAATGATGATTTTTGAAAAAGACTCATATGATAAAGACCGACTAGAGGAATCCAATGGTTTTTGTTTTAATCGATTTCACCTCACTCACAGATTCTATTGTTTTTCTAGGTTTATCCAGGCCGTGTGACAATAGATTGACAGACGACCGGATTCGTTTTCATTGTTTTTATTTGTACTTTGAATACAGCTGCAATTATTTCGTTATCACAAATGACAGACTAAGTTTTCGTGATTATTATAGTTTCTAAATATTTCATATCACTTTATTCAGTATTACGATTAAATTTAAATCGAACAAATAAAAATATACGAATCGATGAAAATTATTCAAACGTTTTGGGCCATCGAAGAAAGAAGAACAGTTGTTATTATATCGATTATTTTTAATTTTAGCACTTGTAAAAATCAGGTGAGACATCGTATTTTTCGTCTTATTCCCAAAGCTAGCACTGATTCAACTGTTTTAAGTTGATGGCATGTCTTTAAATATATATAAAACAAAGTTTGCCCCTTCTCCAAAAAAAAATAAAAAAAAATTCCATTATACATAGTAATAGTAATAATTACATAGTAATTATTATAATTATTATAATTTTCTATTGCCACAAGTCGATAAGACCTAAATGTAAGATGAGTTTTAGTGACAACGTATTATACTCGTATTATTTATCTTTTAATATTAAAATAGAGTTTTCTGATTATATGACATATAATAATATTCATTTTTTATGTTAATTTTCATTCTTATACTTATATATTTAAATTTTAAATACAATTTTGAAAAGTTATTCATTGTATTACCACTATTAGCCATACCTAAGTTGAAAAACGACTATCGGACATAAATAAAGTGATATTACTGTGGTCGAAAAATAGCTAAAAATAGCTGTTTCAAGTTCTAAAGTATACCGACTAATGTAAATTATTGCTGTATTGTATCGATTTTTAATTTTGAAAGTTTGTTCACCCTATAAATTCATAAAAAAAATAATCAATGATCGAAAGTAAATATTGCTTGAAATATTACATAAATTGTCGAACATACACGAACGTGACGAAAAACTCGGCGAAAATCAAACAATCACACCACAAACGAAGTATTGTCATGCGACCGACGACCTACGTTTAATAAGCGATAAACAATACACCCACGTTATTATACAACGGGTGACGGTGACGTAGTTAAAAATGTCGATTTATTAAATTATTTGCTAAAAAATGTTTGTCACGAGGTAAAACTAAAAATTCATGAATAATCGAAAACGTTACTTAATCGCGAATACAAGGATCTCGTTGAATTTTTGCTTCGTATGACAACATTTCGGAAAAACCAACATGTGACTTTTATAAAAATCATTATGACCAAATAATCGACCCTTCCCGCACCGTGTTTTGTGAAACACGTCGGTTTTTAATCGAAAATCAAAAAAAAAAAATAATAAAATAGCTCCGTCGACTGACTCGCGAATCAATCGATAAGTTTGAATACCGTTCTCAACATATTATTTTTATTGTATCAACAAAATAAATAAAATTGATTCTTTTGATTCTTCGCGTCTCTCTGTGAAGTATAGTGTATATTTGAAATTGAATTGTAAGAATAATTTAATCACGCGCAGGGTAAATATTTAGATATAGCATGAAAAAAAAAACCCCTCAATTTATTAATTTATTTAAATCCCATTTCATAATCAAAAAATCAATATCTTTATATTTCTTTCGAAAAAAAAAATAAAAAATAAAACCCGTTTCGAAAAAATACGAACTTTTAATAGATTATTATTTGTGCCTGGGAAACGTGTGTTATAATAATTTCTCCAGATAAAATAAAACATTTTTCCATTCGGAAAAAAAAAAAACTTGTAACGATATTAATATAATCATAAAACGACTGAAAAAATACTCTCAAACATGTATTTCCAATAAGTTTTCAGTGATAGCTAGCAGCGTGCTAAAAGGTTTTTGCTATTTTCAAGTCATGTATTGGCAGTTTTGCCTAAACGTTTCTATAAAATGAAATATATACATATACATATACATACGTATATATATATATATAAATTCAGTTACAAACAAAAATACTCAATTATTTTTTTTTTCCTGATTCTTTTGTGGTTTTCGAGTACATTTGATGTAATATATCTCTTGGTGAGACAGACGCGTTTAAAAGAGGTCGGGAAAAAAATACATATAGGTCGACAAAAATCCTAGTATTTGCTTTCAGTTTCTGGGTAAAAGGAAAACATATTTTTCTCGGGGTTCGCACTCACATCGATTTCATTGCTTTAAGTATAAAGTTTACAAAATGACCCAATGTACTAAGTGTGTATACCCCTTAAGAGCATGTGCCCGTCGAACGTTATTGTTAAATGGCGAACGTTGGTCCGTGGTTTCTCGGAAATTTCGAATACGCGCGTTTTGTTTTGTCTGCTTTTTCGTCGGGTGTGAACTGTGTTACAAACACAATACACGTCATAGTATAAAGCTACGATTCCCCCTTGTTACGTTATATTCTAATATCGTTCGCGAGTGATGGCGGCGAAAACTATATGGCAACGTATCGAACACGGTCGTCCGAACAATTGTATTAGCTGTCTTTTTTAAGGCGTTAAACGCTTTTCATCGATATTTCATCATTTGACAAATCTTATTCACGGCAAATCGCACGACACAAATTATTTAAATATTATAACTATACTACTAAACACCTCAATAATATCTTAAATTATATTACCATTTTCATGATCAATCATTCTCCGCCTCTTCGGCTTAATATGTTCGTCCAGAACTATAAAAAAATTAACAAAAATTAAATCAACAAATAGTAATCAATCAGGGATAGAAAAACCCAGGTTTTATTGCTGCTGAGTGACTGGGTGGTTGTTTTATTTTCTTTATTTTTCGTAAGTTATTATGTTTTTTTATATTTAATTATAGTGTTATTTCTAATTAGTATACATGAAAAATGCTTAATGAAAAATCCTGTGAATTATGACATTTTAATTGATTTATACATAAAATTATCTAACTAACTTGTAAACAAATAACTTAGAAATATTAATTTCGTTTTCTTCTCTAACATCTAAATTCTTAAAAAATAAAAATAAAGAAGACATTTTTCATACACACTCCATATTAAAAATAAAATTTGAGAGGATTCAACATATTATGTAGAAATAAAGGCTGCAGGTTTTTTAAATAACGAGTGGGTTTAATCAGGTAAAGCAGCCCGGGTCTTTCCTGGCTGGCTGTAATTGTGCCTACCCTGAATCAATCACATACCCTTATAAGCTTAATATACAAAAACCGTGTATAGACAAGTTATTTAAAAAATCAAAAGAAATAATGAGCATAATTACCATCATAATTTCTCTTCCTTTTTCTCGATACTTTAACTCCCAAATCTAAAAAAATGTATGTAAAAAACAAAATATATTAAAAAACAAGCACAAAAGTACAACGAAAAAAAAATGACTTAAACCAGAGGTTCTTAAACATTTTTGTTTTCAAAGCCCTAATTTTCTTAAAACTTTAGTAGCCCCACAAATAAGGAATGTAAAACAGATAAGATTGACTTAAAATTTCTCTCTAATCGAAATTGTAATGGCAGATATAAAAGAATAAAACACAAAATAATTGGGTATCAATACCAACATTGATTGATTCACTCAGACTACATGAAAATTAAGTACAAAATAGTTTATACAATAAATATAATATAACTCATAATAATAGTATAATAATAAAACTCATGCATAAAGATGAACCTCTAGTTAAATTATTACTATACTAAACACCTCAATAATATCTTAAATTATATTACCATTTTTATTATGATTCATTTTTCGCCTCTTCGGTTTAATCTCTTCATCTAGAACTATAAAAGATTGACGAAATTGAAGCAACAAATAGAAATTAATCAGGTTAGAAAAAACCTAGGTTTTATCGCTGCTTGTATAACTGGGTGGTATTTCTTTTTTTTTTTGTTAATAATGATTCTTTTTTATATTTAATTATAGTGCTATGTCTTATTAGTATACATGAAAAATCCTCTAATTTATGACATTTTAATTGATTTATACATAAAATTATCTATTTTACTTGTAAACAAATATTAATTTCGTTTTCTTCTCTAACATCTAAATTCTTAAAAATAAAAATAAGGAATAAGACATTTTTCATACACACTCCATATCGAAAATAAAATTTGAGAGGATTTAACATATTATGTAGGAATAAAGGCTGCAAGTTTTTTGAATAATGAGTGGGTTTAATCAGGTAAAGCAGCCCGAGTCTTTCCTGGCTGGCTGTAATTGTGCCTACCCTGAATCAATCACATACCCTTATAAGCTTAATATACAAAAACCGTGTATAGACAAGTTATTTAAAAAATCAAAAGAAATAATGAGCATAATTACCATCATAATTTCTCTTCCTTTTTCTCGATACTTTAACTCCCAAATCTAAAAAAATGTACGTAAAAAACAAAATATATTAAAAAACAAGCACAAAAGTACAACAAAAAAAAATGACCTTAACCAGAGGTTCTTAAACTTTTTTGTTTTCAAAGCCCTAATTTTCTTAAAACTTTAGTAGCCCCACAAATAAGGAATGTAAAACAGATAAGATTGACTTAGAAATTTCTCTCTAATCGAAATTGTAATGGCAGATATAAAAGAATAAAACACAAAATAATTGGGTATCAATACCAACATTGATTGATTCACTCAGAAACGATTACATGAAAATTAAGTACAAAATAGTTTATATAATAATAAAACTTATGCATAAAGATGAACCTCTAGTTAAATTATTACTATACTTAACACCTCAATAATATCTTATTTAATATTACCATTTTTATCATCATTCATTTTTTGCCTCTTCGGTTTATTCTGTTCATCTAGAACTATAAATAATTGACAAAATTAAAGCAACAAATAGAAATTAATCAGATTAGAAAAAACCTAGGTTTTATTGCTGCTTGTATAACTGGGTGGTATTTCTTTTTTTTTTTGTAAATAAGGATTTTTTTTTTTAGATTTAGCTTTAGTATTATTTGTTATTTGTATACAAAAAAGATACTTAATGAAAAATCCTGTGATTTATGACATTTTAATTAATTTATACATCAAATTATCTAACCCACTTGTAAACAAATATTAATTTCATTTTCTTCTCTAACATGTAAATTTTTAGAAAATAAAAATAAGGAAGACATTTTTCATACACACTCTATATTAAAATAAAATTGAGAGGATTTAACACATATGTAGAAATAAAGTCTGCAGGTTTTTTAAATAATGAGTGTGTTTAATCAGGTAAAGCAGCCCGGGTTTTTCCTGGCTGGCTGTAATTGTGCCAATCAATCACATACCCTTATAGCCTAATATACAAAAACCGTTTATACACAAAGTATAAAAAAAAAACAAGAGTTATAATGAGAATAATTACCATCATATTCTCTTTTCCTTTTTTTTGATTTAACTTCATTAAATCCAAAATCTAAAAAATATGTGTAAAAAACAAATATTAAAAAACAAGCACAAAAGTACAACAAAAAAAAAAAAAAATTACTTAAACCAGAGGTTCTTAAACTTTTTTGTTGGCAAAGCCCTAATTTTCTTAAAAATAGCCCCAAAAACAAAGGAATGTAAATTTGAGACAACAATGCTTCATAAAAAATTGTAAATTATAAATGATATATTTTTTTTCTTCAATATACTTATAAATACAAAATACTTAAAATAGATAAATAAATTGAGATGACAGATATAAAAGAATAAAACAAAAATAATTGAATATCAATACCGACATTGATTGATTCACTCAGAAACGATTACATGAAAATTAAAAAGTACAAAATAAGAGTTTATAAAATAATAAAACCTATGCATAAGATGAACCTCTAGCTCAATTATAGTTATTCTAAACACTACAATAATTTCTTAAATTATATTACCATTTTCATCCTCGTACATTGTCTGCGAGTTTGATTCAAACTGTCCATCTTCAAAACTAAATCTCGAATAAACTAAAAAATTGACAAAATTGAAACAACAAAAAATAATCAATTGAGGATGAAATATCCAGGCTTTATTGAAAAAGCCCAAAGATTCCATCGTTTAGAGCCTGTTGCTCTATAATATTAATGTATATGTAAAATAAATTATATATTCAAATAAAAACCCTTAAGACGACAATTTCATTACACTTATTTAACTATCATCGATTATATTACCTTCTGTCATCTCGTGGCAGATATCACACAAGGAGGATCTTATTGAAAAAAAAGAGAAGTATTTTCAAAAACCGGTGAAAATAAATAGAAATAAGAATGAAACGATGATAATAGTATAAAAAAAATATAAATATTTAATTGGCATCATACTATAAACAATCTAGAACAGAAGCCTAACCAGGGTTTTTTTTTCAGGGGGGTAGGCTAAATAAAATTATCTTTAAACAGTTATAGTCTTTATTTTTAAATATGTACAAAAATTTGAAATAACGCTTGTGCACGGTCTTAACGTTAGTTTTTTTTTATGAAATTAACAATATATTACCTTCATCCACATGTTCGGTATTTACTATGGTGTTAATTTTTTCTGAAATTACTTCATACAATATACCTTATTAAAGTATATAAAAGTTATCCGAAAACACCAAAAATAATATTTTATCACTTGTATCAATGCGACATAATTACAGTTTGTATTATCCCGTTAATGTTTAAATATAAAATATATATATATTAATTACCCAACTGTTCTCTGTGTTTACCTTGTTCCGGAGTTTCATCTTCTGAAAAACATTTCAAAAGATTGTCAACTATACTAAAAAGCACAAGTAGTCGGTGAGATAAATAAAAAAATTAAATTTGTCCTTGTTATCAAAAGTAATAAGCTACTTTTAAAAACACTTTTACAGTAAAAGTGTAGAAGCTTTATTTGTTTTAGAATGATGAATATTGCCGTCATATTTCACTTGAGTTTCAAACATTAAAATTCACATTATTGTATTTATGAAAAGGACAAAAAGTGATTCTAATAAATTGAGAGATATGTGGTGTAAGGTAAGACCATGAAATTTACAACAATAAATTGGTGGATAATCAACCGTCACATACTATAATATTTAACAATCTCGGGTTTCATTACACTTAATATTAACTATCATCGATTATATTACCTTCATCCGTATCATAGAATGTCTTTAGGCACATCTTAAACTTTTCTAATTCTGAAAATCATAAATATCCACATATAATTAACAAAAAAAAAGTATTGACTAGAACTGGTGCAGCCCGTGGACTTATATGCAGCCCGCATTAAAGCGCAGTTGTTAAACACTGCACTTGTATAACACAACACAATATTACCAACTATTTTTGGGGATGCGTTTTAATATTGAAGACGTTTTCTTATTCAAAAATATATTACCTCTATCCACATCCTTGGACTTCACCATGGCGTAACGGATTTCTGAAATTAGTTCATACAATTATTACCTTATAATCAAAGTGTATAAAAGTTAAAAGTTATAAGCAATTCAGAATCTATATGAAACAATTAAGAAGCAGTTCTAATATTGAAGACATTTTTCAAAAATATATTACCTTGTTCAAGTTCTTCCTCCAATGGAGTTTTCGTGTAATAACTCCTTGTTCCTAAAAATTGTTCATAAAATTATTAGCTTTAGAAATATAGTATAAAAAAGTAACCTTTATAAACTAAAAAGGATATTTTACTACTAAAATCAATTGAATAAAATGAGAATTGTTCATCCCTTTAATATATATATATATATATTAGCCGTCGGTACCAGAAACCATCTCTAAAGTTAAATGAAAAGACTGAAAAGAAGATAATAAAAAGAACGTAATGACATCGTCTGCAAGGTACTATAATATGAGTGTTATAATTTTATTTTGTTCAATTTCAAGTACAACAAATACTTTATAACGATATTATACTAGTGACTATTATTTAGGTGAACTTTTTCAAATAATATAAATAATCCAAGTATAATATAAAATAATATTCTAAATAATCACATACATCTGGCGGAACCCTTGAGATTGTCCCGTGGAACCTTAGGGTTAGGGAAACTTTGGGAAACGCTGGTACCGAGGACAATAAATGATGAGATGAATTATATAAAACGGTTTAAATGTTTAAAACACTTACTTTCCCATGTTGTATAATCCATTTCGTCGAATGTTTTGTAATTGAAATGTAGTAAATATGTTTTTGACTTTTTGAATGCAGCAAACAAAAATTCACAAACAATAATCAACAACAAATCGTAATAAACATTTAATAGTAGTTTGTTCTTCTTATTCATTCATAGATACCAAATGCCAATTTCAAGCCAGTGGCAATAAACATTTGATAGTTGTTTATTTCTTTGTTTTTTCTAATAAATTCATAAATATCAATATAGGTACTACTTATATTTGAAAATCTGAATGAACCGAGGAATATATCAATTTCATCATACGCGTCTTTTTGTATACTTTTATTTCATTTTTGGTTTGTTTTGTGATAGTTATAAAATCAATATCAAATTAATTTTTCTGACCAGTTGAAATTGGCTAGTAAATTTATCTAAGTACTTTATTTCATCATTTATCTATTTTATAAAGAAATCTTTATTCTATTTATTTCTATAGGATTTGAAAACATCAAGTAAAAATTGTTATAATATGTTGTGTGATGCTGGTAAGAGCCGTGTTTTTTTAAGACGTGTTTTTTGTGCATATTTTCGTGCATTTTCAATGATTTTCGAATGCATTTTTGCACGGTTTTCCATGCAATAAGTTCCGAGCCCTAGTTATGACGGTCGCAAGGACGTTCTCGGAAGACCAACTCGATCTGTGTGCGTCGGAAAATATCATGATCGCCGTGGAAATATTTTCTACACGTTGCAAAAAATATTACTCAAATATTACTGTCCATATTTACTGTCCGCGATGTTCAACGTTACAACGTGAAACTATGTTCAACGAAAAAGCAACGCTACAATAATTTTATCGCACGGTGTTTTCGAACCGTTTTTCACCTTATCCAGCACGTGTATTTTTTCCGGCCGGAACCCCCCGATCTCCCAGAGACCACGAATTCGTGAATGCGTGCCGAAAATCGGTTTCGGACCGCTTTGTACTCGTAATATACCTATAGTCTGTTGTATTGCTATAACGATATCGGCGCTGGGGGGGGGGGGGGTAGGTTGTCGACATAACAATAATAGGTACGTTATCTCGCATATACTTAAACGGCAAACATTTGTTTCGGTTATCTGCGAATCATCGTTCTGTCGTGAAACGCTGTTCCGTCCGGAATTTAAACACCGCTCCGGTAAACGTACATTGTATTGCGTATTTCGCGTACTGATTTAATTATTGTTTTGTTGTGATTATTTTATCGTAAACTACAAGTGACCCGAGTAAGTTCTTTAGAACATGCTATAGTTGAAATACGAAGTACAAACGCTCTGACGAATTTATGAAAATCCTAAACAGTGTTGCGCGCGCTCGCTTTTGCGCTTGAAATCTAATAATAACATGACAAAAAATATCATTACGAGCTGTAAAACGCACACAGTGTTAGTATAAAACGTTAGTACACGAAAAATCTCGAACCCGATCGTATTATTTTTCTTTTTTTTTTCTTTTAATATTCTTGGTTTTTTCACAACGCGCACATTACAATGTTACACACCTATATAATACCAATAATAATTTCGCTGTAATCGCGGACGCCGTTTTCTACTCCATTAAAACGTTTTGAACATTATTTTTTTACCATTTTATAATAATCGGATTAATGAACGAAACGGTTTTTAATCCGGCCTACCGTCAACTTCCACGGGAAGCCATTTTTCAGATCTTTCTCACTCTCCCCATGCCCGTCTTTCTTTTTTTTTTTGTACTCACATAATATCGATAAACTTTAAAAAGCGTTCTCCGGCTGGTAAAAAAGGTGTTTCCATTTCAAGCTCTCCCGGTCGGCCTAGCACAGTTTCATAACGTCGTCGTCGTGCACACGTGCACACGGTGTGAAATTCCACGAGCATCGACGTGTTTGCACGCTGTTTTCGACGTCTTCTCGTGCCAGCTATCGCGTTGTGTGTGTGTGTGTGTGTGTGTTATCATTTAAATGGTTTCGGTCGTATCTCGACCGCAATGGTTAAAGTGTGACTGCGTCGGAACGAATATCAACGTTTAGGTACACGCGTTTCACAACTATACGTTGTTATTATTGCTATTACGTCTTTGATATTTGTCTACCCCACAACTGTATACGCTGCGAGAATTAATTAAAGTAATTGCGAGTAGTGGGTGATGAATTCATTACGCCGCCTCATTAAACCGGTGCATTTTTATGGTTATAGGCATTGGGTATAAGTAAATAAAGGATGTCCCTTGATAATTTACCGATTTAAAGGGCTACATCCGAACCATTGTGTGTGTATACTAGTAAGTATATGACATTCCAGTTTATATATTTTTAACAACACCACTAACGACAGACCAAGAAATGTATTAATTGTACTAGTACGAAATATCGATACATAATATTATAATATTATTATATAAAAAATGTAAAATCACTAAAAGTACAATATTATTGCGCTCGCAATTCCCGTACCTGTCACAAAATAATCGAGTACGTAATTTGGACCTGTCTGAAGAAAAATTCACACGCCGTTCGATTAATTTTTTTTTTGTACGCCACTTAGACGCGCCGATTTAAAGGTGTGGGAGGAGAGGTAAATAATAGAATCTACACTCGTTACTGAAAATAGCGAGCGCTCGGGTTCTGCCAAACGAAAACGGTTCGATTATTGTTCGGGAAATTTAAATCGGTCAGTTGCGAATATTAGGTAATAGAAAAGTTACCGAAAAAGAAACAGAGTGAATCTTTTTCACACCAACCGTCCACTTTTTCGCTCTTTCGACTTAAAGTTGGCTGTATAGACAATGAACCGTCATTAAGTATACCGTTTGCGTTTATATATATGTGCGTGTGTTTACATTCAGCACATCTTTCCACTCAATTAAAGACGACTTAACTCCTAATGGCACAGATAATATTATGACAATCGCCTACGGACGGTCTCCGATGGACAAACAATTGATAATTGCATCCCTTCGGATAATCACCGTTCTACCACCGTCATCGCATCGCATTACCTATTGCCGCAATCAAACGTCGCTTCGCGGTCGAGTTTGCTGAGGCTTTTAACGCACAACGTTCTTGCAGCTGGTATTTTAACGACGCACGTGTAAAGTTTATTTCAAAAAATATCTAACGGTTTCTTCTTAAAGACGTTAAAAATTGTGTTTGATTTTAAAAAGTCACGTTTAATCCAAGTCTTGCCTAAAAACGTTGACTACACTCAATAGATTATTATTTATTAGATACTATTTATAATACTGTATTTAAAAAAATAAAAACCATTTAGTGTAATAATATTAGTAGTATATTATCGTATTTCATTTCGTGATGATATGAATGTGTTGTGTGTGTTTATTTCATTAAAATTCTTTTTAGATTTTGAGTGAAACGAGGAATCTGTTGATTTTATTACGATGTGTTCGTATCTGGTCGGTAGATGTCATTTTCGAATTCCTCAACAGTTTAAAAGTTAGGCTTGAAAAAATTACGAAACACGACAGAAATAAACGGCAACATTTGCGACAAACCGATTTTTGACAAAATCCTTTTTTTCGTCGTTTCTTAAAAAACTATTGATCGCAGCCCGCAGAGACCTGTGAATCGTCACCAATTTTTTATACGACCATTCTCTAGAGTTGATATAAACGTCAAAAGGTTTTGCATTTTTCGTGTTATTTTTTGGACACTTTAAGTTTTTAGTTTTTTTTTTTTTTTCTTCATAAAATGTCAATAAAATAATTTCGGCTCGTCGAAAACTCTCGAGAATTATACGAAAAGTTCCATATGAATTGATATTTTTTCAGCGAAAAAGTTTCGGAAATACATAGGCGCCATTTTTTTTTTTTTTTTTATAAACATTTTACAAACGTTTTGCTGATAAAAAAAATACGAAAATCTGCAAACTTTTTGTAACCGCGACACCTCGTTATATCATAATAATGTGGCAACGACGATTCGGATGATATGGGAATTAAACATCACACAACACGAAATTGGCGTTTTATAGAACATAACTGCGAGCCTTTTAACGAATTCATAATATTATGTAGATCGTCGTGTAAATTATGATATCATGTGCGCGTCGAGATAACGCCGAACCATTTAGTTCGCGCAATGGTATAACCACGCGTGCGAATCTATTACATTACTTCGTTTCGGGGGTTACCAACACATTTCGAGTCCTTTGATAGCTCTCGCTGGATGATGCAAGTGTTAAATTACATAATATTGAATAGCGTTACGCGGAAATTGTCCAAATTGAATATCCGTACGACGTGGCAAAGGTGTTTACTTTGTTTCTACTATTTTCAACGCGGAATGAATTTATCAATTAAGTATGTATAAATCGACTATAATAATTGGCGTCGTCGCGCGGCAGACATTAAAACATTTTTCATTCGACGATTTCTTTTCGAATATATTCGGTCGGTACCTACACATAATGAAATCTAATATTTTTTATTTTACAGTCGACGGACTAATACTAATAATAACAAGTGATTTTATGTATTATTGAATATTCAACTCGATGTTGAAATTACGTACTTACGTAAATAATATTTGTGACGAACGTGTACGCACACGCCGCCGCAATATTGGTGTGTAACTAATAATAATATACGAAACAATATAGTTTTTCGATGATAAAGTCGAAATAATTTATGAACTCGAATGTACACATGGTCCGGAATCATTAATCGTATTAACTATTAAAGGGTTTAACGATTACTTTTCCAACGCTATTTCAATAAATTACGAACATATTAACGTAGCCAAAACTATTACCGGCTATTTTATATTATTTGACACACACACGGGTGTATACGTTGATTTTATTGAACTAGTTAATATATTTGGAGTTGTCTTGTTGTATTATAATATATCGTTTTGTAATATATTTATCTGTCAACATTATACAATTAATTAAATCGATCGTAAACAACACATTATTATGTTATGCATAAAAAGGACTAGATCATATTTCCATGGTTTAATTTACGTAACTCCGTCTTCCAATCGTTTAGCACACCGAATGTTATACATTTTATGTAAGCACCTATTTTATATGATATTAAAAATAAAGACAGATTTTGATATTTCGATTCCTTATATATTATTACTATTAATACGATATATAAATATTATTTAGTTTTTAATTAGAAAATTTATTTCAGAAACTATATAAATTATTAACAACACCTGCACACTTTCCCGGTATCGACGTCCTCAGAATAGGAAAATGTCCGCGAGATTTATAATATACATTTTTATAACACAAGTAAGTTGTTGTTATTTTTTAGAATACTGCTATGGCGTCGTTAAAACTGAAACTTCAAGCATTGGCCAACACAAAATACACATCAATTGGAAATCTTATTGTCAATGAAAAGTACTTGGTGACAAAACTAGAGCTGAGAGAGATCCAGTATGGTATGACAATAATCGCATTCCTGTGTTCTGCTTTAAACATGCGACATGTATATCTCCCAAAATGAAACGCACTTGGTGACAAAACTAGAATAAATAAAATGGGTGTTATTTTGTATTTCTTTATTTATTTTACCTTATTCTAAATTAATTACAAAGGCATTTTTTTTCTTTACCATTATAAATTAAAAATACCTCGTTCGCCTGAATGTTGAATTCATCGACTTCGTCCTGCGATAGCATTATCGATTTTGGCAGGTACACTACGTGTCGCACGTCCAACGCCGAGCACAGGAAGGCGATTATTGTCATACCATACTGGTCTCTCTCAGCTCTAGGTTTGTCACCAAGCACCTTTCATTGACAATATGATTTCCGACTGAAGTGTATTTGGTATTGGCCAATGCTTGAAGTTTCAGTTTTAACGACGCCACAGCAGTATTCTAAAAAACAACAAAAACGTAATACTTGTGTTATAAAAATGTGCATTATAAAACTAATAATAATATATCGTGTAAAATAGGTACTTACATAACATGTAAGTGTGCTAAACGATTGGAAGACGGAGTCATATTAAACGATGGGAATATGATCTAGTCCTTTTTATACATAACATAGTGTGCTGTTTACGATCGATTCGATTGTATAATGTTGGCAAATAAATATAATATTACAAAACAATATACAACAAGACTATTAAAAGCGCTTTATTGTATAATAATGATCGTGTGCTAATCATAATAAATGTGATGGTGTACGCCGCCACCGTCAAAAATACCGACAACAACGACAATAGCCGCTAGGTTCACATAAAATGATCGACACTTTAGGCTCTTTAGAGACTAGAAAAAGTTAATTTAATGCGTAATAAATAGTATTTGCTGAGTGTGATAATATTACGTTATGACGCGACGATGTAACAACGATAATTACGGAACGCGGTCGATTGATTCGCGGGTGTTTATAATGACCCCATTACGAGTATCGCTGCGTATAATATATTTCACGACGACGACGACGTTGTATTATACTACGTCCAAACGGTTATCGAGTGTGGTGTGCATTCGGATCGAGCGAACAGGCGCGGAGGGACGGGATAATGCGAGGACACGTGTACGAGTTTTAAAAGAACGAATAGTTTCTCGCGTGGCGATCCGTATTAGAGCCCAACAACAACAATACGTGTCGGACTCGTAAATTTCACAAAACATTACATCCGGTCCGCCGTGACGTCGTCGCGGCGGGCCAGAGTCGATGGCGGTCGGGACGCACGAAACGACGAGACGGCGATTTAGAAGATCGCCAGCTCTTCCGCGGAAACGCAATACGTATCACGGCAATGAAATATAGGCGTCGTCGCGTTTGTTAAAATAATAACGCGCCTAACAAGGCTCGCGGCCGCTCAATCTCTTCCGGACGAAGAACGATTCTCGCGCGCGGGCGGCGATTTCATCGGCACGATGAAAACACGCTCGGGTGTTTTTTATTTTTGTCGGCTGCGATTTTTTTTTTTTTTTTTTACAGTTTCGATCGTCAGTTTAGAGCGGCTAGAAGGCGAAATGAAAAACGACCGTATCATTTGAGCTAGTTTCGGGGCATCTCGTTTGCGAGATCGAATTTTTTCTCCGCCGTACCCAAATATCAAATCGTTTGGGCGCGAATACAACAGCCCTCGGCAATTTTCCTTTCCGACGACGTTTATAGAGACTCGAGACGCTCGAACTCGACTCCTCGGCGAGAAATCGCCGATTTAAATACCAAGCGCTATTTATTTTTTTTCCCCCGTTATAATAGAAATACACACTGTCGCACGAAGCAAATCACACCAGTTTTACTCGACACCGAAAACTCAATCCGCCGCGTATCGCAAACATCCGTTTCGTTCGGTTCTTATTGTATTCGTATTTTTATTTCTATGTAATCGTTCTTATTTTACTCAATATTGACTCTAAAACTTACTCTAAGACCTTAATAACTTGATATTTTTTCATTTACAGCACTTATTATATCGTTTTTACTGATAATCATTACTATGTCGATGACTTACAATATAATTATCGTGATAATTGATAATAACCGAATAAATAAGTTGGTTTTTTTTTTTGTCTTCAGATAATATTATAATTCGTCCAAATGACATGTTTTAAATTCGTAAAAAAAAAAAAGGTCATTCACCCAAATGAAATAAATACAGACAGCAAATAACTTATTCTTTTAATCTCGAACCTTCTCGAACGTCAACGCCTGTTTTTCTCAATAACAGTTCTGGTACTTATATTTTCTCATAAGACGACGACGTATGTGCAACGTTCAAAACCTACACCATTAAATCGTGTTAACGTTTTAACGGCCGAGTATGTTTTCGTACAATTCCACTGCACACAATATCACACCAACTCAAATGATATTAATATACGATTTGTTTCTTCCAGTGTAATTATAATATTGTTCGGCCTTATTTCCATAACGTTGACTGTTTTCCGCACACGTATTGGCAACATAATTATTTCACGGTTCATATTGATCGATGAGAATTAAATAATTCTCAACAGCACATATATTATTATCACGCTAAACCCGGTTGACGTTGGAATATTATTATTATTATTATTATTATTATTATTATTGTTGTTGACGCTTAATTGTTAGCATAGTGATTAATCACTGTTATAATTGCAATTAAAATTGATTCTATATTATGTTACACACACGTATAGAAGGCCTTAAATTAGGTATTATGTCTGTCGTGTTTGTCCGGACACGTGCGGTATTATTACCAAACACCGGTGGCGGCTCGGAGTTTCGCAGCGCCCAGGATAATATAGTTGCAAAATATATTTTAGTGACATTACGTGTCCATTTTTTTTTTCTGAATAGCGTTTCGTAAATAATTATATCGTTTTTAAAAAGTGAAAAAAATAAATACATATTTTGATTTGTCGGTTCAATACTGAATATATTTGAATGCGGATATTTCATTTCTTTAAAACAGTCTTTTTTCAAGTTTATAATTGATTAATATATTATTGTATATTAATATATTGATTTATAATTGACATTTTGTTCCAAACTAGCCGCGAATAATCCGGCTTCTCCCGTGTGTGCAGTTTTTTTGTGTTTTCGAATTTTGGAAAATTCGCTAAAAAAAGGGTTTCAAGATACGTCACAATAGCTATCTGAATGCCAAAACCCGATATTTGTATTTAAATTTCGAAAAATTTCGAAAATCGGTTGTTTTGCTTACCCGTCTACGATTAAAAATAGTTGATTTACTCGAACACGTTAACAACGAATCCGATGCGTTTTCGTCCGCGCAAATACGAGCAAGTATGCCTATAAATATTAGTTTCTCCGCGAAAACCTTTGCTGCGAGTCGAACGTTTTTGTTGTTGGACGGAAACGGCGGAGTTGTCGGCGGAAAGGGAAACGTAGATATTTTTCGGCGGAAATGACGCATCACGAACTCATCGGTCGGGGGATGTAATAATGGTCTCGGCAGGTCCGTCCGCTTTCAAGTCTTCCTGGTCAAAAGGTGGACGAAGGGTAATCAACCTGCAACGGATATTGTGACGTGTGCGGCGGAGATTCCACCTCGGGATGTGCATAATACCGACGTCACGTCGTCGACAAAATATAATATTATAACGGACAGCGTTTATTCGCGAACAACGCGCGAAGACGAAAAACCAAAAATAAAAAAAAAACAACACAGTTTTGGATAGAAACAGATAGCGTTGTCGCGAACGATCTCGGGATTTACGAGGAACTTTTTCGGATTTATTCGCACAGCGATTTGTCATATAAATTTGAGAGTTAAACCGACGGTCATGCGTACAATTTTTTAATTTTCGACTCCGGTTGAAAATAATATTCGGTTTTTTTTTTGATTTGTGGATTACCTTCGTGACACGGAGACGAAACTAATAAAAATGTTCACCGGCGAAACCGGGTAATTCAGTTACTATTGTATATGTACGTACATTACGCATTATTCAACTACACATTATATTTTGTTTTCTCCATTTCAGTTTTAATTGTCTATTTGTTTTTAAAATTTATTTTGTAATTTGTTTATCGCGAGTCGTGTCAAAATCGGGTTATATATATATATAAAAAAAGAGAAGGCTTTTGTTGTATCTCGTTCAAAGTAGGACAAAGATGAATTACTAAATCTTTCCACGGCCAGTTTTTAATTTCCCTCATTATCGAGAGAAACCACAGACGTTTTAGCAAATTGAAACAACGGGCAAACAACAGTCAACGTTTTATATAGATTTGGATAAACCTCGGCACTAATAAATAACTTTGTATCGTCTAAACTCTAAAGTGATAATATTATTAGTTTATAACTATTAGCATTTTAAATAAGTTTTAACTGAAACAACTACGTAAGTCTCTTTAAATCGCAAACAGCGACCTACCCGATTTACAGTATAATTGCTCGCGGTTTAAAATAATTAACAAAACGACGACGGGACTATTGATGAGACTATTTTATGAAACTATTTTGAAGAAATAGAAAAAGCCTTCGCGAAAGAACGGAACCGGAACAACTGGAACGCCACCGCCACGTGTTATATGATTAGAGGTACTCGCATTGCACATCGTATGCATGCAACTCTTAAATATATACAATATTCTCTGCTCGAGACTTGATCGCAGTAGGATTTAATATGACTCTCTGCGCTCCTAAAGTTACATATATTATATAGTTATATACGTATTTATTTATGTGTACGTTATATCCCAGCTGTTTAATGAATATTCAACTCTTGATTTATTTTTGAATTAATTACTGTACTAAGTATACGAGTACTATAAGCGGGGCGCTCTTTAAATAAGTGTCATTATATCAGTCGTCAACTGTTATAAACTCTTTGTGATTTAGACGTATAGTATATACTATTAAAATATATAGCGCATGTGTTCGATTTGACAGAAATCGAACGGTAGTAGGAAAAATAATATACATTTTTGGTGAGAAATTTAAAAAAAAATAGAATATTATGTCAACAAATATTTGGGAAAAAGAAACATTTTACCAATACACTATTGTATACGATTGGTCGTCCATAATAATATATGAAAGATATTTTAAACGTAATGGTGAAACTATACCTTGGTCTAAATTCTTCGGTTGGAGGTTTTCTGAACTATCGATGTATATTTTTGTGCTTATAGATTGAAAAAATTTGGCGATCGCTTACTCGCTATAATATCGTCCTATAGATCACAACATTTATAAAAGTGTAAATTACTAAATAATAAGTAAATAAAAGATTTTCTATTGTATATCCTCGTAAGCGGAAAGTGGGGGAAAGGCGTGAGAAG
Source organism: Drepanosiphum platanoidis (assembly GCA_948098885.1). NCBI lineage: Eukaryota > Metazoa > Arthropoda > Insecta > Hemiptera > Aphididae > Drepanosiphum > Drepanosiphum platanoidis. The sequence goes on along the minus strand of OX402529.1, from coordinate 2,912,341 downwards.
TAACGAATTGTTAGTATACATTTTATAGGGCAATATTCCCTTGGTTTTTGTGCTACCCTTATAAAGAAACAAATTAATATTATATAGATAACACAAAAAAAAAAAAAAACAATTATATTTGTAATTGATTTGAGTGCGTAGTTAAATTTCAGCTAGGAAAATGTAATAAAATGTAATAACCGACGCGCGGAATTCAATGGATTTAGTATGAAAATTAATAAACAAAAAAAAAAAATTGTCACTAAAAACAAAACGAAATTCGAACAATGTAAAATATAAAAAATCCTCGGTACGGTATATGAAACAAATTTCGTTATTGAAAAGCACTGTTTTACAAATCCTAAAAAGAGTTTCAATTATTTACATATTATAAATACACTCTCTATAGTTATGACGAATGTGTTGAAACAATAAATTATGCAAACATAAACTGTATACATGTTTTAAATACTCCCATTTTGTTTTGAAAAAAAAAAATCGACTTTTTAATGTGCGATTAGATTATATCAGGCTGTTATTGTGTGTTATACGCAGTGACGATTCGAAAATAATTATCATCGAAGCGAACAACGTCCGTTTCCAATGACTTTAAACTGACATTTATTATTGTGCGATTTTAAAATAATAAAGAAAATAGGTTTGTCTTTCGAGAAATTCATTTCTATCATTATTGGACTACCCGCGGATCGATATTACGTAAATGGTTACTGAGCTGTTTCTCTGTGTCCACGAGACCAGCGAAAAGTGATCGTTGAAAATAAGTCATTTGAATAGACCAAACTCGTGCGTAGCGGTGTGAAACGAGGAAGACGGCAGATTCTAAATAGGTTGGCCGTCTGGTGTGTTAACGAGGCACACATAATTCAGTCGGGTGTCAAAAATAATAATCTTCATTTACACCTAGAGAAATTTGGTACAGCGCCACTGAATGCGACGCGGAATCTATTGGAGAATTGGCAGCCGTGCTAGCTGGACAAAGTACGAATGATAAACTACTTGTCTTCCATCGCCGAATAAAACACCATTATTACGTTTTAAGGGATAAAATAATAACGATTTAACATAATTAAAAAATTTAATAATTCTGTTTTCCGACGTTGGAAAATAAAATACGTCACGACGATTCACATTTTCAGTTTAATTTATCGGACTGAGTAATTGTTAAAAAAAAAACTATAAATATATTCTCACGCGAAATCTTTAAAGATTTAATTATTTAATTGATTTAATTAAATGTTAATGATTTCGGTTAATTGCTAAATATTCGATAATATTCCCGATCGTCATTCGACTTTAACCGTTGTTTACGGCGAAAATTACTTTTTGTACTCGCAAAGAAAAATATATTTCTATTTTGTAGAATGTTTGATTAGAACATATCAAAATAGGAGTTTCAAATTTGTATTATTTTTGACCGTTGATAAATTATTTTAAACAAAAACAGTTTGTTATTACGACGTATTTGTATTTGATTAAAAAAAAAAAAAAACACCTGCTCTTTTTTTTTGAATTCGATTTAAAAAGTTACAAATTAGACGCACGTTTAATAATAATATATGACGTAAGTTTTTTTTTTTTTTTTAGTCCCGGAATAATTAAAATATATCAAACTACGTCTACGTCGTACAATGTTTAATAAGTATTATTTCTTGAAAACAGAATGATAATTTAAATACAATATTTCATAGTTAGTTAATATCGTTATGTTTTTTTCTCTCCCTGATGTGTAATCGAATTGATTACATCGCGGTGAAAATATACGAATTACGGAACGACTAAATCAATAATAATCAATTTTCGATGTTGGCTTTATTATTACAGTGCGAGAAAAACCGTGTCGTCTACTTAACTTAATAATGTTATGGCTTAAATCAAAACAATCGGATACCGGCAAACATTGGTTAAAATATTTATAATTTCAATATGTAAATTTATCGTTTGTCGTTCACTTTTTGCTCGTATTTTATTGTTTTATCTATTGAAAAATAAAAATAAACGTGTTTGATTACGTTTAATCTCATAAATTGGATATAAAATCTACCGGCAGGGAGTAAATATAACTATATTAGTTTCTAATGCTACTAGTGACGCAACGTTTTCTTATAAATTACTCGGTTAGTTGTGTTTACTGTTAGTTTACAATATTTTGCAGCGATGAAAAATTTGATTTGAACACGGTATTTCATCCGACGCATATAGTGTACATTTTTGTGAAATCAATTGGTTCTCTCCTTTGAATTCATCGTCGGTTTTTTTTTTTTTTTTTTGATAGTAATAAAGTGCAATACAATAAAATTTCAGGATTTTCTAGGTTTAGCGATTCAGCGCGTGTTTTCGAGTAAAGCGTATCTCCGAAAAGAAGGCAACAGAGAAAACTCAACTCTGTCCGGGCTTTTATGTTTGTTTAAGACCTATTTATTTATTTTTTTTCGTCCGGGAAATATATATTAATTTTTTTCCTCGAAATCGACGCCACGCCACTGAATAAAATGCAGTTAATTCGAGCTTTTATATTTTGAAGTTATATTAAACTCGATGTGTGACGGCGAATAGAAAAGCAGTCGACTGCTATATTATACGCGCGAGGTATAGAAACTTTTACTATATTTTAACGTCTACAGTTAATGTTAAGTCGCGAACCATTTAATATTGATGATCAAACTACTTTTGTCGACTGACGTCTACCGTATATTTCATTCGGTATTCCGGTTACTATTTTCAGAATTCATTTAAGCATGTTATTCAATGAGTTGTAAATCAGTACGTAACTGCGACGTTAAAATCATAACTACTACATACGACAAAGGAATTTTAACGCGGTGGAGATATTATAGAGTATAATATTATTTCGTTTCAATGCCGTTGCGAGTTGTATTCTGTGAATTGAATTTTGAAATTTATATTATTTTCTTTTCCGTTCTGCGGACTCTCGTTATTGATTCGAGCGAGTTTGTTTTTGAATTTTTTTGAATTTTTTTCCGTAAACGTTATAAACTTCATGTCGGCAATCTTTACAGTCTCTTCGTTTCCATACCAATGGAAATATTAATTGTAACAATATACGAAGTCGATAATAATCAAGTGTATTACAATTATATTTATGTTTTCACAGATCAAGGATAATTTTTAGTAAATCTTAATTTTCGTTACCATAATACGAGAAAGATATTTTCGATTTTCTTAAATTGTTCGTCTTAAAAACTTTGAAAATATGATTTGAAGTCGATATTCGGTATCTACTTCATCTACGCGAGTTTAATAATAATAAGAAATCGATTTCTATTGAATTTGCATTTATTTTAAATATGAATTTTATTAATAATACTCTATACAGTGTGCTTAGCTTTTAAATTAAAAATAAAAATTATTATGTTTATTTTACCGTTAGTGGATTAATTTAGTAATAGAAGAGATATTTTCGAAATACAATTTCTCCGTTATTTATATTTCTTGTTTAAATTTTAATATTTACCCGACTAAAGAGTTTTCGATAAGTTGTGCAAGTTTTTATTAACAAACTTCTACTGTATACTTTTTCTTTATTTCTTATCTAACATTTCGAATTATTGACTATTACGACTCATCTCGTGAAAATGCTCTGCCAGTAAAAATAGTTTTGATTTTATCTACACGAAAAAATAATAATAATTTTAATTATTAATCAAATGACAAAATAGAAGTAATGAACATCAAATGTCGATTATAGTTATTCAAAATATCCGTATGAAATGACGCGTGCATTTACATGTAGTGCTAACTCGTCATGATGTTTTATTTTCTTTTTCCTATACACTAATAATATTATTTATATTATATTCGACGTGGACACGTGGTACAATAGAATAGAGAAATATCGACTTGTCCAAATACCAATAAATCTAAATAGTTGACGAATATCGACGAATCGTGTTTTAATATTATAATATGAACAAAAAGAAAAATCATCGAAACGTTTTACCCGAACCGCCGCGCGCCGCGCCGCATCGTGTGACCCGAGTCAGATAAAATTAAGAAACGAGCGTGTGTATCGGGAGACACGAGTTCGCTTACGTTTTTATTCTCGTACCGTTGGCGTAGAAATTTTCATCACGTGTGACCGAAAGAACAGGAAGCGAATAATACACGACTGCGATTTACACTCGATCGTACGAGTGTTGAGCACGCGCACAGGTAATAGTAATCAAGTTTGCACATCGGACCGTACATTACATCCGGCGGGCCGGGAGACGTCGCCAATTTACTGGATTTATAGAGCCAATTTACTCGGATCGCTTATGAAAAACCGTGTTCCATTTACACGCGATATTCTATTTGTGTGTGACAAAACGAGATGCGACGCAAAAAGTGTATGTCACACACTGGACGGGACAAATTTAATTATTTCCCACGCCGCCGCGCCGTGCCGGTCGCGCTACACGTCGGGGGGGGGGGGCATGTGCGCGCAAACGTTCGAGAGATTTTTAATACGTATACATTCGACGAATCGTAACAATAACAGTGCACACTTTTTCATCTACAGTTTCGTTTGCCCTCGCCGTTATGACGTGTTCGATGTGAGTTTCGCCGTTTTCTCGAAATCCTCGATTCTGCAGGACGACGACGACGTCGGTAATAATTGGGAGGTATTATCTCGATGTAAATTCAAAATCGATTCTCATATTTTATTCTCTCCCCGCACTCGTCCTATTGTTGACACTTATTAGTAGGGCTGGGATTTCGATGCACTTTGCATTGTTTTCCAAAGCTTACTGACTACTGTGCAATGCTCGTCTTGTCACAAATTCGTTTTATGTACATTTGAATGAGAATAAGAAAGTTTATTTTGCATTTTTTTGCATTTTTTGTCATTTTTTGGCATTTTTTAGTTTTTAGGTTATTTTCTTAATTTTTTAGGGCATTTTAGAGTTTTTGGAGCATTTTTTGAGTTTTTTTAAACTAAGTGTATGAATTTGAAATTTTATTTTAAGATTTTTACACCAAGGTTAGATTAAGTCTATCTAGCTTTGTATACAACTTTTTTTTAGATTTATACTAAAACTATGTATTTACAGTTTACACTTGTAATAGATTTTTATAATGCATTTTTAAAACTTTTTATTGTAATTTATACTAAAATTATTAAAAAAAAAAAATTTTTAGATAATAAAAGCATTTTTTTAGGGCATTATTTAGAGTTTTAAGGTCATAAAAGCATTTTTTTTAGGACATTTTTCGGGGTTTTTTAGGGCATTAAATTCCCAGCCCTACTTATTAGTTACGCGGCCAGATTTGATACGATATCGTCGATCTGTAATTTTAAATTCCATTCAAAGTTTAGTATCACTCGACGCGATTAGAAAAACGACGAAAACAATACTATAGCGTTCAGCGTTGTTCACAAAGTTGTATGTAAAAAAAAAAGTGATCTCATATTGTGTATTTTTGTACGCCAATTTGACTCGCGCATGAGAATAAGAGTTATGTTCTTTTATGCGAATGTATTGCTTATTTAATTTCTAAACAAATATCGATTCGATTTGATTACATATGAGAGGAGTAATATGATGATGCATCGTACATTACAATAATTTAGTTATTATATTTATTTAAGGAGTAGGTAGTTAATATTCATATTAGTTCCGCGTAATATTTATCATAATAAGCGTGTAAAAAAAAAGAAAAGAATACGAGGCGTTTTAAAAATATAAAGGCGAGCGTATTTATTTTAATTTCGGTCGAAATTAACAAAGATTTTGTACAATTTGTCAAATCGTATTGTTTATTATTTTTATTTTTTTTTTCCACCTGAATCGTAGTCTTAGACGAATTCATTACCATTATAGCAACCTCAACTCGCGTCTTTCGTAAGGTGTCTTAAACCTTTGAATAAAGAGAAGTGTAAAATCCTCCTTTAGAAAAAGCTATCCGTGGTAATTAATTTCCTTTTCAAAGGATTCGCTTCATTTCGTCTTATGAGCCTATAGAAATAAAGGATCGCAAATGGGGTTCTCCTCTCACAATGTTATGTTACATCAAGATTACTAAAACTAAACTATATACAGCGCTGATAACGTTTCGTTCGGTATTTTAGCTAAAAACTTTATTCGACACAATTGTTGGTATTTGTGTTCATTATTACAATCTTAAGTGTATAAGTATGCAAGTTTTATTTTGGGAATTAGGTACCGGTTTTAAGTTTATACTGGAGGGGGAGACCATTGATACGTCTTTGCGTAATGAAACTTTACGAATAAAAATAATTTACAGTATGTTTTTAAAAGTTTGGAAACTCAAAATGATTTGCAATGGCGATCACATGCAATTATTATAGTCGCGCCGGACGATAAAAGATAATATAATAATAGATAACAACACTGAACGTTACACATTCAGTTAAACGTTAATTAAATTTAATTAATTTTTAATCTTCTCCCAACATCGTATTATATTACAACGATAAGCCCATTGAACGTTTCTAAACAAAAAGACAGTTCTCTAAACTTTATAGACACTTTATGAGTGTTAAAAAAAAAAAAAAAAAACGTATAGTTGTTTCGCGTCCGACAATAACACAATGTGATAGAATTCTATAATATTCGGTCATCGATACATCGAATTAAACAAAACACGCACAACGTACACCGAGTGTGTAATGCTCAGACATCGAACAACCTACTCGGGCGAGAATGAACCGGTCGAATGGCAACCGTGTGATGAGCGATTGGTTTATATAACCGGGTTGTTATTGAAGTTATCGAATATTTTTTGCACGTGGGCACGTGAATAATTTGCACCCCTATTTTAGTGCTTTTCGGTCGATCCAAGCACAGCCAACGTGTCAACAAACAATTGGCTTGGAAAAAGACTTTTGCTGCGAATTAAAACTTAAAATTCTAAATTTTCTATTTTATACTATATATTTTGAAATACGAGTTTGTATACAGTCAGTGACGTGAACTCGGTGAAAAACGACTCGCTTTTTTTTGACAAACGATTCGTAAACGTACTATAGGAATGTAAAGTTTTCTTCGCGATATAGTAAGAATCAATTTCTTCTGGGTTTCGTTCTTAATCCGATTGGAAAAATTAATTTTACAATTATATATATATATTGTATAATATTGTTATCCTATGACATATGAAACGTATTTTATGTTTGAGAAGCATTGTTGTTTTAGAGAGCTCTTAAAAATTGATTAAAATTGCATTTAAATCCACGGTCTCTATTCGAATAGTTCTGTATCAAAACAATTAATTATACGAACTGCACACCGCGTGTTTTATGTCGATTGTTTCGTAATACACAAAAAAATAGTGATTGTTCAACGTATACAATTCAATCGAATCAGACTAAAATATAAATTATATTCAATATCGGTTCTAGCTTTAATTTTTGGTTTGCGGCGACTTGATTGAACAAAAATTATACGTCGAAATAACGGGTGTTCGTGAAAACGAAAAATAAATTGAAAAATTATTTTCGAACCGAATAACAACGACTTTAGGCCGGTGGTATACGTAATACCATAATTTTCACGTTATTACGTCATTATACGAAAAAATAATATAAATTAGGTTTATCTGTTTGGAGAGGTCGTTCGTTTTTATCACTAAACATCCAACGTCGAGAAGGCGTTTGCGACAATTCACGTGGTTTCATAAACGACAGTATTTAATGTAGTCGGTGAAAATTCTCGAATCAAACGAAATCAATACGCTCGACAAAAATCATGTTGCACGCACGCGACGGCGATCGCAAACAACGGAACGTTTCGATGACGATCCGAACAAAACTGAAACGACAAAGATTAATTAAAGAAAGCCATAGATTTCGCTGTCGACGAGAGCTCAGGTAAATACGTCTTGTCGAGCGTTATATTATATTCCGAACATTAAGGCGAGACGGCGACGTCTCTTTTGTCTCGTCTTCAAAGTTATATATTATATTATGTGTACGAAACAGAGTATGCCGTTCTCCGTGAAAATACGTTTATGTTACGCCCGTATACTTACACACATTAATCAATTCGATTTGACAATAAAATAAATATTACCGTTTACTGAAAATAAAATACTCGGCTAACTTTACATCGAAAGCCAAATCATAACGTAATAATTACCTTCGAACCACAACATTATTGTAATATTCTATAAATTTAATTTTAAAATTTGTACTCTAAAGTTAGATTTGTGTTTAAAACACGTGAGCGTTTGTATTTTACGGTCATAATACATATTACGTATATTCATTCACTATGAAAAACACGATTTAGTCGGAGTTTTTTTTTTATATTTTACTCCTAACATTCAGTTTAACAAAAAAAAAAAACTACGTATTATTCGATAAATATAGTTCAAAATTCAATAGGCGTAATCGTGATCATTATAATGTTAAACAGTCCGCAACTCATCGAGTCGGTCTCGATATGTATTAGTTTTCGTAAGTTTGTTTAGCGTACATTACACAACTATGACCGAAAGTTTTAATTTATTATTTTGTTTTCTATAAATCAACGTGCTTTCATCAGCTAGTATCCGGTCTTTCGACTAATATACGAATGGACAAACTTTATTAATTATTACATAACGTATGAGAGATAAATTTATGTAATTTAACATATTTTCCCAGTCGACAAATAACGCGCAGTGAAAAACCACGGGCATATTATATTATATTACATTGGGTTAGCTACTTTTTAATTTCTTTTCGCAACACCAAAAATGTCTGTCTACAAGTATAATACGAGTTATATATTATTTATCCTTTTGCAGTGACCGGAAAAATTATATACGATTGACGATGTTTTTATGAAATGTAAAATAAAGATATATTCGTGTGTAAATAACAATTTTACCTTTACGAAAAGAAAATTCTACGAGACGGTTTTGCTACTTAATTTTCAGCGATCGTTTTTAAACACACCTAGAATTAGATAACGTGGTAATTATTGTCTTGTAATATTATATAAAAAACAAAAAATACTCGTACATACGTACGTATACGTGCATGCTGTAATTGCAGTTTTTCGAGTTAAAACGATTCATCTGCGAAATAAAATATGTACATATTTACAATTGAATTCGAACAGTTATCCTATATGAAATATTCTCGAACTAGTTTCGGGTCATGGAAAAATCATAAATGAACTATAGATAACGAATTATAGTTATTATAATTATAGAATACTCGTTATAGATAACGAATTGAAATAAAATACATCGTTTTACAATATTAAAAGTTACGTCGTCGCGGTCGTCGGTAAATTGTATTACCTACACTCGGAATACAAATGTTTAGAAACTATTACCGAGAATTTCAACTCGTATATTGAATGCTCGTTAGACGAGAGAGCAAATCAATTGAAAAAAATAAATAGTTTTGTTTTTTAAAATATTTAAATAAATTCAATTTATTCAGCTCGGTAAGAATAAAAGTCGTCGAGTTCTGTACAGAACAGAATAGTACTATTGTCGTGTTAAAAATTATCCGAGCACTACATTATGCACACTCGTTGGTATTGCATATTTCATGTTTAAGCAGAAATGCACAAATCGGCCGTGTTCGTCAATAACGGCAAAGAGCACTTGAAAACTACATTTTATAAACATAAACTATAGCAGTATTATTTTATGCATAATATATAAAAGTTTTTCTTTTTTTTTTTTCCGAATCGTTTGACTGCGCCTAAAAACAGTCACAATAATAATATCACTCATTATTATGTACGCGTGAATTATATTGTATTGGAAATCAATAACGCATACGATTATAAAATACGTGTTATTTAATTTCGGACGGCGAGTATTGTTTTACTCGCCCTGCTACTGAATAATGCAAAAGGACATAAATATTAATGTTATACGGTTTTTTATTCGATATTTTAGCGCGTGAAATGTTTATTTTCAAAACTTTATAGAACTTTCTAACACGAATCTACACAAATAAAACACGACGATTTCACTCGCATGTATTATTATAGATCTATGATTTATAGACTTTTGTCGTCTACATTGTTTCCGTTCGGTCGTCCGACTACCGAAAATGTATATCTGTCGCGCGATCGGTACGAGTTAAAAACTACACAATTTACACGAAGCGTATCGGAATCTCGACGTTTCTGGAAAAAATGTCGTCGGTTTGCTATTTTAGACAACATTACACAGCAGAGTGAATATGTTTTAAAATTGTTGAAATCGTGAAAAAAAAAAACAACCACTTACCAATAAGAAAATAAAGGAATCTTCCGGCTGCATCGATTTCCGTTATACTCTTACAGAAACTCGAGGCTAGACAGGTCTCATTACACACACAATAATACCTATGTGATGGCGGTTACAAATATTGAAATATACGTTGCATTGAGTTCCAATATTAAAGTCTCATCATGAAATTTACTTACGGCAGAAAATAATTTTAGGTCGACGAAAAAGGTCTAGATGCTCTCATTTCGCACAGAGAGGAAAAACGGGGTTGGGCCCGTGACCTAGAATAATTGTGGACGGTGAATAATCATTTATTGTTTGTTTTTTTTTTTGTATTTAAATCAATATCGCGGACTAAAAATACAATGATTTGTCCTGAAAATGTTTGAAACTAAATTATTTGAGCCACACGCACATATACGTATAATATAATATATCCCACGAGGGTTTACTATTTTTAAGTAGTGAGAGTATAAATCGTCACGGGACAATACAGGACGAGTGTCATGTTTAAATATAAGTACGTGCGACGCGCGCGTTAATAGTATACGAGTTTAGGAAGTTTAGTTAAACAAACCAAAAAATAATATGAAGAATTTGATTTTTCGTTCGGTTTATTTCGTCACGAAAATACATTTTTATTGCCATGTTGTCGATACACATTTCCGTAGTGGGAACGACGTTTTATACAATATAACCCGTGCCAGTTATTACTATTGCACAGGTCAGCGAAGAGTGCACGGCGTGCTTCGTTAAACCTTAATGAGTGGGTAATTATTGTCGTATACTGAAAAAGAAAAAAAAAGAAAGTCAAACGTTTTTAATTTTTTTATGCTCTTAATCCGGGTGGCAGGTGGAATACTTCATTTTATACAATTAAAACTCCATTAGGGCTTAAACCGTGGAAAAAAAAAAAAAAAAATCAAAATACGTAATGCCACGGACGTTGTTATAAAACGTGAAACAGTGATACTTTGACGCCGAATTTAAGTACGAGAATCGCCATCCCGCTTATCAGTACGCGTGCTCGTCGTTTAGTCTTTTTTTTTTCATTCGTCTATTTTGAAACCATACTTTTACCTAAAAATAAAAATAAAACAAACAAAAATTAACATTTTTACCGTATAATCTATAAATTCTTTTGCGTCGGGCACGACTCTCGCAGTTCTTAATAATTATTATCGTTCGATTTTATTTTAAGAAAAATATGATATTTTGGATAAATATAAAATAATATTTTCCCTATCAAAACGCCTCGACTGCCGACAAAATAACTATTTAGATAATTATTTTCAAATAACGTTTTTTATTTGTAGAGATGACATAAAAAAAAAAAAAAGAAAACGATCTCTACTACTTGCATCTAGACGAGGTAAATAAGACGACCGATATTCATCTAGATAATACGTAACGATGTAATGCCGTCGTCGGTTGTTTTTTTTTTTTTTTTTCAAAACGATTCAGATTAAATTAGCGTTTTGGCGCATCGGGGGCATTGTGTCTCGAAGACGCTTCTCATCATTCATCGCATTCGGCGTACCAATTTCTCTACAAACCGTACTCGTAGAATTGAACGAAACAATACCGCGTTGGACATTAAATTAAATTAATCCAAATGTTTACACGCATTCCAGTCGTGCCGATGAAAAGATAATTCGCCCACTCTATCAAATAGGTAGGTACACACAGACTGTAGGTAATTTGTTTATAGCCGAACGTACATATTATAATAAACACATGTTTACTTGTCGTTCGGTGAGGCCGAGTATTAGAGCCACTTCGTACCGCCTTAATCGGGTCAAGTATTTACACTTTTCAAACTCTCCCTCGAGCCATCCCAATTGATACTTGGTGAACGCGGTTCTGGATTTTCGACATTTCACGCCGTGTTCGCCGTCTGAAACCAACACGAATAAAATGTCACGCCGCCGCCTTCATCCGACCAGGTCGTCGGAAAATACAAAATGTTTACAAAACCCAAACTCAAATCGGTTTTCAAGCCGCAGACGAACACAAAATGTTTTCAACTAACAATATCATTGCGCGCGTCGAACGCGTTTAGAGGACACCTGAACAGTTCTCGCCGGGCATCGAACGCGATTTGAAATTAATTTGCGATTTTTAAGCTGCGTAAGTTTCGTCATCGGAGTCACTTCTAATCGTCTGAATCGTCGAGTGTTGTCGTGACGTCTCGAGTTATATTATCATGACAAGTTTTCAGTATCAAATTCTAGACATTAAAACATTATTATCGATTTATTATTTCGGACGATCGATTGAATACACTTTCTTAAATACGTAATATAATATTATGGAAAATATCAAAGCGCTTGATCCGGGTTTTGGTCAAACGGGTATTGTGTTTTATTCTGTTGAGTACTATACACAACGATTTACCGTGAAATCTCATAATTTTACTTTTGCAATAATATTCCGATCAGCAATAGTATTTCGTCTTTTGTATAGTAAATAATATCTATATCCTGTACAGAAAAACCACCAACAATCAATAATATTATATATTTCAGTATCCTTTTACCGAATTATAACTCGGGAAAACACTATTCCCGGTAAAATGATCCTTTAAACCCGTAACGATATACAATTAAAATATAGTTTTCCTAGGATATACCGATAATTCCCGGTACGAATACTCTGGCAAGCGGTTGTCCACTCTGAATTGTTTAGATATCCTTGAGATGCCATCATCGAAAGGGGTTATGAATCGCTTATAAATTATAATCATTTTAATCCGGGTAAGATTTGCGGTGTTGGTAATAGCGGTAATTAATTCGTTCGAGTGTGAAACAAAGATATTGTTTATCCGGTTTTTCGCGTTATTTAAATTAAAATACTTCCAACAGTATGATGTGTCGCTCGTTCGTTTATTTACAAATATGTGTTTTACTTCCGTATTGCTGTGGCAATAATTCGAGTAAAATGAAAAATCACGTTTCATTCATTGTCTATCGATGTTTTTAAAATTTAAAACTTTTACCCGAAATCAAATCAAACGATTACTCCGATAAATATCACTTGATACTTTGTGCGCGGTACACACATTGTAGCTGAGTATCAAAGTAGAATAATTTAATTATGTTCTGCAGTCCGAACTGCTTTCTACGAAGGAGCTGACCTGTGGTGCACGGAATACAGAAAACATATTAATTACACGTTACTATTTAAAATGTTACCATACTCGGGCGAGTATAATTTATATTCAATAGTTATCGGATATAAAAAAAAAAAAAAAAAAACGAAGAAAAACTGTGCATAAACAGTTAAATTCATCGAATAGTTCTTAAAAATATATTTTATTTTATTATTATAGAATACGTATACGACTCACGCGTGAAATAAAAACAATACGGCTATTAAGGTAGCCGGGACACGCCACACGCCCCCCTGCTCTCGAAGGATACGTCTTTGCCGCCCGGGTAATAATTTATTGTTATCATTACACACGAAACATTAATATCAATTTCACATAAACGCATGAAATATCACGACACTGTTGCGGTGCCTACCATCTCTGTATGCCTGTAAATATCGAAGGTTAATGCAATTAGTGTAATGTTATATGCATCGTATTCACATGCCGCAGGTAATTTATTATTTTCGTTCGATTGCATAAAACGTTACGTTTGGTTTTTATCCGTAACAGTATTTATTTTTTTCAAAACTATCGTATTATGCGATAAATAGAAGTAACAACGTTCGACGTCATGCCGAGACAGTTCGTAAAAGATGTGTGTCTATTGCGAAACAATATGTGTGCATCACGTTCGTTATAAAATTGATAAGATTCGCGACGTCGGTATAATTTAGTAAACGTTTTTAAACTGTTACGAGTTGAATTCGAATTATACTACTCTGCTCGAATCGTTGGATATATATATATACGTACGTATAATTACCGCGGTTCACGTTTTAAACGTTTTAATAGTTTGAGATAAATAATTCGCATCGAATATTATATAAGCTTAAACGTTCTTTTATTTGGGTTTTGGGTTTACAGCGCCGCGTCTTATTTTAAACGCCTAAGAGACTTACAAAATATAGGTTAAACTTTTAAATAAAATTTGTTCCGTTTAAAAAGTTTTGAATATATTTGAACTTTGACGATGACTAAGTAATATAAGTAGTGAGTATACTAAACAATATTCAAATTTAAGATTGGGATTTTGAAACACGCTTACCATAATTTCAACTTTACTTGAATACATTTTTTTTTTTTTTTTTTTAAGTGAACCTAAACATTTCCATGTTACTTATTTAAAATATATTTTATTCATAATGTAATACCATAAAGATTAAAATGAATTGTCAAACTGCAATTGTTAATACTCGGAAAGTTTTAAGTAATGAAAAAATAAAAATAAAATAAATTGAAGTTACTTAACGGGATATAAAATATGATATTTTGTGTTCTTAAATAATTAATTAGGGAATAGACGTCATAGTCAGAGTTATTTTATAACGTAGAGACATAATCCTTTAAAGTATAGGTATACTTTACATATTTTGTTTTATTAATCATTTTTAATCTTTATTTTTTCAAATAAAAAATATAAAATATGTTACTCTTACATTATATTTAAACTTGTAGACGACGGAGAATAATTAAAAAAGGAGAAGAAAAATAATTATTTATAATATTCGTTTTTTCCATTATCGGTTGAAAAAAAAACCTTGAAATAAATAAATGAAAAAAAACAAAGGAAAAAGGAAAAAAGATCAATGCAATAATTTCAAACGTTTTTAACAAAATATCGTTATGTCAAAAAATTGATGAGACGAATATTTTTTTAATAATTTACTATTGGAATTATTAATAATAATGGTTCGAAAAAATATGATCTCGTAGAAATGATCAAAAATTATGAATGTAATTTGAATTTGAAACGACGAAGATATTAATCCTATGCAAGATAATTGGATCGTGTATGTTTTTAATCGTTTTAAAACATTTCCACTATGAAATTAAGCGTCGAAAACACAAATTAGGTTGACAATAGTAGTCAATGTTCCGTAAAGGAAAACGAAATGTCGATATTGATCACGTCAATTGAGCACTGCGAGTGAACTTCTACGCGACTCGCTGACTTATAATTGCTGCACTATAATATGCTAAACGCGTCATATTTGTTAAGATAGAACGATTTAGTATTCCTATTATGGTACCCGAGTACAGTGCTGACTTACGAGTTGCAATACATATTACATATTATTTATTCTCGGTGGATTTTCAATTAATTCACGATAACGACTTTGCATTGCTAATGGAAGTGTTGCCGCGGATTAACTTCTCGGTCTGTACTGAGTTATTATTGACTGAGGTATACGATATTTGCGGACGGCCGTCCGAAAACGTTATTATTTTAGAAAAATCATGTACTCACATCAAAATAGTCTGTAAAATTAGTAACGAATAATTGGTCAAAAACACAAGCGATGTCGTTTTTCCTATGAAAAAAAAAAAAAAATGATAATTTAACTTTAGTGAGATTCGCAGGAGTGTATTATTAAAAATGGATCATTCGCTGTTAACAAATCCGAATTATTTTGACATTGATTTATATTTACTCGGAATTTTGAAAGTTATATACGAGTATATATACCAGGGGTGGCCACTAACCTTAACTTTGAGAGCCGCAAATTTATAAAGCTAATTCGAGGCGAGCCACGTTGTAAAGCGATGTTTATAAAATGAATACACATTTTTCATTTTAAATCAAATTAAGTGCCAATCCAAACCTAATAACGACGACTGTGACGATAAAAACACTATCTAACGTTTCTAACGATTCTAACAGAATTTTATATTTATTAATTTTAGTCTAGATTTGGTTCAAGAGCCGCGTGCGGCTCGCGAGCCTCGTTGTGGCCACCCCGGGTATATACGCATTTAAATATTCGTCACGTTAAAAATATTCTGATAAATATGAATAGGAGTGGTTTTATTGTTTTTAATAAATTCGACAAACAAGACTTATAATTTATTCGTGAAACTTTTACGTAATCGAGATTTCTAATTTCTGAAATCTAACGGGAAAACTTTTTTCTTCAAACTCGACGTTAAACGTTTCCAATTAAATGCGGTTTTCTAATTGTTACAATGTCGTCGTTTATTAATCGTAAAATACAAAATGTGATCGGCATACACGAATTCGTTAAAACCAGTCGATTATACCGTAGTCGGGGGGGCATCTACCGATTTCAGAGGAGAATTTAAAAGAACAAAGAAACAAACGTAATTTTGGATCGACGATATTTTGACTAATGGTTGGGGGGGGGGTGGAGGATTCGATAATTTAGTTCCTATTTGTTTGCGGCTCGACGATGAAGACGACGAAGTTATTCCGATAGCTATTTAAAAGTTAAGGAGTGTATTTTACCGTGCCTCGAATTCGAATCAGGTCACAACCAGGCGTTTTCATTTTTATAGTAATTTTTTTTTTTTCGACTAAGAAAATTCTTTGCGAAACAAGGTAAATCTGGAAAAAAAAAAAAGTAACGGAACGAATATTATTATTTAAATAATTGTTCTTTGTTCTTTCTCTTGCTTTTTCGTCTGAATTCTCTTGATTGTATAATAAAGGGCGAGAGATGCATTACTTTGGCTAATAATTAATTACTGTCTGATCTTCGCAAGAGTGAATAAAAAAAAAAATTAAAATAATACACGAAAAGTAAAACGCGAAAGGATGAATAATTAATAACGAAGAAATAACGGATTATACCGTAATATATTTTTATTTTATTTTTTCTATTTCCGCATACCGGATGTTCGAGCCTCCGACTCGTACTGTATTTGTTCGGCAGACTGTTCGATCTACAAACACAATATCGGAATCAATTAAATGGCACGATGTCATAGTAAACGAAATACGTCAGTAAAAGACATTTTAAAACTACACGGCGAATTGAGTTCAAAGAAATCAGAGCGTTTAGAAAAAAAAATAAAATTTAAAACCTTTCTCGACTGGTATTTCTAAGGATTTCTTGAATATTGTAACATTATTCCATCTCACTGCGTGTTTGTGTAGTTCAGCGTTTTCGGACATTTTTTCGATTTTAAAATTTAAAATTTATTAATTCGCTCACGAAAAAGAAAGTATTTACGTATTACCTTTTACCTCTTTAACACGTTCACGGCCTCGGCATAATTTGGAAAGTCTGTTAAAAATACCACAACATAAAAAAAGATTTTTTAGTTACCAAATGACTTTTAAGTATGCATCTTATGGTAATATGGTACACATTTGTGCATTTTGAAGTTTTTTTTAAGTTTTTCAAGTCATGTCAACTATAGTTGACATGGGTTTTTATAAAGAGCACCCCGTGTCAACTATAGTTGACACGTGGCCGTGAACGTGTTTTAATTAAGATTAAAACGGAATGATTGCCGTCTACTTTTCTGTTAAATATCGATTGAAAATGATTTTAAACGATCGATTTACCGCCGCTATCGGCTTTAAAACAGAATATTTCGTACATTGAACGACAGGCCAACGTAATTTCAATTGTAACCGAAATATCATTTTTATCGGTTAATGCATTTCAACCCGAATAAAGTGAATTTTTTAGAAATCACCAAGTACAAAACCGTGTGGTGAAAAATCAATAAAAATTTTAACTAGTAGCATTGTTATCATATTATAAGTATAAGTTATAATAATTCACCGAGTATTATTACTTCATCGAATCGTATTATGTACAGGAAGTGGAAAAAAGTTGACAATAACGGATCGTTTTGAAACGTCCGTCTCGCGCACGATAGAAACTTTTAGTTTCTCTAATTATTGAACCGACTTTATTTTCATCTATAAACACAAATATTTTCGACGTAAACCGAAAAAGCAAACGGTTTAAAAAATAATATCCCGTGCACTCTGAAAATCCAAGTATATAATATTATTCAAAAATATATATTATTTGAGTTTGAAAAGTTTACGCGAGCTAGATGGGAACGTACTTGATGAGTTTTTTATTTCTTGAACCCAGCATTTCATCACCTATATATTATATACGTATATCACCCACACGCGTCGCAATAGGCAAATTTGTCTTTGTACGCTATAAAATAAGTGTATTTTAATCCGAGATCGGACTCTAATAAAATCCAAACACTGTAAGACATACACGTTAATCATTGTAAATACACCCCCCCCCCCCGCAAGTCATAGGGTTTCCACACTGCAGGTGGACATCTCTCCTCGCGTCGTCGTTTCGCGTTGCTGCAGATATCTTAGTTTCCCAAATTTGCCTATCGTATAAAAATATTGCAGATTGTAAATATACTTATATGTTTAAGCAAATAAATAAATAAATAAAATTATTTTTAAAAATCGTAGATTGTAGATAGGTTTTGAAGTCGTCGATATAGTTTCCATTCTAACTAATCATTTCCATAACATACGGCGCGTACGATTTTAAGAGTCTGTAAAATATTTTAATTACATTTTTTCAATGCGATTTCTAGCCATGCCGAGTTTGTTCGAGTGACGGCAACGAACAAACGAGATCACCGACGCGTTTCTGAAAATCTCGAGTGATACGTATGTCATCCGGTTCCCAGCAATACTTGGCACGGATTAACATTGACGCAATGCATCACTAAAAGAACCACCTCACTTCGTCGGCTCCGAAACCCGTACTGTATTAACCCGCACAGACAAATTTATGGAAACGAATATTATATAAAAACGAGAGATGAATATTATTTGACTGGCCAACAATATTATTGCGGGCCGCGTGCGTTCGTACGGCGAGACAACAAATACAAATGAGAGAAAGCTATTATATAGTGTTGTAATCGAGATTTCCAAATGAAATTGACGAAAAAAAAAAAAAAACTAGTAAGCCGATTAGCCAATTACCAACACGAAAAACGACGAAAATCGAATAGTTTTTTTTTACACGCGATCCATCGAAAATCAAGTTCAATTATTATAATATTATAAACGTACTCTTATGTATCTGTTACTTACTAACGTTTGTCTACACTCGCGATTATTTTCCTAAACAAAACATTCGAACGAATGGATTTGAAAGAAAAAAACAAATATCGTAAATACTATTTTCACGTTGTTTTAAAAACAATTTCAGACGGCCAACAGGCTCGATTGTTTACGAAAACGAAATAATAGTAATCTAGCATCACTCATATCGTATAGGTATATTAGTTTCTGTATCGAAAAAAGTTAGTTCTCTGCGGTAGGTTGAAAACAAAGTTTGTTTTTTTTTTTTTTTTTATAGCGGACAAATAAAACTTTGTAAACACTAAATATGACGTAGACGTCAAAAAAGTTCGGCAAAACTATTTCATTAGATTCGAAATTAAATTACCCGTGTATTTTTGTTACACTTCGCAGAGAAAAAGAAGAAGAAAAAAAAAACATTTTACACAAACAACGCGCGTTAATGCTTTTGACAACGGTCAAAACGTCACCGTCAATAATATAACCGGAAATTTTTTAAAATTAAAAATAATGAAACATAGATCCCACACGCCAAAAATACAAAAAAAAATTGAAAACTTATACTCGAGTCACGTCAACGTTAGTTGAGGGGTTAAAATACTCGTATAATTCTTAAATCGTAATCGAAATCAGGTACGTATTTCATTTTATCAAAAACATTGTAATCCGTCGAAACAGTTGCTTATTTCGTATTTCGAATAATAATAAAAATGAAAAAAAAACGCGACCTACACAAATCTTCCGACTGTAGTCAAGAGTACACGGAAAATTATGACTCATAATTTTTCATTAATTTAGCATTCTAGTCGTAAAAAAAATATATAAATGTTGTCTTATCGAAATAAATACAACTATATAATACCTCGATGACGCGCGTGTTATATTTTTCAAGATTTTCCTCTCGTTTATTATGTGGAAAAAAAATCCAATAAAATCAAAAACTGACACGTTTTTACTTTACTTAAATAATAAAAGTAGGTTACTTTACGAATTCAATTTCCGATAAAGGTAATAAGATGTACGCATTACGGTGTAGACATGAAAAAATGTCGTTGTAAAATCGATATTTATCTTACACGTTCATCTGAAATTTAAAAATCCTTATAAATTATCGCGATCTGAATAATATATTAACTTTTTTCCTAACGATTTTATCAACTGTTATAAATTATATATTGTATTACCAATACAAAATAGGCACATTGGACAATTAAGAGGACGCCTTACTCGCAGCATGTGTGGTCTCTGTTGTACAAACGTACGACGTAGTAAATTTGGGTCCGGTAGAACCGATTTTGTGTGTTTAGCTTGAATATTAGAGCGAATATCAAACTTAAAGGTAACCCGTGTTACCGGTAATTCAATTTTCAAATGAATTATGAATATTTTTAAATATTCAACTCACATAAAAAATTTGATATTGAAATTTAATAATTAATTAAAAACTACCGTAAAAAACCGATGAGAGAACACAGATTCGAGCTGAATTCAATGTTCTTACTATTTTGATAATTGGTCATCGTTTCACTCTGGTATTCGAGCTAAACACACAAAATCGGACGCAAATTTGCCACGCAGTAAGTTTGTAAGACGGAGACAACACTTGATACTTCGATTGAACACACGGTAAGTAATCGACGACAAGTTTTCCGACGATGCGAATTTCTTTATAAATATACAATCGATTTGCACATCATGTTGTTCACATTTTACTGTAATGCACTATGTATTGATGGTAAAAAGAATTGATTTAATCGATTTAAAGAAAAATACGCAAACCCGATCCGGTGGATTTGTAAAAGAGACTCGAATTTGTGCATCGATTCGATCTTATTAATTTTTGACCGCGTTTACTCGCCGTTCGACGCTGTTAACGATCGTATCAAATTTTAACACATTATCAGTGTCTTTTTTTTTCTTTAGAGTTTAATTAAATAGGAAATGAAAAAACGAACAATACAGACTTTCTACAATACGTTTACAAGTAACCACGCGAAATAATTCCATTATGCGACGTAAAATGTTATCGCGGTCCAAAATATCGGTAGATCGTACGATTTTCATGTGACAACAGGCGTCCGTACGTCTTTCATAATAATTATTCGGAACCGACGACGACGGGGAGAAAAAAAATAAAATCCGAAACGTAAAAGTTCCATGGCGAGGGCGGATTTAATTAAAAAACATCGTTGATAAAATTATTATTAAAATACGATAAAAAAAAAAAACAGAAAAAAAAGAACGATATTATTGGATTGTCCGTGTTAATTTAAAACTTGCAGCAGTCGTTTAGTTTATATTATTTAGCAAAATATGAACCTCTAAGGCGATCGATTTCGAATACCACAGCGTACTGAAGATTTTAAATTTAGAGTTATTTTCTCATAAATTACGTTTGATTTGGTTTTTTTTTTCTTCATTTAGAACGAATGAAATATTATATTCATCTGTTGTATTGACACGTTCAATTTACCCACGTTTGATGGGAAAATAATAATAATTATGCAATAGTCTCAATTATTAATCGCTCCTGCCGTTCGGTGATAGGACCGCCGTTTGTCGACCAACAACAAAATATATTGCTCGACCTAATAGTTAGGTAGGTAACGACTAACCGTCGTCGGTGGTTTACTTTAAGGTTTTAACTCGACCGGGTCGAAAACGAAAAAATCTAAAAATCACTTAAACATATTAACTGTAAAGTTTTTAAAAACTTTTACCCCCATCGACCGCGCGCGCCGGGCTCTCGTTTCGAACTATTTTGCATTCGCCGCCGTTCGGCTATACTTTAGAGTTTTTTTTTTTTAAACTACGCGCGCAACCCCGCGTTCGTCGTCGCTTTTCGTATTCTAAATAGCCGTTCGTTTTGATTTAATATTGATATTATTACCGTCGTAACGCGTATCCCTGCCGGTCGTCGTGGCGGCGGCGGTGGCGGAGATCGTCTCTACACCGTCCTCGTCTCCTCCGGCGGCGAGTCGTCGCGCCGCAGCGGGATCGTCGTCGTATTGGCGGTCGGTCGTCGGCTCTCCTCCAGACTTCCAGCCGTCCGCGGTCTGCCAGCATTCGTCCTGGAAGTCGTCCTGCAAACAGTAATCGTAGTTGTAGAAATCGTCCATCGCGGGTCCCAGTCCGGCACTGCGCCGAGCCCGCGACGAGCGGTCGATATATATTATTTCGGCGGCGGCGGCTTTCCGAAAGGATTTTTCGTTTTTTTTTTTTTTTAGGGGCGCCCACGCGATGGCGAGTCGGTCTCGCGTCGTTTGCTCGCGGCTTCGGGTTCAAAGGGACCGGTTCACGGTGTGCGGGACCGCTCCCGGGCCGCGAACGTGCGGTCCTGTGTGTCGGCGAGCCGGCGCGCGCGTTCCGCCGCCGACCGAGTTTCGTAATATTACCGTCGTTCTTTTCTTTTTTTTTCGGTGTTTTGTCGTGAATCGCCGCCGCGTATTGTACGATAAATCGTGCTCGGCCGGCCGCCTATGCCGTGGGATCGGTTTCGTCGACATTTATCAAACGATACATGCGTGTGGCGCGGCGCAGATATTTATTCGTCGTTCGGTACGAGAGACGGGAGAAAAATGTTGCACGCACGATCCTAAGAGTTTAAGCGAACGACTCTTCGTCGAAACAGAATTCGAAAGCTAGTGAATTTCGTGTTTTTTTTTTTTTGCAGAGAAATACGCGTCCGTTTTCGAGCAGTTTGAATTTGATTCGTTTTTAGAATTTTTATATTATAATATGTAATCTACCGCATTTTTCACCGTCGCGTCGTCTCGGTAAAGTTCTAAAGGGACGTATTTGTACCGTTCTTCGATTAGGTCTCCCCCTTTTTCTTCTTTACACGCTCGAATGCAAATAATAAATATTATACTGGCCGATTCTTACCGTAGCTTATGTTTAGAACGTTTAAAGAAATTCGTTTCGCTGTGAATAAAATATGAAATTTTTGAAAACATATGTTTGGAAAAATAAAACGTATTATGTTAGCGGGAGGGGGGGGGGAGAGGAGGTAGCAAACGTTTTTTTTTTTTTACATTACTTTTTTCGTACTTTTTATGCAGATGATAATTCGATTTTTCGTAAATTGTTAAAATCGAACGTGTTTCTTTGAAAATATGTTTTATTTAAATTCGAACTGATTCACAGAACGTAAACGCGAGTCTACTATTGCAAACTATACCGATCTATTTAATTTTCCATCGACCCGCAGTTATGTCATTATGTACTTAAAATAATTATGCTCGGTTTATTCGATAAAATATATCATGTTATTCGTCGTGTAATTTTCTGTTTTATAATAATTATGGAGCCCGATTCGGAAAAAAAAAAAAAAAAAAAAACGTTTGGTCGTGTCAGATACGTTATAGCGACAAAGAGCAAAAGCGAGATTTAGAAGCTTTCTACTTATTATTATTATCAGACGATATCCGCGTGCAGAAGTATATGCGTGCGGTGCGCGTATAGAGTGCGGTCCCCGAAAGTGACCGTATTATAGTTTCGATCCCGGTGGAAATCAATTTGTTAAAAGCTAAGGACCGGCCGTTTTCAAGAAAGTTAAATTGTTATCTACCGATCGAAACTTTCTACACTGTAACCGGATATATACATATATACGTACATGCGCATGTATAACGGCTAGCTGTCGATTCCCTGACATATTTCGTTGAATTATTATATTGACTGTTTAAACTGGTATTCCTTTGATAATAATATTATGTTTCGTCGTAACAAGATTTCGGCAGGGTAGAAAATATTATTATCGTTCACAAAGTTTAGCCAACCCCGCGGCGCCGTTCAACATGCGGTTCACATAATATTATATTCGGACGAATCCGATATTATTTCAATGTGATGATATTTATAGTCAACACACGGGACCGACACGGAGTTATTGTAGAATTTCGGAAGCCTAGATATTATAAATTATTAATAAGTGTTACGTTCGTGAACAACATTAAATTTAAACGGTTGGAATTCGATCGTACAGTGTGTCCGCGCCGCCGCCGCCGCCGCCGCTAGACCTCGTCGGAAAAGAAAATAATTTCAAAGCCGGTCGCTTTTTCGAGCGGCCCGTGTGTTTTTACATCAAGAGAATAATATAGGAATTACTACCTTGTGAATTTTACAAATTTAATAACAGCTCTACTTGTGTTACCAGTCATAAGATACGACAAAACAATAATTTTTAAAAAATATACGTACATTTATTGTATTTTAACTTATTGAAATATATTAAACTTTCGATTATTTTTATTTCTGATTTTTTAACCGAAACGACTAAAATAAATTCAAAACGTTCACCTATTCTTTGAAACTTTATATTTTCCTTAAACATTTGCGATTTCTCAAAATCAATACGATAACTTAATATTTATTAATAATTGCTCAAACTTTCTTACAGCCGTAATTTTTTCGGCCTAAACGATTTAAACGTGAATTTACATATTTGCAACTCATTTACATAATATAATCTCTCGGTCGAATACAATAAATAGGGTAGTTTTAAATTTGTTTGGATATTTTTTAAACACCTAAAATCAGTCACGAAATGAGAATATTCAAATAAAATTATTATAAATTATTTTAAAACGCGGTAAAGTAATATTGAACCGAACGAAATCTTGTCACGATATATTATATTATATATTTTAACTAAACTATCGATACTTCTATTACGATATTACAAAAATTATGCTACCGACCGGTGTGAAAAATTATACCACGATTGTCATTTATTGTTTGAACGTGGTTTGAAAAAAATAAAAAAAATGGGCTATTTCACATGAATTTTAAGAGTAAAACGTTATATACGGGGCCACTTAAAACATTGTTCTTTGTTCGATTGTTATGCTAGTATCAAACACGTGAACACGGTTTCATACAAAACTACTCGTTTTGTAGACCAAGTGTCTACAGCTAAGTGTGTTAATATATTATATTGTAATAGTTTAAAGGAAATTACAATTTCATACAGAATTTATAAACCGTTTCAAAAGCAGTCGTAATAGTGTAATGGTAATTTAAAATTTTGTAAATGTTTGTAACTTTCATGTATTTCTATAAGCACTCTATTCGTAAATGGCATAAGTACGTACTGCGTGAATAGGAAATTTGTTTTTTGAAACACGTGTTCATTTATCATTTCGAGTGCAATTGAACATTTTCAACGGAATTGCGAGTTAAATAATAATATTCGAAATTCTTAACTCGCACAAGAATATATATATATATTATATTCATAGTTATCGATAATGTTCGGGTAAATGAAACGCCGATCATAATAATCGTATAGATTGAGAATCGATTTTAAAGATGAAAAATTATAATTTACTTTTTTACCTATTTAAAGTATTTTATACACTCGTAGTTACGCGACGTGCTCGATAATAAATAAAATGAATGGTTTTTTTGTTTATTCTCACTATTGATAATACGCACGGCCAAATCGTATTTTAATTACAGTTCGATTCTAACACGGTTATTTTACATCAGTATTTCGAATTAATTAATTAATCGTTTTTGTTTTTTTTTTTTACCTAGTTATAATCGCATTAATTATCGTATGAAAACATTGTTTGTACGTACCATTTCGCGAGGAATTTTAATTTGATTTCGGATCCACCGGCTTTATATTTCCGCCTGCTCTCATGATCAAGTACAAAAGTCGCCAATCGCATTTAGGCATACACTCGTTGTACGTGTATTCGATTTGAAATTCGGACGTTCGTTTGAACTCACACGACGCCGCCGCGTAAAACGAGTCGGTTAATAATTTCCATTATAATTCCTGCCCTCTACCTAGACATCATCTACGTTGACCAGGGAAACAAAGTGGTTAATAATTTATGTACTACGAGCACACTACGCGTGTATTGAAAGCATAAGTTTCATACGAATTCAAACGAGTAAACAATTATTGATTCCCAACCAACCAAACCGTCCGGGTCGACTAGATAAAAATAGTTTTTGTAGAATTTTGCGAAATTATATATTATATTATTATAAAATATACAATGTCGAAATAACTATAATAACGAAAACGAGTGTTTAGCACGATATTTTTTGATTGCCGTAAACCCGCGACTAGTTTTTTCAATTTTCAACAATGGTATTTATTTATCGGTTATAATTTTATATTACAAACAAATGTTATTTTACCCTGCATCATAAACTATTGAGAAATTCATCGAGTAGAAAACGAATTCGGGAGGGTTTCGTTAGTCCCCCCCCCTTATTTGCGCCTAAGCAGTACTTACTGTATTATACAGGTGGTACTCTTTTCGAAAAACACCCATGCTAACAGAATAATAACGAAAACATCGATGATTGTATGCAAACATTTTAATGTACCTTGTGTATATTTTATTTAGTGCAAATTATTTTACTTAGCTTGGCCGCAGTTACTATTAACATACATTTTCGCATAATTTTGCATATTTTTATTATAGTTAAACTATACAACAATACATCTATTTAAATACATCCTTCTAGTAGCCGCCAAGCTAATGAAAAATTATTTGCATTAAATAAATACACAAGGTACATTAAATACAAACAGTCATAAATACTTCTATATTACCTAGTGAATTTATGAAATTACTTAGCCAATTATTGATATCACAACTTTTATAATTTAAGGGATTTTTTTTTACTTAGCGATGTTTTTACACGGAGTGTTTTTGATGAGATATCACTCATTTTTTTTAGTACAATTTTGGATTAACACGTGGTTAACTCTTTTCAGGCGGTAATGAAATGTATTTGTTCGGGATAGAGGAAGTATATTATTATATAATTAAAGTTTTAATTACTGCTGAAGAACGATTATATATACGTCTTTGGCACGTATATTCATTGACACATAAATACATATTTATTGGCGTTTACTATGTGTGATGTTTGTGTATGAGGGTAATATGTATGAAAATTTTCACACAGAACATTATCTATCGGAACTCGTTCCGAAATTATTTCAAACATAGATTTCAATGTTAATTTAAACTCTATTAGATTCATTGATGACATATATATATATATATTTGAAAAATCCTTTCTTAGTGGGAAGCTTCTTAGTCTATACCCAGAAACAAAACTACTGTCCAAATGTCATACTAATAGCTTCAGCGGTTCCGGCCAGACGAATTTTTCTAGTTTCACTTTGTTTACCCCTTTTAACTCCCTTAGGGGTGGAATTTTGAAAAATCCTTTCTTAGTGCGCGCCTACGTCGCTAGAGGGAACCTCTGTAGAAAATCTCAAGTCTCTAGACCCAGCGGTTTGATCTCTTTTATATATATAGATAATGTATTAACGTCGCGAAGCGACAAGTGACAACGCCACCGATTTTCAAATGTTTCACATTTACACACACACACAAAATATGAAATCAACGTAAACCCGTTGCATGGAGCGGGAAATTCGGGTGACCAGCACATCTAGTATATGTCATATACATTGTAAAATTGATGAAAAAAATAGCGGTTTGCTTAATAATTATGCCAATACTTTAGCTCATAACTAAGGCGGTAATCCTCCGATAAACGATAAAGAAATTTTCACAGAATCATCTACACGCCAAACTGAGTTATTCGTGAAAGTTTCAAGTCAATTGGTTGTATTAGTTTAGGCTACAGGGTGGTCGACACGATTTTCGTAAAATTACATTAGTTAAATACGAGTTGGTCTTGGTTCTCTCGTGTAATATAAACCGTCGTCGCGCGCTGGTTTTCTTATCTCTTTTTACTTAGCTCTGCGCCGCGACCGCGGCGTTGGATTTCGTTCAATATGAATGTATTTAGTTAGTCATTGAAAACCTTTACAGGATAAATTATTGTGCTGAAATGTTATTAAAACGATACAGTTATAAAAATCGTTTAAAATAATTTGATTATTTTAATTCTTTTTCATGCTTACCACTGGTAAATGGTTATGACTACTTAAAACAAAACTACATAAATACCTATAATCCCGTTGAATTCGAAAACAAGTCGGTCGATTTATTTATTGGATTGAATATAAATATAAGGTTAAAGTTTAGAGCGAGCAACAGACCAAATGCATATAATATTAAAGTTATATTTAGCCTAACCTAACCACGGCGAATCTTTAAGGACCAAGTTAATTCTATCGTTATAAATTTTTCGTAATAGAGAGTCGAAAAACAATAAAACGAAAAAAAAACTATGATTTATATTATAATCGAAAGTGTAGATGTCATTTAAATTATCAATATTACATTTCATTTGTATTTTATGACTAAGTTCTATGACATTCTGTAATCGTGCGTTTCGCGTAGGCCATTTTGTCGATAAAAAAATAATGAATATTCGAAATCGATAATTAAATTAATAGAATAATATTAGATGATTAAATTGAATAATAATAAATTATTATTATTCAAATTGAATTTGAATATTAAATTGATAAATTATTATTATTCAATTTAATCATCTAATATTATTCTATTAATTTAATTATCGATTTCAAATATTCATTATTTTTTTATCGACAAAATGGCCTACGCGAAACGCACGATTACAGAATGTCATAGAACTTAGTCATATAATAAAATATGATGTTTTATGTCCTTAAATATGCAAAATATTCTTTTAATATTAAAAAAAAAAAATTCAGTTTAAATTTTTTTTTTATTAATTTGGTTTTAAATATATTTAATTTAATTAATTTTATAATAACAATTAATAACTATATATTATTTTGTGCTATCGCAATCGATAAGGAATACCAGAAGATTAATTTTTATTAAAACCCAGAAATAAATCATTTAGTGAACATTGTGTATTTATCAAAGTGCTGATATACGTAAAATATGTTCATTATATGCCGATGTTAGAAAAATATTCTCAAATATTCTCCAACGTGTTAAATATTCTCTAACCCCTAAAATATGCTTTTTTATGCAAAATAAATTTTTTCTTGTGAATTCTGTGTTTCATGAATCGTAAAGATTTCTCACTCCCGTTTAACTGCATAGACTAGAAACAAATATGTAAAATCATAAAAATCCGACCTCTATTAATAATAAAAAAATGCAGTTATTCCGGGAAATTGCATAATTTACACTGATTATTGTTATGATATGATAACATTTAACTCTTGAATTGTTTGATTTAACGTAAAATACTGTTCCGTCATTGGGAGTGACTAATACGCTAAAACAGACAATGATGTCGAATGAGATATAAAGCAAAGCAATCATGTTTTTACACAATTATACATTTTCGTTAAAAAATGTACGATAGAAATGCATAATAAACTAGATAGCCAACCGCTGCACTTGCGTATAATGACGGTTTCGCTAATACTTTTTTTCGAAAACAAAAACATATTCATCTTAACTCAATACTTATATATTGACGTTGAGTATTCGATATAATATTGTCGGTACTTGGAATATTTCGATTCGACGAATAACAAAATAATTTATTCAAACTATTTAATCTAAATAGTACCTATCAATATTTGCACTCTTTATCATAAAAGTCCGGGCAAGACTCATTTTTATTTTATGTACATTTTTATCGAATGTTTATCGCATTCCAACTTTGCTCGATTGTAAAGTGATAATTCACAAATAGTTTTGTATACATGTAGTACTGATGGTGTACAACGGTTTTCGATAAAAGTGATAGTATGAATTTTTTTTTGCAAATTTAAATGTCACTTTCCTTATTTGGTTATCCACGGGTGAATCATAACATTTTCAAACGAGTATAAAACGAAGGCAGAAACAGTTCGACCGTCATTATAGTTTTACACGACGTTCTTTGTAATTCTTATAGTTTTGCCGTTGACTAAATAAATTTTATTTGATATTGTTGATCGCAACACGCAATACACAATAATGTCGATGTTTTATCACGTTTTATTTGCAGCATGTTTTTTAATTATCGAATCGGAAAATGGTTTTGCTAGAAATGGTCAGTTGGTTGAGCAAGTATTTTTACTATATTAATTTAAGTTTGCATGTATGTTTGAATTTCGAATACATTTCTATGAATTATGAGTATAGCATATACGTAACATGTTTTATAACTATTATAAATGTGAACATTGATCAAATATAGTCGATCCTAAAAAAATGTCGGCATTTATATCGATTATTGTTAAAACGTATAACACGGAAACAGGTAAAAAATGTTTCGTTCAATGTAAAATATTTTACATTTAACGTTATAAAGAATAAATTTAATGTTTAAAAGCCGTAGCTGCAAATTTCCGGCTGGGTCAACATTTTTTTTTAACACATAAGAGATTTAAATTGGTTGTATTGATTTTATTTTTAGGAAAAAAATTGCATATATGAAAAGAATGTGAACATCAAATAATTTTACCTCATAGTATTGTTTGTTATTGGCCTTAGTACTGTATATAATTAAGGAAGTTGATTATTTGAATAGTTATTAAAATACAAATTCATTTTTTAGTAGGAATATCTGATGACAATTTTACATGTTGGAATAGCAGCGAAAATAGATCAATAAATCAATATCAAGTATGCGATAACTATGAAGATTGTCCTGGTAGTGAAGACGAGAATATAGAGACGTGCAAAGTAATATGGACATATTATTATTGTATTTTCCTTTTTTATGTTAGAAATTTCTCCTCACTTTACACCCGCAGATATGCATGATATACTAGATAGCCAACTACTCATATATTTTCCATGGAAGTAGAAAAGTAGTACAATTTTCAATTTCATTTTTAGAAGTTGTAGTCCGTACAAAACTGTCACTGACATTTTTTTAAAATGATTTCCTAATATCAGTATATTAATTGAATTTCTAAGTTAATTTGTTCAAATTCATTACATGAAATGAAAAGAGACACTTAAATTATTAGGAAAATATTATTTGATCGTAAACAAGAACAATTACCTTTCGTTTTAGAATCGTACTTGCGAATATCATCAATTCAGATGCGCTTCCGGTCAATGTATTGATAATAAAAAAATTTGTGATGGAAGAAATGATTGCCGAGATGGAACTGATGAATCCAAAAACACTTGTAATGTGATATATAACCAAAGATTATTATCAATAATTAATGAAATGGGTTTTAAAGTAAATAAAAATATTTTATTTCTGTTGTTATAATATTATAAAGTGTTGTGAAAACGTTTGGAAAACATTTTTTGACAGACGAAAAAACGTTTTCACAAAATTGTGGTAAAATTTTGTAGGAAAACATTTTCGGGTATAATTTATATTTTATATGGTCGATTTTATTTTTAGAAATCGTTTGTCTAAATCAAAATTAAATTTGACAAAAAATGACTTTTGTAAACTATTGGCAATATTTGTATGGTTGGAAAAACACAATAAAATAATAGAGTTTTTTAACACCAATACCTACTCTTTACAATGAAAAACTAATTACTAAGTTATGATATATAATTGAACCTAAATTATGCTAAATGTTAATTATAGCTTTGAATTGTTTAATTAAATTAATAATTATCGTAATCAACAAGTATTACCCTTCGTTTTAGAATCATACTTGCGATAATCATGAATTCAGATGCGCTTCCGGTGAATGTATTCCAAAATATTTGGTTTGTGATGGACTTTTAAGTTGCGAAGATGGAACTGATGAATCCGACATCTCTTGTAAGGTAGGAAAACGTTTTCGTGTATACTTTATATTTTATACAGCCTATTTTATTTTTAGATATCCTTTGCTTAGAATGCTTAGATCAAAATTAAATTTGATTATGTTTTATAATATGAACTAAATAATGCTATATGTTTATAACATCTATGAATGTTTAATTTAATTAAAAATATTCATAATCAAGAACTTTTATCTATCGTTTTAGAATCGTACTTGCAACGATTATGAATTCAGATGTAATTCCGGTCAATGTATTCTTACACTGTTTGTTTGTGATAGCACACGAGATTGCGGAGATGGAACTGATGAAACCGAAAAAGCTTGTGAGGTAGGAAAACATTTTAGTGTATACTTTATATTTAGTTAAAGCCGATTTTATTTTTAGTTATCATTTGTCTGATTCAAAATTAAATTGGAAAATATGAGTTATAAGTTATAACTATGTACAAATTGAATATTTCGTTTGTGCATTTACCCAATAAAACATTTCTTAAAACGCCTCTGTATAATATATATGTAAATATTAACGTGAATCGAATTGTTGCATTAAATTAATAATAATCGTAATCAAGAACTATTACCATACGTTGTAGAATCAAATTTGCAAAAGTTTTCAATTCAGATGCGATTCTGGTCATTGTATTCCAAAGTCTATGGTTTGTAATAGAAGACCAGAATGCCTAGATGGAAGTGATGAAACTGAAATAGCTTGTAAGGTAGGAAAACATTTTCGGGTATAATTTATATTTTATATGGTCGATTTTATTTTTAGAAATCGTTTGTCTAAATCAAAATTAAATTTGACAAAAAATGACTTTTGTAAACTATTGGCAATATTTGTATGGTTGGAAAAACACAATAAAATAATAGAGTTTTTTAACACCAATACCTACTCTTTACAATGAAAAACTAATTACTAAGTTATGATATATAATTGAACCTAAATTATGCTAAATGTTAATTATAGCTTTGAATTGTTTAATTAAATTAATAATTATCGTAATCAACAAGTATTACCCTTCGTTTTAGAATCATACTTGCAATAATCATGAATTCAAATGCGCTTCCCGTGAATGTATTCCAAAATATTTGGTTTGTGATGGAATACCAAATTGCGGAGATGGAACTGATGAATCCGAAATCACTTGTAAGGTAGGAAAACGTTTTCGTGTATACTTTATATTTTATACAGCCTATTTTATTTTTAGATATCCTTTGCTTAGAATGCTTAGATCAAAATTAAATTTGATTATGTTTTATAATATGAACTAAATAATGCTATATGTTTATAACATCTATGAATTTTTAATTTAATTAAAAATATTCATAATCAAGAACTTTTATCTATCGTTTTAGAATCGTACTTGCAAAAATTATGAATTCAGATGTAATTCCGGTCAATGTATTCTTACACTGTTTGTTTGTGATAGCACACGAGATTGCGGAGATGGAACTGATGAAACCGTAAAAGCTTGTGAGGTAGGAAAACATTTTAGTGTATACTTTTTTTTTATACAATCGATTTGTTTTCATTAATCCTGTGTCTAGATTAAACGAGTCATTTGAAACAGAACTTACAAATGATCAATATTTTTTTTACAGTTATAAACATTTAATGTTTAATACTTGAAATTATCATTTAAATACGTAGACAAATAAAAGATAAATTTGTTTGCTCTTTTCAGGTTTTGAATTGACCCTAGAAAGTAAACAAAGTTATAATTTTCAAAAGTTTTTGTTTTCTTATAATAGTTTTCTAATAACAATAAATTATTAAATATTTATTTATTAT
Source organism: Drepanosiphum platanoidis (assembly GCA_948098885.1). NCBI lineage: Eukaryota > Metazoa > Arthropoda > Insecta > Hemiptera > Aphididae > Drepanosiphum > Drepanosiphum platanoidis. The sequence continues at coordinate 2,878,749 of OX402529.1, read as the reverse complement.
TATCTGAGTTTTAACCATTAAAAATGTTTATTTATATTTTTTTAAAGATAGTTAAGATAGAGTTTTAGATAGTTTTCTGTTTCAAGATTTAAATATAAATGTAACATTTGATATCCGTTCCTCGCATCGTGTTTTTCATGTTTTACTGATAAATAATAATAGATCGGTATAGAATTTCGATTTACAAATTCATAAAGGATATCAAATAAATTCAATGTTTTTATTTTATTTTTATATTTTTACATTTGATGATTTGTTTTTTGCCTTAATTATACAAATAGGGTCAGAAAAAAATTAATACTATTACATTTTCTATTGTTAACCAATAGCGTTTTGCTCACCGCCTCCGAGTCGTATATCATCATCGTTTAAAAAGATAGATAGAATAATACTGTATTCAAGTTTATTAGTATATTTATAATCAAATAATATAATATATTTTTAACATTCGTATCATTTTAAATTGTTTTAATAACAAAAGACAGATGTGTAATTGATTGATTTTTTTTCAGGACTGGAATCAGAGATATAATACGCAAAGGCAAAAGTGATGAATTCGGTTTGCATTCAACGGAATACATTTCTGCCAATATAGATGTTATTATTATTCAAATTAAATGTGCCGAAAGATTCGTGTGTACCTAATTATGAAAACAATTTGGAACATTTTCGGATATTCTATTAAAAACCGATCTAGAGTTAACTATAATTTATCAAAATCACCAGTTCGATCATTTGTATATAGTCGATTGACCAGACGAATTCGGAAACATTAGAAATTATTTTTTATTGAGTTATTCATATTTTAACAAAAATGTACTACCTAACAAATGTCATAAATGTGTTACTTATGACAAGAAATCGTGTATCTTTAAATAAATGAAACGAGTTACAAACCGATACATGTTTTAAGTTATGTTTTTGACTAGGCCATTTTGCGCTTGGAATTCTGTGTAACTCGAATTCAGATAAAATACATATGAATAGTTTCCTCTCACAAGACCCCGTAGTAAGTACACCTTAACGTATAAATTAATAACGTATTAATAATTATAAATTCACTAATATAGAAGTACAATAGTTTAGGTTATTGCCACTACTTTGAAACGGTAAAAGCTCGCGAGACTCTCCGTACGTCGTCGTAGGGTAACCTACGTTACATATTTCATTGCGGCGCATTATGTTTTTATTATTCGTTTATTATTAACAAGAGGTCTAGTATTATTTCGGTTTGTGTTTATACCCACCGCCGTTTGCTCGTGCCGCACTCGGAAAGGCTTTTGTCGTAGCGTTGACCACGGCAAATACACTACGCGAGAATTTATTCGAACACCATTATTGTCGTTTACAGTAAAGTATCGCACTGCAACGAGTGTACACAAACGAGCTCGCTCGCGTAAGCGCCTCACGGCGAATCAAATATTTCTCATTCCAAGAGCGCGGCGCGGCGGGTGGTACCACACGTGTATTCACCACGAGCGGAAAAATCGTCGTCGTAAACTCCGACCGGGTCAAATACACAAAGCCCCGAGTCTTTTGAGCCACGCGAATGACTATAATATACGCACGTCGCATACGATATTACAACGACAGGCGCCGGGAGTGCCGGGCGAACGAAATTCACCAACACAATGACTTATCGCGATGCGTTGAAATTTTTAACAAATGTCGATTACATTGTAGACGGATTTTTTTTTTATTTTCTAATTGTTTTATTTCTACAGCGATCGCGTTTGTGTTGATAAAACGATACAGCTACGGCGCGGCGGCGCTACGTCTCGTGATTAATGTATTAGATTTGATTTCTATGATGCAAAGATAGTTGGAAATAATTAATTTACAGTGATATTTATAAACATCTGATGTTTACCGCGCCGATTTTAGCGTTGCACACGACCAACGAGTATGCGTCGCATTAAACAATGGCCGCAGGTCTACACGCGGCAAATAAATTAGTATGATTATATATGATTAAAATTTCCCAAACGTCGCGGCCGTCGTATACAAAGCTCGGACGTTCTACGATACGATTATAGATTTTTCCTCTACCTAACCGTACACCGTGTACACGTTTGTAGCTCATATGACCGACCGAGTGCGCCGCCGGAACGCGGTATGATTGGGCCCGGAAGGACGTGAAACACTTTTTTCCCTTTCCTTTCCATCCCCGGCCGACACTAGGTCGACCCCGTCGTCTATATTCCGGCCGTCACAACATCGGAACTACGAACGTCCTCCCCCCCCCCCTTTTCGTATATTATAATATAATATGTATAGGTCCCGGGACCGTTTAAAATTCCACGCTCGACCCGCGTAGAACTCGCCGATAATTAAGTTATGCAAAACGTTCATTGCGCACGGATCGATCGAGATAACCGCTTTTACTACGTAAGAATAATAATAATGCGACGTGTACGTATATATACGTATATTTATAATATATATATATAGTGGCGCCATTTGGGAAAAACTATTGGGGTAGAAAATTGTTTCAGAAATAAATGAATCGTTAACGCGTTTTTATAATCAAATGAGATATTAACAATTTTAAAATTACCGTTAAATAACTTGTATAGATTTTTTTCGAACTAGTAATACTATAGGTATACGAGCCATAGTCAAAGATAAATGATTAAAAACGATAAAATAAATAGGTATTTTTGATTTAATCCAGTGGATTAGTAGGTATTTTTGAAAATAAAAACGAGTGATTGATGGAGCTGATGTTTACGAATTATTACGACGGCAATAAAAAAATAAATAACCTAACCGGGTTGTCGGTAAAGTCGGTCTACGGGCGATCATTCCACGTGATAACGTCATACCTAAACATTGATGAAAAATTGCATACTTTTATGAATCGAATTATATTATCACTGAATTATAATACGCCGGGCAAGACCCATCAATTTGTATTTTTATTAAAATTATTCATATATTTAATAATACTTTATTATTATTATTAATATATTTTTGACGATATTTTTTCAATTAACTTACTAATATACTTATTAATTTACATAAAATATTTTATGAATCATAATAAATTTAGATGATTATCATCAAAAAAATTACGTTGTAAGTGTTAAAATAAGATATTAAAAAGTAACGTACGGATTTATACAATATTATTGGTCAAAATTCATGTAATAGCTATGAACAATGAACTATCAAACAAAATATTACTTTTGCTATTGTGCTCTAAACTAGTTTCAATTCAACTTAAATAATTATGTATTTTTGTAGGAAATACATTTAAATATTAAACCTTTCCGTAAAATCGTTGTTTCTATCGATATTATATCTAATCCGATATTAATAAGATTATAAAACTCAATTAACAGACAGTTTATTTCTTGTCAATAATTATAAATTATGAAATCTTTTATATCAATAATAATATGATATATGAAATCAGTAATAAATAATAATATTCTGTTATAAGTAGATATAATTCGAACGTAGCCGAACGCTCGGCGGAACGTGAAAATGAGTCATGCATTTCGTGCATGCAGTTCATCGATTTATAAGACGTTATCGCGTCAAAAGAGAAGTTTTATCATTAGAATCAGATACCTACTCTAACGACTGATCTGTTCGATTATGTTATACCGGTGTAAAAATTACGATTTATTTTTACGGGCCGACAAAAATATGATTTTTGTCTCCATCTACGACCCACTATAGACCGTATCTATAGACTGTAAATAAATATAATCGGTAGTACTTACGGCCTGTCGGCGGTGCGTCGCTGTTGGATGTTCGGTGTTCGTATCAGCTTGTGGATCTTAATATAGTAACGGCGGATATTGAAGTCACTCGATAGAAACGACTAATATCGAAAAAAAGAAAAAGAAAAAAGTCACGATTAAAAGTTCGATTGGTCGTCGACGAGATAAATATTATACGGTCGACAACGATTATTACGGAGAAAAAAACGGCAATGAAAAAAACGAGAAGAACATTGTGCGCCGCCGCCGCTGTCGACACCAGACTGGTCGACTACGCACTGTGCTCCGGTATGCCGCTGTGCTTTTGCGTCACTCGATCGTTGTGTAATAGTCGGGTTGCGCGCGCAGCTCGGATATCCTGTCATTGGTCTGGTTTCATTGGCCGTGGTGTCACCTACGCGATATCGGACTGACGTAAACTTTCACTTATTCCGATTTCACGCAAACACTTATTATTATGTATATAATATATGACGTATGTATAAATATAAATATATATATATACGAGTATATGTATATATAAAAATGAATCCCTATTTCCCTCGGGCACGCCTTAACCGATTTCGTTCATATATTTTTGTTTAAATTTTCTCATACTTTGTAGAAGGTACTGTCTTACGGAAAGGAAATTTAACCCTGAGTGGGTTAAAAGGGGTAAAAATGGAAAAAATCGCCCGACCGGAACCGGCGGCGGAGCGTTGTGTATTAAATTCGGTCAATAGTTTCGTATTATAAAGTAGAGGCTCCTGGAGAAAGGATTTTCCAAAATACAACCCCTGAGCGGGTTAAAAGTGGTAAAAGCGTTTAAGATCGCCTAGCCGGAACCGCCGCCGGAGTATGAAGCTTTGGTCGGTAGTTTCGTTTTATATAGTAGAGACAACCCCCGAGAAAAGATTTTCCAAAATTCAACCCCTAAGAGGGTTGGAAGGGGTGAAATGTGTTGAAATTGGAAAACGTTACTTCTCGGTCGGATTTGTAATTGAAAAATATTACGATTTTATTTTAGATGGTTTGGGATATTCAGCATTTTGATTATATAATATCGATAACCGAACCGGGACGATTTTTCGCCGACATGATCTCGAGACCGATTACGTATTAATTGTTCGCCGAGTGCAAATAATACGCGTCACTGTTTTCAAATAAACATATTCGATTAGGAACGGTATGACCGTGCCCGATTTTCGGCGATAAACTGTCCGCACAGAAACAATACGACGCGGGCTCGGGTCGACAAAAAAAACGACAAACGACGAAATCGAGAGAGAACTAACCCCTCGAGGGAAACCTCGGGACAATCTGTTCCGTCGCGTTTGCAGTTTCGCGGCCGTGATAACTCCGAGAACGGTCGCGATAATAATAACAGTAATGAAAACAAATAAAATATTCCGCGATAAAATACACGTCGCGCCGCCGACCATTATACTTTATCTCGGTCGATGACAAACGATGATGTTTTAAATTCATATATTGGCCGGACCGTTATATCGTCCGTGAATCCAGTTTTACGCAAATCAATTTTATTCTATCGACCAAACGGCGGCGGTGTTTCGTTAACGACGAGACAATGTCGGTCTCATAACCGCCACGTGTCCGCTCATCCGTTTCATCTTTATGACTGCCCAAGTACGGCGCACTTACTAATGGCCGGTCAGTCATCTGAAATCCGTCTTAATGGCCGGAGCGCTTTGATTGTTCGCCGGCTGTGCAAACCGTAATCTCTATCCGAAGTTTCAACAGCCAGTGCACGAGCGTAAGGTAAAAGCGCTCGTTTACGTAATACTCGACTTTAGACTGTTCCGTAAATAAATTATACGCGCAATGATGTGACCACGTGTAAGCCCATTATTAAGTATGCATCGGGTCTAGCATATTATCGTACCGCTGAAGATAATATCAGGAGCTTTGAGTTTGAGACAGAATAATTGTCGAGTATTTATTTTTATTTTTTTTTTCGTTTCACGCAGAAATTTACTATTGCCACGACAATATAAAATCGTAATTTTCCCAACTGGAAATTCGTCGACATGGCGTTTCGTAATGACATTCGAGTCATAACGAATAAACTAATATTGAAATAAATCACGTTATTATATTTTAAATAACGAACGAAACCTAATTTCGAATTAGAAGCGTGCGCAGACTACTGCGGCTAAATTGAATTCGACCGGCGGCGCGGCGACCCGTCGTACCTGCCACTCGACCATAAACGCGACTATCGGGTTTTTATTTGAATTTACCAAAGATTCGTGCCTTCGAGGATGACTAATTAATAAGTGTGTCGGCAGCCAAAACTAATGATTAACATAATAGAAACATAAGACAATAAAAAGAAACAATAATAATCATATTTAATCCTTTACCATAATTTTTTTTACGAAAGTGTCGCTAATATTTGTACACAAGAACCGTTCGATCGTACCGTAATAAAACGTTTGAATTGTCAATTTCACTATAAAATTCAAATGAAAATTCGACACGTTCAATACAGACGTGGTTTTATGCGGTACCAGTCATTATATTTGTTCGCGCCCAGAACGAAGCGAAATCGAATTCAGTACCCCTGCGTGTACCGACTCAAAAGAAAAAGTTTAAAATATCGCTGCGGCATTACGTACGGACCCGATTTCGTATTATATTTAGCCACGTTTACGACGACGTAAACAATTCGAAAAATGTTTTTGCGCAAAAACGAATTCGTGTTCAAGTAGACGATATTTTTTATAATCGAATAAATCCAGCACACGCGCGTCGGGCCGTCGCGCGTCGTCGTCGACGTGAAAATCTATTTTTTTATATAAACTATTTCAATAGCCGACTAACTAACTGACGCCATGTCATGTTTAAAGTGAAAATATGCGTTTGTCCCCCGATATTCTATACGCGGAATCGTAAAATAAGTTTTTTTTTTTTTCCCAGTTCATTATCGAGTTTTTTTAACACACCGAATTTATAAACCCTAAAATAATGAGATATCTGATATTGTTGGACATTACGGATCTGCTATTGTTTCATGTTATATATGTATATATGCATACATATTTATGTTCAAAATACTGGCACGCATATATATAATATATAGCGGTCACGATATTATAATAACTATAAAACCCAATATCCTTTGTAAACATTTCTATTGTTCGGCAAATACGCGCGGGCATTCGAATTTTACATGTTTAAATAATTTCCTACTTTGCTTTTAATAAACATAATGATTCGACATTAAATCGATGCCCCCCGGGACAATATAACAACGAAATTCATATAAATCACGTTCGTTTAGAATGATTTCACTTTTGGCGAGGATTATTTTAAAAACTCACGCGTATGATTCGCCCAAAAAAAAAAAAAAAAACGGTTTTATTTTTTACTCTCCTTTGACATTATTTACGCTGCGAACAATAATAATAATATGTGTTTTCCGCCACGGGTACGCGGCGATCTGACGAACGAATAAAATATCTAATCGCGGGACGAAAACTAAGCGATAAGCGGAAATTAAAAAAAAAAAAAAAACGCGTAGCCACCGTAGGTTTAATACCGACACACTAGAGCAGTGTTTCTCGACCTTTGTATTATAAATGGCGACACGCTATTAAAATATTTCATACTTTGTGACACTCAATGGCAAAGAAAATCAAAAGAATAATAGGTAATATTAAATATTTTCAAGAAACGACGCACGTTTTCGGAATAAATATTACACTGTTTAAAAACAAACGAAAATATCGATACACCGACGTTTATCAATTAGAATAATTACGATAATTATAACATTTATTTTATGTCTATAATCTATTTTAAAATCATATCGAATGCCTATTAATTTTTGTAAATCGTGTCAACAATGCTGGTACATTTTGTGTCATTTAATATAATATTATAGTAGGCGACACACCGGCTGAGAAACACTGCACTAGAGCAACGTATGAAAAAAAAATAAAAAAAATATCATATCCTTTTCGCCGCGTTTCCGTAGATTCGTATCGTTTCGATTGAAAATATCTGATATATAGGACGTTTTCAAAGTTCGGCGATTATAAAACGTCGGCGGAGAGAGACTGGTAACGCTGCTCACACACGTCATCGGTTGGGTCGGGTTAACCAGGTCAACCGAAATGGCTACAAGTAATAGACGAGACGCGCACGAGTAAATGGACGTAACATCCGGCGGCGGCGGCGTGCGCCATTCGTTTTTGGACGACGAACATTTAGCTCTCGAGATTTGATTTCACTTTTAGTTTTTGCAATTGACGGGGTGCTTCCATTGACGATACGGCGTGCGGCGTCGTCGTCGGCGCTCTCCCGACATCCCACTGGGGAACGCGTGCACACTCGTCGGGGAAACGCATTTACAACACTCGGGGCACTCTTCTCGATCGGGTTTCGTTCCGACCGACTCGCACACGACGCCGCCGCATGCATAATGCACGCGCGCACTACAATAATAATAAAATAATGTACGCGTGTTTTCGCCGTTTCTCGCGGGCGTTCGCGCGCAGCCATTTCGGCGAAAACGACGACGGGACGGGGACGCGAATTCGTCCGACACGCCGGGGCCTTAAGTATATACGCGCGCGTGCCATCAAAGAATCACGCATTAGTCGATCTTCAAACGCCGCGATTTGCATTTCAAAAGGTCGCAGCACTATAAGGTAATAGTTATAGAAGCCTATACGTATATACACATACGTATGTCGTACGTATACACGTTTATTACTCGTTTCGCACACTTCCGTATACAATTTATCTTTGAGGAAACACCTGGAGCACACACACACACACACGCCCGCTCGCGAACGTGCTAAACTGCATACTTAAAACGCCAAACTCGATTTCGTCGAACTCTTCCGTCTCGACGTCGTCGTCGCTGCGAAAACAATCTTTCGCGTTTGAATAACAATTAGGTGCGATGCGTTTACCGCGGAGGTGGAAAATATAAATTGTCGAGAATGGGTTTCGAATATTGTGCATAACAAATTGCGCAGGGCGATCGTCGATATAGACTATAGCGAACACGACGATGCGACATCGGTACTGCGCGTTCCGGTTTTTCGTTTATTGTTTCCGCAACGATTTGCTTTACTGTTTTCAATGATCTACGAGTGTTCGATTGTCGGCGATACCGATTAAAACATCTAACTCGTCCTTCCACTCAAATAATCGTGACCGAATGTCGACGGGACAATATTTACGACCGCCGCGCCGGTCGATAGTTTCAAAAAGTCGTCGACACAAGCTTGAACTGGACAATTTTTTTTTTATTACATCTACGCACGTTTATGGTTTTTGATAATAATTGACGCGCCATTTGGTCGTACTACTCCGACGACGTTTTGAATTATTTCATTTATTTCCTTAACGTCGGAGAAACGATTATGAAAAAATATTATTATTACTATTATAAATTCATCGCATTAAAATATCGCATTTAACTGTTCGACTGTAAACCACTAATTTTATACAAGGTATTAAAATTTTTGTTAAATCTACGAGAAAGTCCTTCGCAATTAATCAAAATATAATTTAATCCGATTTTGTTCGTACATATACGTATATATATATATATATAAAATAATTTATAATATATATTATTTTGATACGGGGGGGGGGGGCTTTACCGAATGAAATCAATTATATTTAAATTGCATGGTCAGAAAACGATTTATTTATCTGTTTGTTCAATAACGGGCCAAGCCCGACGGTAAACAATAAGAAAACGAGAAAGAAAATACACACTTTATTTATTTATGACTCAAGATAAACGTGTGACTATCGTGGAAGAATTATTTTAACAAAATAATAAATATACATATTTATGTGCTACAAAAAATTATACTCGTTTCCCAAAAGATGGATTAGCAGAGGATATCAATAAATTGATTACTCGTGATCACCATAATATACTCGTAGACGGGGGGACAAGACTAAACGGAGTACTTTTCTTTTTATTTATTTATATAATATATTTGACGGTCGTTTACATCTCAGCTCTATAGATATTTTATAGTTTGGCCCGGTAGTGTAAAAATAACAATTGGATTCGATTTTTTATTTTATTTTGACTTTGAACTAGGTTGTATTTATTTTATCATCGCAGACTACGAATTTTAAGTTTTCGCGATTATTATTTTTTAAATTTCGTATAGCTTTATTCTTCTATAAATCTCTCTTCATCGTAATAAAATTTAAAAGAAAAACAATTTCGAATAGGTAAAAATAATAAAAATTCGCCACATCGACGGACTTGGAATAATACTTATCGAGTATTGTCTACTCCAGAGGCAAGACACTTTTTCTCTTGCCTCACCACTACAATCGCCACTGATTATACTGTTTTAAGTTGACGAAATGTTTATTATAATAGTATTATGTGTATGAAACAGAGTTTTTTACGTCCCTCATCCTTAAAGAAAAAAATTTAATATTTATATATTATACGTATATGAAACAGATTTTGTCCTCCCGAAAAAATGTTCATGTCATGCTTCCATGACATTATGAGTTATGGCTATTGACTTTCCAATTAATTTACATAATGTATATTATATTATTATAACTTATGACAAAAATAAAAATAGAAAGTATATTTTTATAAAAAAAAAGCAATTTCAATTATTTTTCTATTTCCTTTTCCTTTTTTCCCATACACCTACTTTAATGATTCGATCACTAAAAAGTATATTATTATTATATTATTTCCCATGACATAAATCTACGCGTGCTTAATATATTTATACTATATAATATTTTTTCTCATAAATATTTGGACGAAATTAACATTTCTCGAACTCGAAACACTGTGACCGAACACAAGACCTCTTAATTATTCACATCTGCCACGTTCCAGAGAGCACTCACTACGTCACGAATAAATAAATGTGACCGAGGACAATGCAGATGATTTTTAAAACTAAGGGACTCTATTATGTCGTACAACCTAATATACACCGAATAGTTTGCGGGCTAAAATAATGTGACGACGGAAATAATATTCCACTCGGCGTTTATAATTGGTCTCGAAAAATGAAATACCACTACAGTACTACATTATATGAAAAATATTATAATAATTGTATTGTATTGTGCCACAAAATGTCGAGGACGGCGACAATCACATCAAGTGGGCTCCGTTATAATAAATGTCTACCAAATAAGTCTCCCGTAGTCTAAGGTCCACATTTATCCACGTGTTTCCATTGAAATTTCGAATCTATTGATTCCGAACGATCGTTAACGTATACGGTGCTTTTCGTCGGGTCATCTATTCACTTTTGTAGTCGTTTGGCAATCGACATCGTCGTCTTTATAGACTGGAAATAAATATTGTGCTTCGAGTCGATGAAAGTTATTAATATTTCATTTCTCGATATCAGAAATTCTGAAAAATAGCGACAATCCGGTGAAAAATGTAATGGTAAACGATTAACATTATAAATTAAATATCGACCGTTCGGTCGAATTTATTGATGCTTATTATTATTATTATTATTATTATTATCATGCGAAATCGAATACATATTTTATTCACACAGTATTGAACGGATTCACTACAAAGGCCGCTAAAACCAGTTATCGATTATATAAAATATGTTACAGAGCACTAATATATCGTCATTCACCCTTTACCGACTTGGCCTTTTATCAGAATATATTATAAGTTGAATAATCACGACCAATCGATTCCCAGGTTTATTAGATTCCACACGAACTTGTATGATATGTACTATTCCGTTTCGATATTTCGCTGGAAACGGTAATATGCCACGCAGTTGAATGATAGTTTAACGGGCTGTAAACGCAATATTTGCATTTATTTCTTAAAACACAAGCTGTGCACACACACGGCGCGGCGTGCGTAAACCGTACGTATTAACTAATGACATTTACATGCCTCTCAAAAAGCTTTAACCTATAAAGAAACGCTTATATTTGAACACCGTTTAAATTGGCTTCGCTCGTAAGGATGTTCTTTTCACTCATTACGCAAAGATAAAGAGAAAACAAAATGCTCTCGTAAAGCTCCGAATAAGTCTAAACGTTTCTCACAAAACCGTGTAGGAGAAACATAATATTAGAAAGCATTTAATCGATAAATAACGGCTTACACAAAGAGCCGATAATTAACCAACGAAATATCATAATCGTCGTTGAACGACGACGTCATCTTCTCATTAATTACGTTTGCTAAATAATCCGCACATCATCATATATCGTGGACAACAACATTTTAAAGGCGGGAATTGAGAAAAACTTGAATTCTCGTTCTCGTTAAATTCGGATTTCGCTCAATCCGGACAAGAACCTGTGCCCAATTTATCCGGAATCAGCGAAAACTACAATTTACACACAGACACATAAATATATATTATGAATTTATCGTGTGGAGACATTTGAATCTTGTTCGATAAATATTATATTTTTAAATATTAAAACGTCAATTTATCAACGAAATAATATGTTTAACGGCTCGACGTGTAGTCAAAATAGGTACATTCGTGTGATTCGTGGAAATGTTTTACACGAGTGGTTTTTATTATTACTAAATATAATAATAATAATATGAATTTTCATTTCGCTCGCAATAGGTCAATCGAATATAAATTTAGTATTACCAAAAAATTTACGCGTATGAAAATAAAAAAATACGATATGAAAACATTTTTTTTTTTTTTATACATATACGAACAATGGTCGTGTAAAATTGATGAAAATACATATTATATTAACGGAGTTTTAAAAATAATATAAAATTATTCTACTTTTTGGGTCACCCGATCAAACTTTGTCTACAATTTTATTTATTTGTTTTTATTTTTTTAAAAGTACAAACTAAGCAGAAAATCCACAATCGATTATTAATTCGATTTGTACTCGGGTTATTCGAACCTTCCGGTTGATTTCGATTAGATTATATATTCTTACAACTCGAGTTCAACGATCGACATCGAAAAAAGTCACTCATAATATCTAAAAATCACGAAAAATTGCGTCATTTTGACTTATAGGGGTACAGAGGTCGGTTGGCCAATTAATAACGCAAATAAGACGAAGCACTCGCCAGGTTTTGTATTAGTCGGACGACCTTATAACGAAGTGATATATTTTCGAGGATGAAAGGGGATACTAATGTACACGATTTAAGTCGATTTTGAAATTTGTAATTTTTTCGGCGCACGACACAAAAAACATACAGTTTTTTTTTTAAATTACGACATTAATTTTTTAACACGGCGGATTGAACTACGTATACGATTCAAGTAACTTTTTTTTTACTCGAACTTTTATTCCACCGCAGAGATTTCGCCGCTGACTTTTCTGGGAATTTTAAATTCGAAAAATAAAAACAAATTCGTTTCTATATTTGAGAAGCAAAAAAAAAAAAAATCATACGACTTCCGCGTTCAGTCGTTTTCGTTTGTTTTTCCGTAAAACAATTCGATTTTCTTTCTCGACATTAAAAAAATTCCTATTTTCAATGATAACAAGATACCGGAAGGGGAGTTAGTCCGAACTGACCCGAACACGCGAGAGTTTATCGCAGTCGATCCGGCAGTTAATGCGATAGGGTGTATAATATAACCATATACACACACACACACACACACACGCAGAACATACATATTACACGTCATAGAGAAGTGCTCGGAATCGATAATATAGTTTTCGATTAACTCGCGCCGCCGGTGTCGTTTCGACGCGATTTTGCGACGGCGAATAGAGAACAGTTTTTGAAGTGTGTCTGTCGGGACGGGCGGCGGCGCGGCAAGAATAAGACAAATAACGACGCGGCGTTCGGAGGAAACAATAGAGGAAAAATCGACGTCGGCGGCGGCGCGTGAGTGCGTTTGTATAATATCGTAGAGATACGCGATGAGAGTAGATCGAACTCGCGTCATCGGCGACAATATATATATTAATACTAGCTGACCCGGCAAACGTTGTTTTGCCATATATTTCCAGTGAATTTTGCAGTATAAAAAATAACGATTGAAAGAGGAATGGTGCGCGCGCGCACGCAATTTCGGTAAAAGTTATGTAATAATATATGACGTTGCGAAATCCATACCTTTTGCGTAAACGTCGTCGTCGGGTTTTCGCTTTAAAATTGTATACGCCTATCGAGACTATCGACCAATGACTATAGATTTGCCTGCGATCGTATTCGACCGCCCAATGAAAAAAGTTCTATTGTTCAACGCACGCACGCAATTTCGATAAAAGTTATGTAATAATATGATATTGCAAAATCAATTCGTTTTTGGTAAAGATCGTCGGGTTTTTTGATGACATAATAATCTATTCATATAAAATGCAAATTACTCGCTGATCGTTGCATCTCAAAATCTAGCCCGTGAAAAGTTTACCCCTTCTTTTAAGGGTTGAATTTTGAAAAATTAGTTTATAGATTTATTTGTATACATCCCCCTAGGGGAGGTGCTCAAACGGGGATTTTGTATTATGAAAAATTACTAACCTATTGCATAGATTAAATATACTATCATGCGCTATCTATGTATACTTAATCTATGCCTATTGTAAGTATGTACGTATATGTGAAAAGTATATGAAACACGCATATATTATATTTTAATTGAAAATGATTCGCAAAAAAATGTATAAACAATGATAATGGTCACTATGGTTACAGTATAGGTATCTGGTATACGTACATATGTATAAATGGGTTATATGATATAAATGGGCTGACTTTTTCCCATAACCAATAGCAACCATTTAAAATTTCAAAAGTACATCACAAAATTCCCGTTTCAGCACCTCCCCTAATTGGGTTTTTTCAAATTTTTTTTTCGTAAAAACCTTCTCCTGGCAATTGCGAACAATTAAAAAAAAAATTTGAGCCAAATCGGCCCAGCCGTTCTCAATTGATGATCTCATTTGTACGCCAACGATTTCATAACAATATGAAATGACTAGCTTGAGTTACCGTTTACGAGTATTATGAACACGACGTACCACATCGGCTATTTTAATCGCATAACATGCTTTATAGTCTGCTACCTCCCGCTGTGTGATCTCTACCGCATAGAAACAGCTCTATAGACTATTATTGTCTATTGTATTATTATTATACGCGAAATCGAGAACGTTCCAAAATATACGCTCGTGTATACGTAATATTATGCAGTATGCTTGCGATAATAATTCATTTGGCGCGGGCTCGTAATAATTACTATTTTATAAACAAAATTTACGATTGTCTTCGGTATGCATTCGGACGACTGAATGTGAAATTCACACGACGGCGACGTTTTCTCGCCAGACAACGCCGGTTTTTCGATTTGCGTATATTTTCCCATCCTCTATAACTTTGAACATTACGATTTTCAAACTTTTTTCGTTCCAATGTGTAGCGAGTCAAGAGCACGCGTTTAGAATCAATAAAAATTTATTAAAAATTCACGGAATCGTTCCCAATCGTCGGAACATTTTATTCATAAAGTATTTGTCCAAGCGTGTAATCGATCTTGGATTAAGGGGGCCGCCGCGACTCTACGAAACAACTTATTGAATATGTATTTGGTCGGACGAAAAATCATTAATTGATGTGTGTTCTCCACCCAGCCATTCTAAAGATTTATTCACTACTAAGAGCGTTTCAAAAACTCTATACTAACGAGCCTACGTCTAGCGCTCGCGTGCATTATATAAATGTCAAGACCCGACGACGCCGGTTTAGGCTGTGCGGCGGCGTGGACACCTCGGTCGGTCAGAACTATCCTTTAGAGTACGAATTTATAGATTATTATCGATATTGACGTGGTCGTTATGATGATAATACGATGCGCGAATATCATAAGCTCTCCGGCTCGCGGGGTAGGGGGAGGGATGAAAACGCGCGTGCAGCGGACGGGTAGCCGCGATGCAGTAATAACAATAACGTCGTTACGATAATATATATCGTCGTCGCCGTCGTGTGCGGTCGCCAAAGTTCGACTGCGCCGTCCGCCGCCGTCGTCGTCGTCGTCGTCGTCGCCGTCGTCGTCGCCGTCGCCGCGGGGCTAGAGCCGGTCGCGCCGCCACCGTCGTTCGGCAGTGTGGTGCAGTTCAGTAGGGCCCCCACACTTGTCCATTTCGCCACGCACACTCGCCGCCGCCGCCGCGTACAGCTTCCGAAATCGCGTTTCCGCACACTGACCACCCTCAACACGGTGTTCGTCCGTCGCGATCGTTTCCCGTTTTGACGCATCGTTTTCCCCTCTGCCGGTGGTCAGCAGCTCTCGATTTTCTCTCCGTCTCGTCTCCGCCGTTTTTTTTTTTTTTCGAAAATAGAATAAAATACCTCTCCTCTCCTCTCCCCACTTGAAAACTTGACAGTGCGCCCGTCGCCGTGCCCGCCGTCCGCAAAAATTTCTCCGAAATCGTTCGGCCACGCAGCCGCCGCCGCCGCCGTCGCAGCCGCCGCCGCCGCCGACCGATCAGAACACAGGTAATTCAACAAAACGACGGCGAAACCAATTTACTACGTATGTTCTCTCGTGGAATTTTCTACCGCGTCCGATCACGCCGTTGTCGAAAAAATATTCGTAATTCGACCGCACGCCGACGACTGCTCGTTTGCTGCCCCGCGATGATGTTACAATTATTAACGTCAACGAAATCCGTGAGATCGTGACCGCGGTCGAATTTCCGCTCGTATTGTCCGAACAAAACGTATCGATGAAAGTAAACCGGGTGAGGTCCTCCACGTTACTTTGTTTTCGCGAACACAATCAAGCAATACGAAAATGATTTAAAATTAACTACTGTAAAATAACTATACTAACTACTTAACTATACTGTTAAAATAACTACTAATTTTGTTACCATAGTTGCTATAAGTGATTTTTTGCAAGTAATCAATAAAAATAACAATTTTTCCATAATAATATACACTGCAATCACGTGGTTTTTCTATTTCGCATGACTTCTGATTGTATAAAAAATTAATTTGTAAACACAGTTGATCATTTTTATTTTATTTTTCTCATTTTTTTTACAATAATAATATTTAACATTGACTTTTTGCTAGGAAAAGTTTTCGACAATGCGCTGTATATTTCATAGAAAACATTTTTCAGCAAACTTTTAAAACTCTGAGCGTTTTTTTTTCTTTTGAAGGGGCCAAATTTTATTTGAAAGACTTATCCCGCTAGTTACGCCGACGTATGCGATACCGGTTAATATTGGCCTTTATATTTTATTTTTTTTTTGACATTATTCGTTTAAGCGTGGTATTGAAAATCGAAATTATTCTCTAAATATAAGAAAATCTATAAAAAAAAAAAGAACACCCTAGATCGGAAGTATTCGCTATTCAGATGAAATTCAATTTGTCGTGAAGAATAAAAAGTGTACCTAACTAGTAAATCAATATTTATAACTTCATAAACGTATTATTAAACGTACTATTAAATAATATAAAGATGTATTGTAGGTATGAGTAATAATTTAACCGTGTGCATATTTATTATTTAAAAATCGAATGGTAAAAGCTAAGCAATTTCACGGGTCGAGGCATTTGCCTGGGTAGTTCGACTGTGGAGGAGACTCGAGTAAAACACGAGATAAAACTAAAATAATACCTAATGGTTTAGTCGAAAACCGTTCTGAAATTACCGTGTGAACATTTGCCAAAATCAAAAACGGAGGGTGGTTTCCTATTGGAAATGGAAGTTCTTTGTTCAAACGCGTCCGACGGGTTTCACTGCTGTTCGTAATAATCCGCTCGGGTGTCGTATGTCGTGTGATTTGTGATTGAAATGTATAATTCAGCAGCCTCCTTATATTCGTAGTGATTTACCGAACCGTACCCGAGTTTAATTTTAATCGTTGAAAATCGATCGGCCTTTGGCGCGGAGTTGGAAAAAAATCTTGTCGTGAACGCTACTATTTTTTTCTTTTTTTCTTTTAATTTATCTTCAATATCACACGATAAAATACGTGCAACGAATTTTCACTCGTACACGAAGATAACGTCATAACTGGAGAAACCGTTTGAAACGTCAGCGTCACGTGTTGTAAAAACGTACGCGGACGTGTGCGAGAGGAGATTTTCTTTTCTCTGTGCGCGCGCGCGCGGATCCGTTTTATTTTTATTTCTTTTTCGCCCACTAAAACGAATGTGCCCGTACGCGCACACTGAGATTCGTGCGACGTATACGGGCCAAACACACCGAGTAAGCGCGAAGAGTCCAATAAAAATCTGTCCAAAACGGTACGTATGTATAATATATGAAATCGAGGCGACTCTGAGTTAGATTGCTATAGTATATACGACCAGGTGTTTCGGTAATTATAGTCTGGTCGATTTTCGCGTGTTAAACGTTTAACACTCGCATATACGACGTACGACATTTATATGTCGGCGCCCTTGTGAAATCTAAAACAGTCAGTTGTAATAGGACGGATTTGTTATCGTCGCGAGCGGTGTTTGTGAAATCGACGTGGACGGCGAATAAAACTCGAAACGGCGTCGGGGTCGAATAGTTTGAACGCACATAATATAATAATTGTTGACAGTTGGACGCGGGATTTCGATCAAACGTACGAATAATTCGTGGTAGGAAGGCAATATAATAGTCAATAGTCGCGATTACCGTTCGCGTCTACGTATATAACGTATCGGTATGAAATATACGTATAACGCGTGTTGCGCGTTCGGTTCCGACTAAACAACGCCGTTTATAATTTAATTCACGCGTTGTAATATACTAGAGATCGTTATATTGTAACTATATTCTCTATTTTCCGACCGGTCGTAATCTAACGCGCGCCTTGACGAATCGGCACGCAGATTATTCGTTTTTAAACGCGCGGTTTGCACACATTAATCCGAAACGGATTAACGCGGTTTTTCGTACACGCGCGTTTCCAGACACGGACCCATTTTGCTCGGATATTGTTTTCATAACGCATCTATCACGTTGTCCGATTAAATGTGTTTTCCGAGTTGATAATAATTATTACTGTTTGTAATTAAGTCCTAATTAGTTGTCGGAAATCATTTGTCATCGTTAGGAAAGGCGCGTTGATAAACACGGGTCGCAGTTGTACTGAATATTATAATAACAGTAGTGGCGTGGCGTGGTATTACGCCAACGGTGGTAAAAAAATCATAGCTCTACACTGAATCGACAATTCGCTATCCGATTTCAGTCGATATTCATCGATCTGTTAAACAGGCACGTCACGCACTTTTGTGCATTAAATACTTAAATTAAAATCCCCGATTCGCGCGATGGTTAAATTTCTATTAGTTGAGAAAAAAATTGCGCTACTGGCTTTGTAGAATTATAATAATATCAATGACGTACGAGGGGGGGGGTACTCGAGTACGATCGGAGATTGCAAGACGAAATAACAGAAATGAACGAAACGATAATATTGTTCAGTGTTGTGATTTACGATTTATTTTAATGACTATTTTGTTTTTTAGAATTTTTTCCCCTCGTCGACTGTTATTCAACAAACTATTTTTATTTTATTTAGACGAGGATACAACGATACGTCACGTATATATATTTTTGGAAACCAAATTCCGACGACACCGATTATTCTCATTTTTACCGGTATTGAACACCCGAATTAAATCCTAAACGCAATATACCATAATTAGCTACTTTATTCGAGTACCTAGCCTATATGTTATAGGTGAAGATGATAGGTAGGTGCTTATTAATATATCGTAATCTATTATTAAATAATAAACTATGCAAATGTAGGCCGTTAATAACGATCATTATAAATCAACTCGAAACAGACAGGTAGGATACAGTATAGTTTGGAAATATGTAAATTTCGAATGGGTTTAATTTCTCGATTCTTGAAAAGAAAAGAACGTACATGTACATTGTACACGTTCACAGGCAGTGTATTTTAGAGACGACATTAGTTTCCCTTAGTAAAGTAATTGGAACTAAAATATATTGCTGGTAGGTACAGAAGTACATAAATGGCATTACCTCGAAAAAAGAATGAAAGAAAGAAAAAAAAAATGTTTAATAACGGAAAACGTTTGAAAAATACGATTACTATAAATATGATAAATGTACCAACTGTATTAGCGTAATATACAAATTTTAGACTCGTTCGTAAATTATACGCAAACAATTTCTAAGCATTAAACTAAAATTTAATTTAGTGCGAGTAAAAGACATTCTCCATTGTTTCGCTAGTTCTGATAAAATATAAAAAAAAAACCCGAAGAATTATTGTATTGTTTATATTATAGTCAAACGGAGTGATAATACGATACTCTAATCCAATTTTGTAATTGAAACGGTATATTATGTTTTAAATCGTGTTTTTATCTATTATAACTTTTTTTGGATCATAATTCGTAATAAGACATTTTTTTTTCATTTTTATGGTTGAAGTATGAAAATGAGTTTATATTTTATACGCCTAATACTTTTTGTCGTAATTTAAAATAAACGTTTAGGACCTAATCAATCGATTGCGCTCGCGTGTAAGTTCGATAACTGATCGAGTGTCTGCGACAAAATCATCGCAAGTGCAGTTCTAAAAATGTTAACGAAATATTATTTCAACGACAATCGATTGCCAAATATTTAAATGTACCGTATTTCTATTCTCTTTCGAGTAGTATGTTTGAATTTTATTTTCCTAAAAACGCCATCGGAAAATCTTTAATATACCATTTTCATATTTCATCCTGAGTGGTGCGAGGGTATGTGTAAAGGGTATTGGTTTTACAATGGTCGTTTTTTTTTTTTTTCCACAAAACATTTTTAAGGCACTTATATCGCTCCAAAAGTTTTGCGTTGTCCTAACACACACACGGTACTTCAGAGGGGTCATTTTTTTTTTTTTTGATTTTCTCGGTAGTTTAAATAACGCAGAAGAAAAACTGCGTGAAATCGCTAAAAAAAACGAAAAGAAAAGAAACCAGGTGTTTACAACAAAATAAACTTTGATTATTTTTTTTCGAGTTCAAACATTTTTTTAGTACGAAGAACAAAACGTTTACGGTTATGATTTACGATTAGTTTTACAATAATTTCTGGCAATAATGTACGTGCAAAAATTTTATTTTACCGGAACTAAATTAGAAACATTTGACTTTGGTGTAATTAAACGTAAACAAATAACCAATGAGATAATAACATGTAACCAAAACACGATGTCGTTTTTGAATTAATACAATTTTATATTTCATAATCGATAACTGTAATAAGGATAATATTACGAATGAGACGTTTCCCGTTTCAGTTATTCAATCGGTATTTTAATAATTGTTTACGTCATATTAAACGTGATAATGAAATTTATTCGAAAACAACTAACCTACCGACGTGTTTTTCGTTGTTTTTCGTAAAATTCTCGTTACCCGCGTAATTTTCGGTATTGTTTTTCGAAAAATCCGTCTTCAAAACACTATTTTCTAGGCATATGTTTCACGAAATGCATGTTCAATTTGTGATAAGATTAATTACTATGCCAGTTGGTTACCAACTTGCCGTACTAAGATTAATTACTTAATGGATACGGTATAAATACCACATGTGTTATAATATGAATAGCAGAGTAAACTATAAATTATGAAATATATGTTGAAATTTTTATAGAATTCATAATGATTTTCTTATTTTTTTTAAAATTAAATTTGAAAAATCTAGTGTAATTATTTCTATATAATATATAAATGAATATAAATCAAATCAAATATAATATATTATATCTTATGTAAACGGATGATTTGATTAAAAACAAACGTTTCTTCGACGCAAAAAATACGAACAAAAAATCTTCAGAAACATCGAGTAATCGAATATCAAATCGCGTTTAAAATCAAAAAAAAAATGAACGATAAAATTAGACAAGAATCTTGGTACCGCCAATGTGTAAACATCTGTTAACCGATTACGAGTACATTGGCCGCATAATAATATAATACCGAAGAAAATATTGTTTTCGACGTTTGTAAAACACTTTCGAAATCAAAGATCGTCGAAGACAAGTGGGTAGGTACATAAAAATGTTAATTTTCACCATCGAATTTTAACGGTCGCTATAGTTTTTAGTTTACGTTTTATCAAAAATAAGTAGTCAATGTTTTCATTCAAAACAGAATATAATACCGTATCTCATCTAATTAAATAAACACGTAATTCAAAAGAGAAATCGTATTTGATATTTTTACTAGAATCGTACCTCGCTCTTGCTTTCGTTTTAAAACTATAATAAATCAAAAAAATAATAACAATCGATAAATTACGTTTCGCCCGCGCCCTCCGAAAAACACGTTTACTTTGCACGCATAAATTATTTCCATATCTCTCAAGGAAAAATAAAAGTGAAATGTTTATGATACCCGAACAAAGTAATGTGTTCGCTACGGACCGTGTGCGCGACGTACGTACGTATGTGTATACACACGATCCACAATGATCGATACGAATAATAATAATATAATTTAATAAATCATACGCGTTGACACATTTAGTGTTAAAAGTTATCATCACCGGTACGTTTAGAAAAAAAAAAGAAGAAAAACTACCCGCGAATTACATATAAACGACGCGCGGGGGCTTTCTGGCTCTCGGCGGCGGCGGTGCGTTTGAAGAAATCTTCCGTCTATACGAATAATATATACATGTCGCGAACAATGTTTTTCGGGTCATTTGCTTGTTTACTGAACCTTGCGTTTCTTCAAAAAACAATGAAAACCGATCCTTCCACGAGTCGAACGGAAAAAAAAATAAAAATACATTTATATATACTCGTATATATGTGAGAACAAAACAACGTCGTAAAAAGCCCACGTGTGATAAAAGAGAGAAGAAAGAATAACAACAATACCAAGCCAACTGGAAAAACCGTGGGTGAATAGCGAAAAATACCACGAGTCGTAATGTAGTGAGACGTGTGATGGATCTAATACACAAACGGCACATACGACGCGCGTATCTACGCGTAGTTTGTTCCGAGAGAAACGTTGCAGATTAATCTCGCCGAGACGCGGCACATCGACGACGACGCTTGTACAACACAACACCGCTCGTATAGATACTTTATACACTGTTTTTTTTTTTTTTTTTTTTTTTATTGCGAAAATACCGGACGCGTTATTAAACGCGAATTAAAAACAGACTTCCGACGCCGATCGTTGTATATATCAGTGGGGCGGCCAAACGGTCGATCGCGGACAATTTCAAAGTCGATCGTGTTTAGAATTTACTTTTAGGGACGAATTGTTATCGAATTGTTGTCGACAAGTTTTATCTGTTTAATTTTTATCTTTTAATCTGGTTTCGTGTGTCAAATGTTTATCGGTCACGCATGTTCGTTTCACTGTGTTCTGTTGGTTTCTGTGGCCAAAGGCCAAGCGCACACGGCGCAACTGTTTTGGGACAAAAGTTGCAAATCAGTTGAGTTTACAACCAGTTTGAAACCAGTACGAAACTGGTGTCCGCACACGGACATGACTGATTTCAGATCAGTTGGTTAGTTAATTCGAGCAGTGCAGTTTTTTCGGTTTTTTGCCATGTCGAATTCGTTGCAACGCGACTGCAACCGCGGGAAACGATTGTGGACAACCGATTGTAAACTGTTGCAAACTAATCTTATTTTTATCGCCTCGTGTGCGGACGCCACAGCTATAAGACTGTAACCAAAACAGTTGCGCCGTGTGCGCTTGGCCTTTTACTAAACCAGTTTTAAAATCCAAAGCAGCAACAGTCGCTTCATTTCGAATTAGTCATGTTTTAGCTAATAATAAAAAAATCATTTCAAACCGGTGAAATAGTAAAACAAGCTTTTTTTTAGAAGGCGCATATTGCTTTATTTGAAAACTTTAAAAATAAATCAGAAATTTTATCAGCTGTAAACGATTTACAGTTATCTCGTAAAACTGTGACTAGAAGAGTAGAATCTTCTAGGTCAAAATTTTTTGAAATTATTATTTATTATTATATTATTTCTAGTAATTAGTAATCAGTTTATAATACTTATTGTATGTTTCTATGCACTTTATGCAAGTATTTTTCTTAATAATTATTATAGTTATTCAATAATAAAAAAAATTTCTATAAAAGTCGATCCTCAAAGGCATAAAGTATATTTTTAGTAGATCGTGACCAAAAAAAAAAGTTTGGCCGCCCCTGTTCTCGTATATGAACGTGTGTTCTCTCGATCGGCGATAGTCTGCGGCGCGCGTACGAATGCATTTATGCACCTATTAATGTTATTGATGTTTTGGTTTTTTTTTTTCGCGAAAAAATTACTAAATTTCTCGCGCAAACGTTTAGTTTTTTCTTCTCCGTGTTATGAGTAATCGAGTACGTCGTACCAGACTGCAAAACTTCCGCGAACATGAAGTTTTCTGTGATATAAAAAAAAAGAAAAGGCCATGTTCTTTTTATACAACAATTGTTTACTCTGAAACATGTGTTTGAGTTTGCTAAACATTTCCATTAGCGAACTCTGCAACTCTATACTAAATTCCTAATAAAATTACAACGTCCGTCGGTTAACGATTACTCTCGCGGCGGCGTTGCGGAATAAAATCGCTAGCTACTACTAGTACGTATATATTAGTACTTTCGATCGTGAAAACCAAGTGTCTACCCGATCGATTCGAGTAAAATTAGTAAAACCATGCGCTTTCGTGATTTTAATCTTTTTTTCTAACGCGTTGAATAAATAATCGTACCGATTAAATTGTTCAAACTATTGGAAATGTTTCAACTATTTAGATACTATTATACGTTTTCATTTCATAAGTATTACCATTTATCAACGAGAACTATATATAATACGCGTACTTCTTACGATATTGAAATAACGAAACACGTCGCTCGCGGCCTTTATGAGAAAATACATTGTTGGAATTCTTCAATGATATAATCGTTTCGTCCGAAGAAATTCGGACGTCGACCAACTATATACCGGAACGTTTAGATTTCACTCGGGAAAAACGGCTCGCCGAGTTTTCGCACTGTAATATAACAGAAATCGTAACAATATATATATGAATAAATGTACATCATAAGGGCGGATTAAAATTTTAAAAGACATGGAAATCCTTCCACTACAACAAATAATAGGATAATGCAAATTCGATGTTTTAAAAAAATTGTCCCGGCCAACCGGTAACTGTACATTATTACGGCCAATGTTTTCGTTGAGGATAATGGCTGGCTATAAATTTTTCGTGCTGTTAATCGGCGGAGAACTTTCGTAAACGCGTTCGCGTTAAATATTGTGTTTTGGCGAGCATTATGTTTTTCGTTTCGATAACACGTTTTTATCATCCATTTAATTACTAATAATTCATTTTTTTTTTTTTTTAACCACATTTTAATGCATACGTATTAAGACGTATATTTGTGCGGTTTTTTAAAAAAAGTTCTACTAAATAAAACCAATTAAAAATCAACACGAACCGAATATAATATAGACATTGAAGAGACGAAACAATTCGTTAAAAACGTTTAAACGTGGGCCAGATTGTACTGAAAAACTGCATGCCAATCTCGAACGTATTTTTAAAAAAAAAAAAAACCTAGTTTTTGTAAAGAAATATACTTATTATACGTGGAAGTTAATATGCATAGGTGATTTTAGCCGAAAAGGAAAATACGACATGTAAATTCCCCTATAAATATTTAAAAGGATAATAATAAAGATAAACCTGTCGATTAATTATTGTAAACTATGAGATAAAAAATATGAGATATAACCGAAAAGAAGAAAAAAATATTTACCAGAATTGTTTTTCAAAAAAATATGATATTACACTACAAGTGCATTTTCATAAAAAAAAATGAATTCATAAAAAATAAATAATACAAGTATGCGACTTGTTATAGAGAGAACAAAAAGTCAATGAGTTAAAAAGTAATTTAACATTTTTGTTTTGAAATTTTATATTATTACTGTGGTAAAAAATTATAAAATATGAAAATAATTTTATGCTCGACAAACATCGTCGTAAAGCTTCTACGGTGAAATCTTATTTACATTTAAATTCACTCTCTATTGTTATAAATTATAATGTACCAATTAAAACATTTAATTGTATTAAATAATCGACTGCGTGCATATTATGTTTCGCGTTGATTATTTAATGACATAAAATTTGATTATTTCGCGTATAATTTATATTATCGCATATCCTACGTGTTCGGTGACGGATGTATTTTTGGGCGAAGCGACTCGTATTAGCGATGAACGTTTCGAGTGAAAATATAACAAAGTTTTTAAAAAAATCAAATAAAAGTTACGGGAGGCAATGCGAATAATTATCGCGCGATTTTAACATTATTAAAAAAAAAATAGAAAAATAGGAGAAAGTAAATCACAACTCACAAGTGGAAGAAAAAATTTCAAAAGTCGATTTTCAACACAACTATTGTCGTTTCTGTCGCCGGACTTCTGACGCCGAAACGGGGCTTGCACATTGCGCCTTTTCGCACGACTGAATTCATTCAAATCGATATTTTATTGATAGAAAATTAAGATTAAATTCAGATGTCAATCGTTCGTAAAACGAACGGAATAAATCGGTCAGGCAAAAAAGAAAAAAAAAAAGAAAGAAAAACAACCGCGACAAACAAATCGACGAAAAATATTCCGGACGTCTTTCGACGACGACGTTTCGATCGAGACTGAAACGAATCATTAGCCTGCACAGAGCAAACTGACGATATTCGTCCGAATCTATTACACTTTGTTATACACAATTTCGTGTATTAACAGGTAGAGCGTGATCTGACGACGGCAACAGGTTTTATCTTGTTTGTTTAATTGAACTTTGAACTCGAGCTTTCATTGTCTCGCGAGGTAGTAGGCGGCGTGTCGACGTGACAACCGGATTCGTTTGAACTTTCACTCGAATTAAGTTTTCGCTTTAGATTTTTTTCATTGATATCGCCGCTTCAATTCAGTGATAAATGTAATGATTAATTAAAAAAATTATAAAAAAAAACAATTCCAAAACTTTTGGGTTATCGACGAGCCGAGATTACTTTGGCGAATCACTTACCCCGAAAACTCGGGCGAGACACCGCCGCGCCGTCCCTCTTACCTTTTCCCAAAGAATCGACCTTTAATTTATCGTTTTCGGTCGATTTGTTTTAACGAATACACGTTAATTATTATATTTTACAAGAAACGCCGTGGCGTTTTCGGACTTGCCGAAAAAAAAAGTTTTTTAATTTTACGCGCACGTTAATTGGCGCACGATGCCAACAGATTAAAAGACCGTATTTGTTTACAGAAATATATAATTTGTATATCAAACACGGTTTAACTATACGTGCGTCCAATTAAAAGTAAAACTCTGTATTGTATTATTATACCTATGTTGCGTAATTTACTTGAATACGTTTTCGAAGAATAATTTATTTTCATTTTTCTGAAAAAAAAAAAAAAAAAAAACGTTTTTAATTCGCCGTGAAACAGAGAAAAAATAAATTGTACGCGGTGACCTTTTTGGATTATATAATATTTGTAGACTAATAATAATCGTATACGTTTCTCGAAAAACGTCAAAGCGCTCTGCACTAATTAAACAAAAATAAACGAACACAAATCGTACGTTCTCGTATTTACAGACTATAGTTTTGAACGCGCTTTGTGTTTGTGTTTGTGTTTTTTTTTTTTTTTATCATAGCGACGAGTTTATTTCAAAGTCTTTATTTTTAAAACTCTCGTCGAAATACTGGCGAAAATTAAACCGAAACTGTCGAGCAACGTATACGACGCGGATTTAATTGAACATGACATGAGTATAACTTGTTCTTCGCCTCTCTTATTAGAGAAGGATATAAAATGGATATCACGTGGAAATTGTAAAAAAAAAAATAAAAACGTTTTCGTGTTTTCTTTAACGGTTATTTTTTATTCGGTCACTTGATTTTTTACCTTAAAAACAACCAGTTAGGTCGCCGTCGCAGAATTTCCTAATCACATTCGTTCTAAACTTCCACACTAATACACATTAACGCCGCCGCCGCCGTTTGCTTAATAGGATCCGCACAATAGTGTGTCGTCTGTATATATATGTATTGTGCTCGGGAGAGACTTAAAACTTTGTTCGGCCCGCGGACTTATATATTGTTGCTGGCGAACGTGAAAACGCGGCGATAGTGTTATTAGAACCTCTCCGCCGAATGTGTGCGCCTCGCAATAACGTGATATAATATATTATACGAGACAAAACGAATGCGAGGCGAATAACAGCCGCCGAGTTCGGGGCGCGAAATAATCAGAACACGCGCGCAATAAATCGGACGTTCAATTACGAGAAACGTACAGAGTCCTACCGTATATTATAATTATTATCGTCATCACACAGCAACCGTGAAAATAGCGTTATTTATATGTAATATTTTTCCATGACGCTTCGTGTAGTAATCGCCGACGACGACGAGCGACGACTCGATCGACGCATCTGCCGAGTATATTAGATTTATATATATTATTATATATACACGAGACGTATCCGAATCGAATCTCGCAAATAAATTAAACTGAAATCAAGTTTAAATCAAATAAATCGTATTTGTAATAGTCGATAACGACGAGTCATAAAAATCTGAATCATCACGCGTAGAATACGAATACGAAAAAAAGGTAAAAAGGAAAAAGAAAAAAAAAAAGGAATTATTCCATTCGTCGGCGAATTCGATTTTTTAATGAATCGTATTCGTTGATAACGCGAAGACTATTTTATTAAAACGTTGCGAGAATACGAGCACGGAAAGGTTTTATATTAAAAGTACACACAATTACAATATATATACAGACCCGGGGTACCGCGCTACGGTTGGTACGTACGTTTATATTATTGAAATAATATTATCGAATTAATTCGAAAACAACCTAATTTTCGCGTGCAGTTGACAATACAATTAAAAACGCAATTTATTCTCGTGTTTAACTCGTGTTTTACAATAACATCGCGGTTCGATCTTCAATTATAATAACAAACAAGTATAAAACACAATCGACATTCCGTTATAAAAACGAATCGTTCGACTCTCGTGCAAGTCGGAAATATCGAATTCAAAGCATATTTTTTAATAAAGTTTTCGCCAGCGCCTATTCGAAACGAAAACTCATTTATTACCGGTTGGGGGGGGGGGGGTGGAGGAGGAGGGAATAAAAGTAAAAACCGAGTTTCACTTGAAACTTATAGCCTGTGCAACCGAAAATAAGAAGCCGCATGTCTCACATATTGTAATACGCGAACAACTTATAATTAATAGCCGTTAACGTTTTCAACCTAAACTTGTGTCCCGAAACTTTCCTATAAATACATATTTAGTATCAATTTATTACCGGCAAACAAATACACATGGGAAATTCCTCCATATTAAATAATATACGCATAATTTATATTGTATTTACAGGCGGAACAAATTAATTGATTAACGAGTCAACAAATAACTACTGCGCGTCTACGGGCGATATTGTTATGTCGATATACCGAAACACAAATTGAATACATTTTAGAAATTCGTCGAACGGTTTAATTAGATGCGGAAAATTACACGGCGTGTCCGGTTTTTTTTTTCTTTTCCTCCGACATTTGAGTAAGTTATACGAGAATGAAACGGGTCCCGTCGTGGTCGCGGAACTACTAGTGATTCGGTTTTGAACATCCGGTGGTTTTTTGATTTGCGCACGAAATATTTTCTCCGTTTCGAATGGTGGTGAATAATTAGTAAAATCGAAATCACGACTGACGACGAGACGTCTACGAGTTTACGATGAATCGACGAGAAATCTATTTAGGTGCCGATCTTAACTCCATCGAGTGCTCCTTGGATTATTTTTAAATTACTTCCATTACATACGTACACTCTACTCGCAGTATGGAGTGTTACTACTTCCTATGAAAACGAACACGGTCGAACGGAAACTTTTCAGTTTTGATTTCCACTAATGCCGATGGCTCGAAGAATCGACAGGGAAAATGTTCTGGGAAACTTTTTAAAAGGTATCCAGAAAGTGTTTCTAACGCGGCGGCGCGGCGACGGCGCTCAAAAAGTCAATTCAACTAAATAATCACCGACGACGGCATAGATAGCTGGTAACTGAATTCGTGATTCCGTTACCGAATACTGCGTATATTTAGATTATGTGCGTTATTTCGAAACCTACGTTAAAAGTCGTTTGATTTCCATACAACGTCGCGACGACGTGTGCATAATATCGTGTTATAAAATCGATATTTTCCACGAAAATTTGTCGACCAAAACTTACACTAGAACAAAGCGTGTGATAATTATTATAATCTTGTATATAAACAAATTAATCACGCCGCATTGAACGGAGAATACACATTTTGTTCGATGTCGTATGAATTGCAGGTTTGTGTTAAAACGAAAACGTCGATGACGCCAACGTCAATTCTGTCATCAAAACGCTGACGTTTCGCGCATTCGGGCGAGGTTTGTTTCAGAAGGTGTTTTGACGTCTCGGGTTCCGGCCGCCATACACATTTACAGTGGCGCGCCACAGTTCGTCGGCGCACGGGAGGGCCGGTGTCTTTTCTATTGTGTCACGAAACACGTCGAATACATGACATGTGCGTACCTAATAGATATCTAAATACTGCGCCATATACACGCCGTGTTTTCGAAAGAACGGCACGTGTGCCGCCGCGCCGCCGTACTCGCACGCGCTGTTTGTTATTTTCAATATCTATTAAATTAAATTTTATATCCCGTACGGAAATCGATATTGGTTAGGTTAGTTTTTCCTTTTTCATCAAGTTTTAAATCCTCCTTTAAATGATCAAGGTTAATTGGTTGAATTTACACGGTATTGAAACGAATAGAACGTTTTAGACCAGCGGTCACCAACTGGTGGTCCGCGGTAAAAATTTGATGGTCCACAGAAAAATTTGAACATTATTTGTAATGTTATGAGTTTATAATCGTAATTTACGAAAGTAGTGTATAATATCGCTGTCTGTAGACTCAGTTTACAACAAATAAGAATAAACGTATAATAATATCGTTTATTTATTTATCATCGCATGTTATAAAATAAATAGACCTAATTTCCAACGACGACGGTGGGTTATTCAAGACATGAGTATATAAGATATAAGTGGTCCGTAGAATTTAGAGTTATGGAATTACTGGTCCGCGAGGTCCAAAAGGTTGGCGACCTCTGTTTTAGACCATCGATCGTTTTGGCCAGAGTGACCAGATAGTTTAAAAAAGTCGAGAAAAAAAAAACGAAACAATTTTCCTCGGTCCTCCGGCGGCGCGGCGAATCGGGGGTATGATCAATTTTTTTCCGGCGCTCTCGAATATTTCATTTGTGCCGTAACACGAATAAAACGATTTGAAAACGAAAAAGAAATTCCAATTTCAATTAAACAATGAAAAGTTCAAAAAATTACCGCGTCGTTTGTAAGATCAATAGCGAACAATTGACGACTAAAGAACACGCAGCGCGTTCTCTGTTTCGCTCACGTCGGACATTTGAGAGACCCTTGCGATGAGATGTAATAATCACATGTTAATTCCTGCACCGCGGGGCTATCGAAAACGATAATTTATTCATCATCAACGTATTCGTAATATAGCGTACGTTTCATGGACATATTTCGAGAGGAGTTTTTGAAAATTCACAACCCTAAAACGATAAACGCCGCAGTTTAATTCTCACGCGCTTACGTTTTAATTTTCTCGTCGTGATAACGCTTTCATTCGCTCTCGGATCGGTCACGCGGCAGGGTTTTTTCGACGCGCGTTCGTAAATATAATTCAACGCTCCGAAACAGATCTCCGCGCGTTTCTCCTGCCGCGGACATATATATCGGACCGGAACATCGATAAACGGCTTTCGGGCCCGACGACGTAGCGTTGTATAAACAGGGCGAACGCGTAATTCGCGCTGTTATTCTCTCTCCGCGCGAGTAGGTAGGTATATATATATATTATCGTAATAAAAAGTTTATGGCACTGTGTAGTACAGCGCGCAGTCAATCGGCTCTTTAATTTATGTAAACACAACGCCGCTCGAAACGGGGGATGGGGGAGCGGTGTTTGCGAGACAACGCGGGGTAGCTAGCGCGCGGAATTAAAAAATCGGCGGGAAAAAAAAACACCTCTTTTCGCCGGCGGAGTAGCAGGTATATAATATATCTTCGTAATATCGATATCGTCGTATATTACACGTCTCACGCGGTCATAACAATGGCGTCTCTCCTCTCCCTCTCTATCTATCTTTATCTCTCTCTCTCTCCGGTAAAACGCGCGTCGTGTGCGTACGATACCGTTCTAGTCGGTTGACCGTTTTCAATTTTCCCGGCTCATTAATTTCGTCGTCGCGAACAAAGTGCATTGGTCCACTTCCAACCGGCCACCGGTCTCCACCCGCACGTCGTCGTTCGTCCCCGCGCCATATCTGCTCTCTGCGGTGGCGGCGGCGGCGGCGGTTATCCGATCGTCGTAATCCGATAAGAGGGTGCCCCCGTGCGCTAATTGAAGGGACTCTACGGATCGGGCGTATTGCGGGGACGACGCGGCCTCGGGTATAGTGGAGTTAATATACAGAGGACCGCCAGTGGACAGATGCCAACGTATGAGAAATTGATACTCCTCTCTCTCTCTAAATATATATATATATATAATACTCGTATTATACGCGTGTGTGAGCTTTACCCCGTGCTGAAGTTCGATTAGAGTCAGGGCAGGGACGAGAGGGGACGTAATGGTGGGAGGTAACGAAACGACGACGTTTTCAATAATATAAATAAATATACGCGTATACGCGTGTGTGCGTTATAGAGTGACGCGAATCTCGAACGGCTGGCCGGACCCACGGAACCCACGTCATCAGCAGAAATATTGTTAATATTGTATATTTTATCCGTCGGAACTCACCCCGTCGAGTTCTGCCCTCTACGCGTTACGAGTTCGTTTGGTTCTCGACCGTTCGCTATTCGTACACCGGACGTCCGCCGCCGGTCGTTATAATAAATTGACTGTCGTCCGACTGTATTCTGCGCGCCGTAGAACTTTAGCGGCGAATCGAGTCATATTTTCTACACGAATCGAACGGAATTGGAAATCGAATTTAGTCGGGTGGGTTTTCATTTTTTCTGCGATCGCCGGGGCGATATTTTCAAATTTTACACCTCGGACGTGTAAAAAGCTATTATATTTCGGAACGTCGAGGAAAAAACGAAAAGACTGAAATCTACGAAAACGAGTGCCAACTTCTCTGATATGCATCGGTGCAGATAGTCATCCGGGTTTCTTAGCGCGTCGCGTAGGGCGTTTTGCGACTGGTAATGAAATCATCGTAAACAACGAAACAGAACCGGGGCTTTATATTTTTTTTCCCCGCGCACGTTTTCCTTTTTCGTTCACGGCACTATTTGGACCGCCCGGCAGCGTTTTTTCAACGATTTCCACACGTTTCTCGTTCGTTGGCACGCGCACACTTCGGCCATCATCAATTCACGTCGCCGCGGATTTCTGTAACGCAACGCGTTAATAAGTTTATTCCATCGCCTCTGCCGCGGGTGAAATATGTTCCCGAAAAATATAAACGGTATCGCGTAAACTTTGACCGCCAGATTTTTGTCATTGTATCCACTCGTCGCGAAACTTTCGCGATAAAAATAATCGCGCGGCGACAAATTGTCCCGCGACTGAAGAAAAAATAACGACAGACGTTCGATGTCTGCGTCCTTTTAAAGGGTTTTATAAACTATTTCTAGAATATTATTTATAGTTTATTTGGTATGATTTTTATACGCGCGCGACACAATAAAACTCGGTTTGACTATTGTAATTTACAATGTTATTAGTCGTTTTGGTAACTTTTTATTTTTATTTTTACAAAAAAAAAACCCTTACCGAAAACGCAGTCCGGTAATACGGACTTGTTTGCTTACATATTATTTACGCGAGTACACTTTTCACCCTCGTGTTTAGTTTTTTGACAGCTATTTGTCGTGTTTTGATTGATTTATAACAATAGATGTTATATAAATAGCGGATTTACGATTTAACCGAATAAATTGTGTGCAAAACGTAATATTTAATCGTATTATGATAGATCAACGGTATAAGTACAAGGGCGAAAATTATTTTCATTAAAAATCCGTTTTGAAAATCATTATTTTCCGTCCGTTCTATTCTATTATATATATTATTAACGCCATACGATATAGAACCGATAATTATTTCTGCAGTTGTAGGTACGAATTTACGATCAATATATTATGTTTAAATTCATTTTCCTTCTGAATTTTCCATAACGTTCGATAACAGCACCTCGAGCAAGTCAATCGTGTTTTTTTCTTTTTAATTTGGTTAAGTTTAGTCAATTCGAAGTCGATAGAATCTTTCGCGGCGGGACAATCGAGTTTGAAATAAAATGAAGTCGACACATAAATATTAACAAAACTGCAGCTATTATTTTGATTTTTAATTAAACGCCCGTTAAAAACGTACTTTTGTTTTGTTTGATAAAATACTGCGGACTTTATGGATCGGATAGATTTATACCACGCGGTAATAGCTTGTTCGAGGATATCTGATGTGGTCTTGAAACAAATGAAAAACGAAATACTTCCAGCGACGGAATCAATTAAAAAGTAACTTAATGGGAACAATTAAAAAGAAACAATACGTAATACTACAAATTAGATGAAAACTCCAACCGAATGAATAGAGCGTTCATTGTATAATAGGCCGTTCTGGGTTCTCATTTGTATTATATGTCGGCCTTGTTCAACGCCGACAAATGGGATTACGAATCGTTCAGGGAGAAAAAGATCCGTTGGAGAACCGGAAGCGACCAGAACGGCACCGAAACGTTCGACTCGCCGGGTGCCGAAGCCGAAAAACCATAAAAAAAAAAAAAAAAAAAACGGTCGCGCTACAAAGGCCGGGACGTTTTCGATTGCGACGCGAATCGTATTCGACGTGATATTATCGCGTCGTCGTCGGTAATAATAATATCGCGTCGGGTAATAAAAACGCGAAACCGTTCTCCGACGTATACGCGCGGTCGGCCTTTGCGCGCGTGCTTAATCGGCACGCCGGAAGTAAGTCCGTACACGAGCGAGCGAAAATCCGAAACGCTATAAATGTATAAAACGCCGCCGTATCCACGTGTATTCTCACCTCCGCAGCCTCTCTCTGCCCGTTTTCGCGCGAGCGCGTTTATGTCGACCCGAGCCCGGCGGAGAGGGACGAAGAGACGGCACATGTATATGTATAAGTATACGGCAACCGGCACACATATAGTCGGTAAATTTATGGTCTTGGCCATTGTCTTGACGTAACGGTTTCGGAAAGATGCCGTTTTAAATCCTCGGTTTATTTATACATTATTTTCGGTGCGCCTCGCCCCTATCTGCGCGCATCGCGGATTAAAACGCGGGGAAAAGCGCGCGCGCGCGCTCGGCGCTTTCAACGAGACTTTTAAATCAACGACTGCGACATAAACTCACGGGCGTTATTAGCGCACGATCGTATAATATGAAACCGAAACGAATGATAATGATAATAATGACATAATAAATAGTTCGCTCGCTGCGGTATAATGTATTTTCGTTTTTTCTTCTGACAATCGCAGAGTTTGCGCGGGTATACCTAGGGTTGCCACCTTTGAAAGATAGCAGCCCCGGAGACAGGCCGATAAGCAAAAAAAAAAAAAGGTCATCAGCCAGTATACACTAGTATAATCTATAATCTATAGCTTAGTTTATGGAGTGAAAAGATAAGTAATGAAATGCAAAAAAATATTAATATAATCACATATTTTATATTTTTATAATTTGACGCAGAGTTCTGATTTAACCATTTCCACTGACAGACGATTTCTTTCATCGGACCATAAATTTCCCATCAATGAAAATACTTGTTACTTATTGACAAACTATTTATAATTATATAAAAATACGTCGTAATGTTATGACGACCCGGAGAATAATTCACTGAACCCGTAGCCCGTAGATTTATATGTAAACCCGGAGAGGTGGCAACCCTAGGTATACCTAGGCGGTTTTATTTTTTTGGAAGCGATTTAACGGAATCCTACAACGATTTTTTCATAACAATTGGATTAAGATCCGAAGACGAATACGCCATCGCGCTGTAGGTGTCTCGAAGGCGAAACGAGAACGAAATCGTCATCCGCATTGTTTACAAGATAAAATCCACTGATTAATATTTAATTTTCCTACTACTCGCGCGACTCTACTACTATTCATTGTGTATAATATAATACCCACTCATTCGTTGCTATTAGTGAGCTATTTTCTCGGCGAATTTATCCGTTTTTATATATATATTTTGTTTTGTTCTAGCGGGGATCCGTAAATACGCCACCGAATCGCTTTGTGCTAGCTGATTGGCAAAGTGTCTAACGCGCGTAAAGTGACAAACGCTCGGAAAATTAACACGGACGAACACCGTATATATTATATTGTGTCCGTATTATATGCGACGGCGATAATAGTGTACTGTTAACACACGTATTATAATTATATTTCAGAAGCCCGTCGTCGCCGCGAGACGAAGAATAAAAAAAAAAAAAAGGTACATAATACGACGAACGACACGCGAGCGCGCGCGCGCGCGCGGTAAAACATTGTATGACAAAAAAAAAGAAAATTCGTCGGAATTAACGAGGCGACGACAATAAGCCGGGTGACATTTGTTACGATTATTTTTTCAACAAAGCTTATAAAAATATAATAATATTATATGCGGTAGAGAAATAGTAGGTCTTAAACTGCTGCCGTTTGATAAATCATCGCTTCGGGAAAAATGATCGTCTTCTATGCGGAACTGCGCCATCATAAATCGTTAATAAATTATACCGTCGTTGGATGAAATGAATAGTAACAACAACTGCTCCGACTTAGCGACCCAACGAAAATAACTATTATTACGTCCCACCCCGTACTCGTACACACGTGTGGTGCTCACGTGATATCCGATAAATCGTTATTTTAACGAAATACACACGAAAATCTATTATTTCGCGTCCGAGCGCGCCCCGAGAACATAACGCCTTCTCGGACGTCTTAATCATTTTTTAAAAATTTATTTCACTTGGGCCACGTTCGTTTTGTTTTTTCTCCGCTTTTTCTATTTTATTTTTCACCGCCGCCGCCGCTGCAAACTTCTGCGATACCGATTTCGCAAACCTTGATTGATCGAGATATACTTTTTCATATCTGTTATTTATGTTTTCGAAAAACTTTTGTTCGAAAAACTTTACCGCCGTCGCGCATAGTATAGTTCGATGGTTATTCAAATGGTTTTCAACATTTTTTCTTCTTCTTCTTCTTCTTTTTGCGCTCTCTAAAAAGTGAAATCGGCATTAGCACGAAACGGAAAACCGCACGCGTTCCGCGAGTCGTCGTCGTTAATTTTTTTTTCGCCAATTTACAGAGAAACGTCTCGCATTACTCGCGGAGTTTTCATTCGACCCGCGGGCGCGACGACGTGCGGGGATTGTGTTATTCCACAGCCCCCCGACGATTATTATCATATCGTCATGTGCCGTCATCGACACGCATTATTGGTTTATGCCGTATTATCCGATGACGAGCTCGTTAAGTGACACGTATTCATATAACGGCGGCAGAGTTTAATGTAAATTATAATATACGTATATCGATGGCAATACGATTGGCAAACTACGCCATTTCGACGACTGTCGTTATAACGCGATTATTAATATTACACAATATAGTCGGACGTAAATAATATATGCGAGCTGTGTTTAACCGTTTAACAATGAATAGGTGACTAAAAACCGATTTGCAATCGATTCGTTAAGATTTAATTCGGCTTCGGCAAACAGCGCCGAAAGGACGACGACGGCGAGTAACGGTTTGTGTGTGCGTGTGCGTGGTTATTGCTATTACTCGCCGTCTGTATTGTTTGAAACATAATACGGCCGGCACTCACTACGGGTGTATTTTACTACGGCTGTTGATTGAATAATCAAAACGAAAACAAAATCTACAGTTGTAATTAGAAATGACTTTGAAAAGTATGAATAAATTGTCTGAAAATGATGGGAAATGACCGAAAAATTGTGTGAAATAATGGAATAAAATAATACTTTAGTAACAAAAAAAAAAAAAAAATGTAAACAAGTGACTTGTTTATTTTTATTGGGAAAACATTTTTTTTTTTTTTTTTATCGTTTACAATAATACGACTATAAAATATAAATTAGAAATATATCATATTTCAAACATCGTGGGTTTGAACGCCGCCGCAGTTATAAGCTTACGAAAACTCCAAGCTTCCAAGTAGATAGGAATCGAGAACTCGATATTTGTTAAATTCGAAATGATTATCGCGAGCCGTCAATATACTAATATAATAATACCTGTGCCGATCTGAATTTAAAAAATAAAATAAAAATACGCACGTCGTTTACCAAGTCATTAAAACTGTCGACTAAACTTCATAATCGAAAAGAAACGGACAGACGTACTCGTGAACGCACGCCCCCACGTCATTGCTGGCGTTTCATTAAATTTTTAATGACGCAGATTTAGATAATAATATTGTATTAAATAAAAAGGATTCGATTTGTTTTCATTTACCTGCGGTGAGTTATCACGCGAGCTGTACACAGCGGATAGTTTAATTGTTTCTTTTCACTCGCGTATACATCATATACGTACACGGATGGCGCCGTATTGTTCGTACGTGAAATTAATTAAAATCCAGTCGAAGAAAAACATTAATTTCCAAACGCGTTTATACTTTGTTGAAATATTATTAAAACCGCTTAACGATTTTATATACCTTTTGACGACGAAAAGTTACCACCATACGACGCGCGAATAAATTTCACCCGTTTTAACATAACGGACGAAAATATTATACGCGTCCGCGTTTATGCGCATTTCAAAAGCCCCGGGGTACGCGACGCGTCGTCGTATTATAAAATATACGGTCGATTTTTCACGAAACGGAAATAATTTCTATTTCGCGAAAAAGACGATTTATTTCTACGACTACGACGACGTCCGCATGTGACATCGATGCGTCCTTACGTATTTTTATACTGTTTTAATACGGACATATTATTACGGCGATTTATTCCAGTATAGTCGTATGTATGTATGTTATTTAAAAACGCCGTAAAACCGTAACCACTCGCTCTTTGTCCGAGCGAGAACACACAACAACTCGCGATGACGATGATAACGTCGCGTTTTCAAATCCGTATGTATACGAGTAGATCCGAGAATTGGAATAATACAGGGTGCGGCAGAGCCGACTGACGAGTTTAATGAGGTCATTAGCCTGTGATAAAATAAGAGCAGGCCTTCATTAAGTGGTATATTTTGAATTGTACGGTAATGCCGTTTTTATTCGTAATCATGGTCTGGACAGGTGTACATCGTGGTTTCGTCGTTGCGAAAATAATCGTTCTGTGATCGCTACACAAAGGGCTTTATTTCGTATACACTTCGGCATTCCACGCGCTGCACATCTGTTCCTTCTGCTAACACTATCAAATTGTGGATACGGCATTTGGAAGCAACTGGAAGTACCCTAAGTAGACTTGGAGACACGGAGCACCCAGAACGGTATAAGAACCCCCGAAAATGTGCAGTTGGTTAGAGAGTCAATTGAGCAGTCACCAAGACGCTCAGCCCGGAAACGCGCGGTATAGCTTTGGGAATCTCAGACCGTTCTTTGAGGAGAATTCTTCACGAAGATTTATCATTCCATCCCTATAAATTAATGCTTGTCCAAGAGTTAAATGCTACTGACTACGGCAACCGTAAAAATCTCCGTCAGCAAATTCTTCTGCAAATTCCTCCGATATCAACTTTTTTCTGTAGCGATGAGACCCATTTTCATCTTTCTAGAACTGTAAATAAACAAAATTTTCGGGGCTACCTTAAGGATAAGGTTTTCAGACATCGCCCACATACCATAGAAGAAATTAAACAGAAAATCACCGTGAAAGTCCAGGCCATACCAGTCGAAATGTGCCGAAAATCATACGAGAGCTTCAGAGATCGTCTACAACAGTGTATCAATGCTGACGGCCGCCATCTTGGAGATATAATTTTCAAAAAATAATTTTAAAAATGGGATTAAATACTGATTTAAATTTAAAAAGAAAAACCGTTTTCTCTAAGTTTTACTGTTCGTTATTTATAGCCCATCAAAACTCGTCAGTCGGCTCTGCCGCGCCCTGTATTATGAAATCATATAAATGACACAATATACGTACGTTTTGACGATATTATATATTGAAATGCGAACGAAAAACGTTTTCTCTTATCTCTACGACTTTGTATTTGATTTTTTTTTTTTGTCACGCGACAAGGATTACTCGCTTACTGTCACACTCCGTGGTTTGTTATATACGCGCTTATGAGACGTGAAAAAAATAAATATTTCACGTCGCGTCCAGACGACGCGCGACGCTCTGCTGCCGCTCGGGGTAATGTTCATATCGCGTTATGATCGCGTAGAGGTTGTGTTTTCACGTTGAACGCACCGCGACTGCGTCGAACAGTCGCAATCTCCGAACGTCACGCGAGACGACGTCACCAAACCGATTGGCGAATGTTTTTGAAAAAAAAAAAAAAAAGTAATGACACTGCGGGCCGGAGGCGGCGAGCTCATGACATTCCAGTAAAGTTAATTACGGAGACGATGAAACTGGGACATTTTTGTCAACTAAAAGGTTTTAACAAATGTTCGAAGCCACAGAGACAATAGGCTTTCAGGAGCGCGGAGCAGCTTTTGTTCCCGACGACAAAGCCCATCATGCGACCAAAAAGCTTGTCTCTCTCTCTCGCGCCATCCCCTAATATTTCACTCTTTTTTTCTTCTTTTTTTTTTTTTTTATGTTTCATTTTGAAAAACTTTAAACTGCTGGATTATTATGAGTAAAAAAAAAAAAAAAAAACCGGCAAGTAATCCCGCCGACTCGGTTCATAGAGTATTCCGTTGTTACGTATACACACGTAGTCATATCGTTACGTCGCGTTATTTACCGATCGTTTTCCGCGGTGTAAACACGAGGAAACGACGTGAAATATTCTTATATTAAATTTCAGAATTGAACGTTTCGAACGCGCGCGCTAGTGCACGGCGCACAAATAGTGCAGTGGATATATTGTATTCGATTCGATTGTTGTGTGACTAAAAAACGTTCGACTACGGGCCGATAACCACCCCCTTGTGGGCTTTTTTAGTTTTGAGGGGGCGTTTTCCTTAAGCGGGGCGCCAAGGGGGGCGATTCTATCGTGGATTTCATAACTTATTGCAATAAAACGTAACAAAAGTAATATACAGAATTATGCAGGTATATACATAATATAGGTATACACACTACAATATCATTAGATAACAGCCAAAAGGTTTTAGTTTAATTAAACGGCCGATTATGAAAATAAAACTATACATTTTTTTTTTAATTCGTCCTGGGGAGCGGTGTGAGATTTTTGAAAATCCAAAAGGGGCGTCGAGTGAAAAAAGGTTGGGAATAACGGTATCGCATCGGTGCCGCGCGACAAATCGCGAGACGTATTATTATAATTATATTATACGATCCGCGACGGCGAACAGACTACGGAACAATACGTTACAGTATTTTAGTCGGGTCGAAAGTTTAACGTGACGTACCACCACCGATAAGAATGAGACGACAATGTACGAATAATTATTATTATTCTTCGTCCGAAGACGCGATACCTGGTGCCGCCGAAGTTTACATGCAGCGAACGAAACAATAACGCTTGTGTTTGATTTGCGAACAATGCGGGGGGGCCCGCGTGACATTAACGAAAACAGCTGATGAGACGAGCGTCGAGAACGACGGCGGAGAATTATTCAGTCTCGATGTGTAGATTATGCGTGTCATCGAATCGATTGTGTCATCTCGAGTGTTCCGCGGCGAGAAGCCCGCCCGCTATTCATTTCACGTTTTCACGATTTTTCATTTTTCATTTTTCACCCCAATGTTCAAAATAATTATTCTTCGGCATTTTCAGTATTGACTCACGCATGATATTTGTTATTTTTCAATAGTTTTAA
The DNA here is from genome assembly GCA_948098885.1 of Drepanosiphum platanoidis. Classification (NCBI taxonomy): domain Eukaryota; kingdom Metazoa; phylum Arthropoda; class Insecta; order Hemiptera; family Aphididae; genus Drepanosiphum; species Drepanosiphum platanoidis. The sequence continues at coordinate 2,836,967 of OX402529.1, read as the reverse complement.
TAATATTAAATGATTTTCAATCCGAGATTTTATAATCCGGTCGGCGCATAATTATTTACGTACGACCTTTAAAAAAATTCACTTGCTACCGAAACGGTTTTAAAATTGAAAATTAAAAATACACAAGTTTCAACTGTGCGTTTTAACGTGATTAGCTTTTTCGAAACTTAAAAAGAAAAAAAAATGCTCGCGCGCGCGCGCGTGTGTGTATTATACATTATAATGTACATTATTGGATTTTTTTTTTTTATAAAAATGACTTTTTATAGCGAAACGTAAGTGGAAGTTTAATGTAATATTTATGAATACGTACAAACGCGGCGGAAAATACGTTTTGATCCCTTTAAAAATACCCACGTTAATAATTATTATTCTCGACATTGCGCTGCGGTAATGACGAAAATATGAATTCTAATCGAACGGTCGGTCATTATTTAACCGCGCAACCGCGCAAACCCTGTTTGTCTTGCAGACCTGCGCGTCGCGGTCGTAATAGACACTACTCAACGATATAATATTTTGGGGTGATTTTTTTTTTTTTTCACGGACTTTTGTTTTTTTTTACGACTCGAACCGCGCGCGCGTCTGTTCGGATTTTGAATTTTGGAAAACTTACTTCGCGTACTTATAAAATATACTATAATGTCAATCAATATACACGTGCAGGTGTTTTCGTACCTTTTAGGAAGCATACCAGTGACGATATGCGCACGTTTGTTTTTCGGACGCGCTGTTTGACGAATTCGATCGGACGCGCTCCGTTCCGCGGGTGCTTTAAACGTGAGCCCGTCGTCGTCGAGCGAGCTTTCGAACGCGTATTTTCGTCTCGCTCGCCGCTCTGATCGCCTCCGATCACAGCCGTAAAAACAACACAACAACGACAAAGAAAACTGTGCGTAATTATCCGTCGCGGCGGCACCGATTAAGCGCGCGTGAGCGTTCCGAGCTCGTCTAATATAACCGTCACCACAACGATAATAATTCAATAAACGTCAATACAACCACCGAGGTGCTTGCTCGATAAATTATTCCGGCCGGAGACGGGCCGCGATGAGAAATGTCCTCGAAGTCGGCGTTTCGAGAGACGATCTTATTTCGCCTCGGCAAAACGAACCGAAATGAAAGCGGCGGCGGCGTAACTACCACACCTACTCGTCGTTAAAAGGGAGATCCCGCGACCCGCGCGGAGGAGAAGGCCCTTCGTCCTGTACTGCGCCACCGCTTTGGTTCGTTTCAATTAAATCGTTAATCGACGCGCGACGACGACGTTTAATTGTGTACGAAAAAAAAAAAAAAAAAAACACACCGTCAACAATCGCACGAATGACAATGATATCGTTTTATACCGTCGCGAGACAATTACGTATAAATCGAAACGAGTCGCGTTTTTAACATACTTTCACGTGATTTTCTCGTATTATTTCCGAACATCTTTAGGGAAAATAAACCGCGAGCGAAAACGACCTGTCGTCTAACGTATTTTTTTATGTACATCATATAGATCGCCGGACGAGAACTCGTTTTCGATTGATATATTTTATACACGACGTTTTGATTTTTTACATTTTTGCGAAATAATTATCGTCCCCTCCGTTTAAAACCACACAACAATAAGGACGTGAGCTGCGCTTCAATTCGATTTTTCCAATAATTACCATTTTTATTGCCCACCCGACGGTATTTCCTTATGTAAGCAGGTACGGGTTACATACACGTTTATATATTATTTATACGCAAATGTCCCGAAGGCGTTAATATAAATTATCATCTGAGGTACAAAAAAAAAATAAATAAAAAATATAGGTCGTACAGATGTTGCCTTTCGTTGACATTTTTTTTTTTTTTTTTAGTGAAGACGGTCTCCGCACAATTTATGCGCTCAATGATACGATACGTATATAATATATTATAAATATTGTATTTTATATTCAACCGCTATATCTGCATGTATCCCGCGCGTTTCGGAACGGTAAACGTTCCCTCCGCCAAGAGCACAATCCCACACTGATACGATTTCTTCGTCGCCGTAAACGTGTTTATAATAATATTATTATTATTTATTCTTTGAATATTACACAATATTATACAATTACACGGTGTTGTATTACGGATATAACGTTCATTTGGACGTCCCCGAGAACGCCACCGATCGTAAATACTCGTGAGTGATTACATCGAACGAGACGTATTGTCGTCTTTTTTTAATACCGCGCGAGCGCAACTGCATTGATCGGTAATAAAAAAAATTCGATCGCAATTATTCGGCTTATGAATGTGCGATATTATTACGCGCGGTTTTCGACTAGTTTCCCTTACGATGTCGCGCATTCGATATTATACATCGTGCACAAAATGCAACGTGCTTGTTTCTCGTTGAATACTTTCACGAAATCGACGCGTTCACCTCAAAAGTTTAGAGACATAAAATTGTTCGACAAAACAACGGCCGTCGTATAATATTGAATTATAATGAGAGTTTTTTAACTGAAAAATATGTAATCGTACAACTATCGAGTACTCGATCGCGAATACTTCGCGGAGAAACAACATAAACTCGTTCGAGAGGATTCGTCAATTAATATTTTCTCAACAACGGTTACGATTTGTGGTCTACCCGAAAAGTATTGAATTCCATCGTTGTGTATTTCTAAATGTTTTACGTGCGACTTGTCGTGCGTAAAACATTTTTACACAAAATATCACTGGTTTAGCGGTGGTCGTTTATTATTATTTACTTATTTACAACTAATATTTTACAATCAAACGATTACAGAGCGCATATTATGTTTATTTCGAGTTTGTGGTGGTTTATCCTGTTTGGCGCGCCGGAATGTTTCATTTGTCCGGCGACTTGAATTTTAGGATTGCTTTGTAGCGTGAAATTCATAGATTTAACGTGGTCCGCGTGCGCGCCGAAGAGCGCATGCGCGTGTGATAAATAATACGTCGGTAATTAAATTGTTTCCAGCCGCTCCGGGAACGGAACGAAATAATAATTAAAAAAAAAACAAAACAAAAACTTTTACTGTCTGCGTCAGACATGACGATGATACACATACGATATTCCATCCGTACGCGTTACAGTTTGATTTTCGATTTTTCACAGACATGTGGCCGAAATCAGCGTTCATCGGACTCGTAATAGTCCGGTTGATAATGGTGTCCGGCAACCCGGACGCCAAGAGGCTGTACGACGATCTGCTGTCCAGTTACAACAAACTCGTCAGGCCCGTCGTGAACACCAGCGACGTTCTCCGCGTGTCTATAAAGCTGAAATTGTCGCAGCTCATCGACGTGGTAAGTACCACGCTTAGAATATTATATTATATTACGCGTCGTACAACTGTGATATATTACGTATGAGCCAGTCACGCGCTTTGGGCGGGGTCAACCGCGTTGATTTTCGTCGAAGGCCCGACGGATACGTTCGAAAAACGCAATTTCAATGCAGCGTCCAATAGACGCCGACTAAAATAATACATATATATTTAGAGGAGCCGGTCTTTTAGTTTTCATACATATATATTATTAACACTACTAGTCAATCTGCTGTGTGAGAACATCGACAGCGCTGGTTTGAATATTGATTTTATTTTTTAGTAAATGAAGCCGCGTCTCTGTCTCGCGGGTTCATATTATGCCAAAGTATAATTAATAATAGTATTATATTCTCTCCGTTAATTAAAATGTCCCTTCTTTTATACATCCAACCTTTAATATCTATTGACATCTTCCGCCTCGACATTCAATATAAATTTATATATGTATATTATATATAAAGAGGAAAATATAGAAAAATGTGTTACTTAATCATTTTTTTTTTGATGCGAGACTTCAACAAATATATTATATTATAAAGTCGGTATAAAATTGAAAAAAAAACATTTTAATCATCTACACGACGACGCTTATTTATGTCACTAATTACGCGATTATTAAAAACATATTGAAAACGATTGTGATATATTATTATTTCGTAATAACCTCGTCATGGGTGCTTTTACTTGCAAGTTGTGCGGATATTCGCTTAGAACACGCTAATATAACGTTATAAACGGCACTTGTTTGTTTTCAAGTATAATTTAATTTCGTCATATTATATCACAAGTATACGATCGCATCGGTGCGACGACGTGTACTACTGTTTGTCTCGAATTCAACTGTAAACAGCGACAACGTACAAAAGACTTAAAAAATGCAAACGTCATAATATGTTTCATTTTTTATTCAGCGATTTTAAAGGCGTTAAAAATGGTTTTTTTCTTTCTTTAAATTGGATATAATATTTAACAGAAAGTTTGGGCCGTGAACGGGTTTCAAAGGACGCGCGCGGATTCAACGTGCTTTTATTTAATTAAACATGTGCGTTTTATACGGTAGCTGAAAAAAAAGAAGAAGCTAATTATTATTTAAACGAACGGGGGTAGGAAAAAAAAAACAAACGAAAAGAGAATCTCTCGCGAGCGTACGCGACGAGTTAGGAATTACGATTTGTGTTGTGTGCACAGTTAAAACTGGATTTCAGTGAATTTACACGCGGTAAATAACTGTTCGTTTGTTGTTTCGATCGAGCGTGTCGCAAACAAATCCGTCCGACACAATAATTATATTATCGCCCGTGTTTCGTTTTATCGAACGATAAAAAACGCCGAATAATAATTATCGTCGCGACATTAAAGCGCATACGGTGGTTTGTTGCGCGGTGATGTATTTATTGTATAATAATATCGTGTCGCGTTCGAAACGATTCGAAGGAGAAAAAAAAAAGGAGAAAAACCGAAGAGAAGAGAAGAGAATTCTCTCGTCCGCACGGAGTCGGTGCATCGATAAAATATCGTGCGCTCGTACGGATTCAATAAAATAACGTATACTGCAGCGAACGGCAATATATTCTCGGGGACCGTGTGCGTTTGATACGAACCGTGGACGGTTAAATAAATTATTATAATAACGGCGACTATTACGAGATCCGTAAACTCCATACAGGGTGTTTCTCGCGTGGGTTTCCTGCACTATCTGGCGAAAAAACACGCGGTCGTTTATTCATAATATATATCGACCGGCTATGCCGCGCGCGCGTTTCCAAAGCTGATCCGAAAGAAATTTCAGTAGGCTATAGGCGGATTCAATTTTCGTATTCAAAACGCGATTTACAGCGATAATTTAATAAAATACTATACGGGCGACATGGCGAAACTTAACGATATAGGCATATCAAAGGCGGCGGCGACGACGATTTTTTTTTTCATATCGGCTCGAGTCGTGGATAATATCGTTTTATATTTCGCTCGACGAGAGAGACACGGTGGTTCGAGGTATTCGTCGTCGTCCCGAGCCGGATTATTCGAAATTCGGTGTTTCCGAGACCAAACAATATCGAACGACGACGTTTGCTCTTGAAAAAGTTACGTCTTAGAATGTACGCGCGCGAGGCCACTGTTTTGTCGTCGTGACTTTTCTTTATTATGAAAATACATCAATAAAAATAGATCGAACATCAGTAGTTCGGCGTTTAGATTGAAAACCGTCGTCGGTGGTCCGGGGTGGTTTGCCGTCTTGATACAACAGAAATTATTCTACAACGGTTTTTGTAATTTTATTTTTTCATAGTTCCGTATTGAAACGAGACGTTCACCTCGTACACACGCGAGGTTTGGAAACAAAATTCGCGATTGATTCGGACGGTTGGCTTTGACTCGAGACGACCGCGGGCGCGCCACGCGATAAAATCGTCTCCGTCCGACACACGTCTTTCGACGGTTCTGATGGACGGTCGCGCGTCCGCGTGATGAACGGAGATGCATTTTTTTTTTTATCAATTCGACCCGATCGATAATAGTAATGGACCGCGACTGCAGCAGACGAGGGGCCGGTCACTTAAAGGAACAGACGAATTTGATCGGGACTCGGCATTAACGGATACGAACGGGAGGAGAACGGGGGAGGGGGGGGGGGGCGAGAAAAAAAAAAGGATAGTTGCGTATTCTATAGATGGGTTTTCGTCGGAGAAAAAAATACGCGGAAAAAAGAGCTAGGTGTTTTTCATTTCGTTTCTTTTTACTCTTTTTCGTTTTTTTTTTTTTTTTTTTACGGTAGGTGGTAACATTTTTTCTTAGAAAAAAAAAAAAAAGGAGAAGAAAAAGACCTCGTAAAACGCACTACCCGACATATTTTATGGCTCAAAGTAATGAAAACCTCTTTTAATATGCGGCAGCGACTAAAGTATATGGAAATTGAAAACTTTAAACATCTTCTATTGTTAGTGCTCCTATTGGTCTACCCCACGGCGATCGTTCGTATCGAACACTGAAAATAACAAAACATATTATCGGAATCACACGTTTTATTTAAAAAAAAAAAAAAAAACCAAATAAAGAATTTCCGTCGTTTTGACGTGCGTGTGTAGCTAAACGTAAATGTTAAGTGCCGTGGGTTTACGAAATAATAACATGACGTATTTTTTTTCATCAAAAGCTTTATTTTAATAAATTTAACATGAAATCGTAAACGTTAAAGTCGTTATTAATAATAATCGTTATTCAAAAGGTGTAAGTACACACGTATATATATAGTAATTAAAATAATGAAATGATTTATTATAATTCTTGTAAACGCGTACTTATTTATTTTAAAAATTGATTACATATTCGTAAAATTAAATATATCCTTTAAGGAGTCGTTTTTTTTTTTTCCATTCACACACATAAATTACATAGATTTAATTTTCGTCAAGTTATAAAACATTTTATGTGTTTCGTATATAATATGTATGATTATTATTATATTTAATATTTTATAGCCTCCGTCCGTCAAGCACTCGGTTTTCGTAAACATATAAATTATAAAATAAAAAAAAACAAAAAACATTTTCATCGGGGTTTCGGTCTCGTTATTATTTTCGAGAAAAAATTTAACAACTCGACGCGACATTATTTATCGTTTAGCGTGAATTTTAATACTCCACCGAATCGTCGTTTTTGCGCCGCGGACTCGCGCCCTCAAACGGTCTTAAATAAATACCTGCACCGCAAGTTTCACCACGTCGCGCGCGTCGTCGTGTTCGACTCGCAGTTATGAAATAATTCGCGAGAAGTCTCTATCGGAGCGCGCCGTTTAAATGAGTTTTCCCGAATTAGCGAGTGGGAGAAACTTTATAGGTTTCGATCGTTTTTTTTTTTTGTGTTTTCGTGAAAATCGAATATCGAACGACCAGACGAACGTCGTCGTCGGCGGAGGAGTTCGAAACACCGACAAACGCCGCACAGTCATCGCATTACACGGTGTAGACTTTATATTATATAGTCGGCGATTATTCTGACACGCCTATAATATTCCTCTAATTAATTTCACTTACCCCGACGACGCATCGAACACCAAATACGGTTACGCGCTAATATTACACGTACATATGTGGCGCGTATTGATCATAAAGCGTAAACTTAAACTAATGTAATTACATTTTGGCAGTTTACAAGACCATTATGAAGCAACCCTTATGTTATTAATAGTTTGAATCGCGACATTAACATTTATACCGATAACCGATACGTCTAACGCGATTAAACACTTTGCAATATCGTTTTACAATTATTATTATTGTTAACATATCGTATTGACAAAATATGTTTTGTGGGGAAAAAGCGATATTGTATTTTACGATTTGATAACGCGCGGCACCGACGGCGGCGGCGGCGCCATTAAATTTATGGAAAAATTAAAACGCCACCGCAAAGTGTCTTTTCGTTCGTTCGTTGTTTTTCTCTCTCTCTCTACATTTATCCGAGTTTTGCTCGATATTACACAGGTATTCGTTTTATATTAGAAAAATAAATATATAGATTTATCTCGGAAACTATTTATGGTATTTTAATTTACCGTCAATTGTATTGTAATAAGTTTTACAAAAAAAAAATCAAACTCTTTATAAAAATATCGACGTCTCGATTCCCCCCCCCCCCCGTTTTCGTTATTAATTTGACATTCTGAGTAGAGCGGCGGAGAATTTATTTATATATTAAGTCTAGAAATCCGTAATATATTGGAATTTATTTGAAAAAAAAGAAAAAAACCATTAATATATACATGCCATTAGCTGTATAAAGAGCTGACGCTAAAGTATAAAGCACGTGTATTTCTGTGGTCGTTGTTCGGTTAAAACGCGTCCAGAGAAATGTTCGAGAAACGACGATAATTGAAAATATCAATTAAAATGTATGACGATACTCGTCGAAATCCGTCGAATTTTAAAAGTTTCGGCGAAATCCTGGTTTGGCAATTATGAATTTCGATGACATTTTCGATTTAAACTCACAGGAGTTGAATTTTTTCCTCTCGAGATTATAAAGTTTGGCAACGGACTTGGCAACGAAACGCGCAATTTTCTAGACCGGAAGACCACGCGCGTTCATTGTCATGAAAATCGTTCACGACAAACATTAAAAGTTCTCGATTTCTTACCGTAAACCTATAATTATTATTAACGTTGAATATTAATTTCCCAGCGTTTCGCGTTGTTCCGCCGCGGCAATAATATAAACTAAAAAGTCGATAACGTTTCACTCGATCATAATAATATCGTCTGACGAGAGTTCTATCGTCGAATTATCGATCGTGTTGTCAATGAAAATCGTCTACGCACAACATTTACTCGTCATCGCGTCGTATTCGATAAAGATTGTGAATTTTGTAATCAAAAATTCCCCGCCGCCGCGTATAGTCATTCGGACCTGACGAAAAACATACGAGTTACATACAGCGTTCGAATAATTCGTTTATAGATGAGAAACTTCGCGAAAAGAGATTTGCGATTAGCCTCTGTTAGCAACGTCTCGGTATTATTAATGTTGAATATTAATTTCCACGCGTTTCACGTTTTTCTTCCGGGGCAATAAAATGAACTAATAAATCGATAACGTTTCACTCGATCATAATACTATCTGACTAGAGTTCTATCGTCGAATTATCAATCATCTTTTCAATGAAAACCGTTTCACTCACAACATTTTCACTCGTCACCGCATCGTATTCGATAAAGATTGTGAATTTTGTAATAAAAAATTCCCCGCCGCCGCGTATAGACCTGACGAAAAACATACGAGTTACAACGTTCGAATAATTCGTTTATAGAGGAGAAACGTCGCGAAAAGAGATTAGCGATTAGCCTCCGTTAGCAACGTCTCGGTATTTGTTGAATATTATTTCCACGCGTTTCACGTTTTTCTTCCGGGGCAATAATATAAACTAATAAATCGATAACGTTTCACTCGATCATAATACTGTCTGACTAGAGTTCTATCGTTCATCTTGTCAATGAAAACTTGAAAACCGTCAAGTTTCGTACTCACAACATTTTCACTCGTCACCGCGTCGTATTCGATAAAGATTGTGAATTTTGTAATAAAAAATAAGCATAAGCACGTAATAGTCATTCGGATTAAAACGTTGGAATAATTCGTTTACAGACAAACGTGGAGAAACGTGGCGAAAAGATACTTGCGAATAGCCTCCGTTTTAGAATTAGCAGCGAGTCGGCCTGACGAAACGGCACATTCGATTTCGCTAATCGGTCGCATTATATTTTCGTATCGCGGCGGCGATCTTAAGCCGACGGGGCAAAGGACGAACGCGTGCCGACACACGGGACTCGCGCGATCCCAAATGTCGATTTGTGCTTCTCCCGCCGAGAAACAAACAGTGTTTGCACGGCGGCGGCGTCACTTCCGAGCGTTATTATCATACGTTATTACGGTTCGTATTACGCGACGACGACGTGTAAATACGCGCGTCGTAATAATATAATATGCGACGAGACGGGCGTAGCGAGACGAGCGCTCGACGACACCTATCGTCGTCGTCACGCCGTAAACCGTACACAACGCGCTTTTTCCGAATTAATATTCCATAACGCGGCGCATAATACGAATATATTATAGATTATTGTCGCGCGCGCGCGCGCGCGTGATCGTATCTCTCCGGCGAAATATATTATATACGTATTTAAACCTATGAAAGTTCCGAAACTTTGTTACGTGAGGTTATAAACGGGTTTTTACGACTTTCCGGGACATTGATTATTCTGTACTACTCGTATTTTCTTCCGCAGCTCGGGATTTTTGCCGATAAATAGTATGCGCTCGCGGAAGTTTTTCTTTCGTTCGCAACGACCGCGATAAATTGTATGTTTTTTTTCTTCTGTTTTTCTGTTTTTCTGTTTTTTTTTTTTGTCGCGCCCGCCGTGTGACCGTGGCACTCACTTAAACTTCTCTCAAAGTGTACGAAAACTCGCGGAGCTTTAAAAAAAAAATAATAAAATCGTTTATCCACTCGGATCTAGGGCAAAGTAATTAAAACGCGATACGGAAAAAAAGATCGATCCGCCTAATAATATTAATACGACGTGGTAAAAATCGTTTTACGAATACAATTTTATTTTATTTTATCAATACAACCGCGTACAAATCACGGAAACCGGTCTTGAAAACCTCGTGTTATACACAGCGCACTTTAAAAAGTTACGAAAAAAGAGTTGTCACGAGCGCTTTCGATTAACAAAAAAAAATATAAAAAATAACCTTTTTTTGTAGCGAGAAAAAGATTTTTTGTTTATTTTATAGAATTCATATATTTTACCTACTAACGAAATACACGTACTTCTTACACGTCGGGTTAAATTTTAAGAGGAAAAAATGCCATTTCTCTTTGGGAATAAATTTTTTTAGAGACGTCTGATAAAAAGGAATCCTTTGATCGTGTACACTCAACCTTTATGATTTTCCTTTTCTTTTTCAGTAAATGTCTATTTATGAATCTAAGACTTATTATATAATCGATTTATAATAATAAACGTAATATTACGCATATAATTTTGTACCGCAGTACGCGGCTATAGATTTGATTTTGTCGATCGGATTCAAATCGCGAAACGGGCGCGGAACTCGACAAACACGGTTTCGAGTGTAAACGGCCGAGCGAATAATACGTTTCGTATGAGAGGTCAACGCAGCCGCGTGTGCCGGGCGACCACGAAAGTCGCGACGGACGAAAAGACGGACACGACCGGGATATAATCAGTATAATAGCGCGCGAACCTAAAACCGCGTGACCTAAATAAAATCGCGTACGAAAGCGTACGTTGTTTTCACTGCGTATACACGCATAATTTGTTTTGTTTGCAGTCGAAACGCGCTTGATATAATACTACTTAAACAATAATAACAATAATGTATAACGCAGTCGTACAAATAATTGGCGCGAAAATCCTTCAAAGCCTCGCGGCTTATGTAGAAAAAAATGTTTTTCGTATCGGTATAATGACACACAATAATAACAATATAACACGATCTCTCTCTCTAATATATGTGTGTGTGTTTAATAAACTCGTCGAGAGCACGCGAAACAACTGAACATTTCGAGCAGAACAACGGTTGCGATAAAAGGAAACGTAATAACGCACGAGTAAAAAAAAGTGAAAAAATCACTCGAAAACACTCTGAACGGAAACTACTACGGATCGGGAAATCGACGTTGGAAAAAAAGACTCGTTGTAATTATTAGTCCGTATACTTTTGGACAGGAGAGCCGCGACGACCCGAGTGCGGGCGATTTGAAACGCGAGCGACTTTAACGAGATCTCGAACTGTTTCGTCTACCGGGATAGTTATGGTGGCGGCGGGGGGGTTGGGGTTGATATGGGGTATGGGCCGACTGTTGAAAAATATTAAACACAAAGAACCGTCGTCGTTTGATTATTGTCTCGTAGTATATTATAGTGTCTCGCTCTCCCGTCGGACATCGAGTGAGACGCGGGAGCTCGCGTAATAGCGCTGCCGACACAAAGTATATTATAGAAGAGCGTGCCGTTTCAGTATGGTCAAACGTTATTTCATACGAGAGCCGCACGTCGTCGTAACATCCGACGGAACGAGGGCGCTTATTAAAGAAATAATAAAAAAAAAATAATAATAATAATAATAATAAAAAAATGACTACTATTGTACCGAGTTTTTATTTGATTTTTTCCCCAGTATCAAACGCACTCGTCTCGGCTGTTCAGGGATTCTCGTTTTTTTTTCCTTTTTTTTTTTTTTTTTTTGTCCAACTCGAATGACGTGTTGTTTTCTAGGACGCGCTGGCTTTGTACGCATACCGCCTACTATACGCGATATTATGACACCGCGGTCGTGACGTTTTCGAAATATCCTAATCAGACTTGGAGAAAAATCCTTTTTCGTTTGTTCGTTTTCGCTCCGACGAGAAATCGCCTGCAGCGGTTACGTCTGGAGTTGGCGCGGCGTCGTCGCGACCGCGTCTTTTTCCGTCGTGATTTCACACCGTAATGATATCGCGTGAAATCCGATTATCAAAGGCGCCCGGAGATTTCGCGAGCGCCGCGCGCATATTCGATTGAAATTAGAAGTTGGCCGAATTCAAATTCACCGCGTCCAATCATCACACCCGAACTGTATTAATATTATTATCGTTTCGACGACAAAATTGTTGAACTCGAAGTGAATTATTATTCTTTCCGAGTGGTAATAGCGATCAGCGAGACCAAACGAAATTAATCCAAACGAGCCGAAATTTCGACGATAATCTATTAACCGTACAAAGAGTATCTTTTGCGACGATTCGTTATTACGTATTATCATTATTATTACTACTAGTTTTCATAATTTAAAGGATATTCTTCAAACACTCGTATACGCATTAAAACGAATCCGTATTCCCGTATACTATTATATTATAAAATGTAAAACCGTGATTATAATATAATACTTTGTAATGTGAAGTATCGGCGTTTTGTTTTGCACATTTCAACGGGCAGAACCGACGCTGAACATTTGATTTTGATCTTCCGATCGAGTGTTCGTCTTTTTTCATTCGTCAATTGCAGGTTCGATACTTTTCAAATAATCAATAAGGTTATAATCCTCTTAACAGCTAACTATTTATGTGTGTTTTTACGTTTTATGAAATGCACTTTAATCTCCGAAACGTCGAAGAGATTAATTTCAGAGTATTAATTTATTGATAAATTATACATATATCTATTCGACGTTACAATGGTACAGTTTAAACATAATGGGTAGTTTATGAACACTCATTATTCACAAAGAAACAGTACACGTTTTTAGTTTTTTTTTGTAACGTCATAAATTCTAAAAAAGAAAAAGAAAAAAAATCGCAGAGACAATCAGAAATAATAATATAGGCATGCCCATTGTTTTGTCATAAAGTGAAGCATACGATTGATCGATGTAGTTTGTCGTTTTTCGGCGCTCCAAGAACTAGTTATATTTTTTTATCAAAAGGTTATTTTTCACTAAATATTTCAAATATTTGCACGTAATAATAGTATTGGAAACTAATTTTATAAGTTCTATTTATATATATATAATGATTTGAATAAACTTAGTAAAATAATACACCGACGATAAAGATTATATCAAAAACGTTAAAAGAGTTTAAACTATTGAGAAAAAAAGAAATGCTGTATTTATGGATAATATTTAAGTTCGTATGAGTAATAATTTAGTATTGTCGTTGGATTTTTTATTGATATGAAAATGAAAATGTTCCGTCGAGCGTTCACTTGTATTATATGGCTCGTGAGTATCATACATCAGAACTTTGTCAAAATCCATAGGCTTTGACAATAATCAAAGACGAACGCACTACTCAAGTTGTATACAATCAATATGGTGTGTTGAATTTTTAACGAGGTTTTTTCAACTTTGAAAAACGAAAGTTCTATTGTATTAGTATAGAAAATCGTCATATTCTTCGGACGTTTAATACCGAATAAAATGCCGACAAAGGAATTCAAACAAAGGCGTGTAGATCCGAGGGTTCAAACGTTACAACGACGGTAAGAAATGGTCGGGAATTAATGGAAAAATGTTTTATATAAATCCATATCAATTAAAGCAATAACGTTTATACACAGTTATAAAGTACGTAAAACCCATCCGCCCCTGAAAACTTATCACGTGGGCCAGGTGTCGACAATACTCTCGAGCAATAGCATTTATTATTTTCAGTGTATTTGAAAAACGACCGTGAAAATTACGTTCGCCGCAAGCGTTTGCAGACAACATATTATTTATAGCGCGCGACTAAATAAAACAATACGATTAATCTATTTATATTAATATAATAATATAATATTAATCAGAACGATCGCGAGGAAACGTCCGTTATCGCGACGCCGAATAATTGAATCAAACGCGAAAACGGTTAAAACGAAACGTACAATATGTTATTTTATATACGTACATACTCGCCCAAGGACTAAGGTAACTATTATAATACCGTATGACGTTATCAGAATTAAAACTGCATTCATTAATTTAAACCGTACGGGAAGTTCATTAGTTCCTTTTTAACAAATTCGAAATTGTTACGTCTTTTCACTGTCAGAACTCGTCTGCGCGCAAACTATATGCAAGACAAATTACCCGAACGTGCTTTTGTCTCGTATATTCATCACGAAATAATATATATTATACACCGAAGCCCGGCAATGTTATAGTATAAACACGCACGGCACTCTTCCACTTCCGGATACGAGTCGTTCGACGAGGGCTGGCTGCAGGTTGCGCGGTATAACGTTTTGGTTAACGCGAAAACGAAATAATAACGCCGCGCCGCGGCGGGCGATAGGTGGTATGTTGTCCGAACGATTCGCGTAATACGTATTTCGCGTGCGCGGAAAACCGTTTTACACGTTTTTTTTCGAAACGCCGCCGACGATATCAGAGTGGGCGGATCGATAATGAACCGAGGGAAAACGGCGAACGATATTATTATTATAGGTATCGCGTTTTAAACGTAGTTTTAGCCAATACACGCGCGTCGCGATTTCACACATAATCGGGACGAGCTTAAAAACCGTTTCGGCATAGTGTTTCGCGCGAACAGTGATAATATTTCGGGCGACCGTTGTTTTAAATAGTTTATGGTTTTTTTTTTTTAACGATTTTACGCCCGAATAAACGAACGACGTCGTTTGCACGTGTGTATATTAATTTCCCTCGCGTCGAGACAAAATAACTTAATCGTTTCTGATCACATTTATAATATGTGATAAAATTCATAACACTGTCAACGAGTTCGGTGAAATGTCGCCGTATATGACTTGATATCGCTTTTCCGACGGTTGTTTTTTATTTTTACTGATTTGAATCGCGTGTAAAATGTTTCGCGCGGCGCGGGCATAGCGATTTGTTGTAATTTATGTGCTTCTAACAATCGTTCTATGACTATAATGTCAATACGAGAGTGGCGTTTTACGTTTTGCTCTTTCCACGGACTTTTTTTTGTTGTTGAAAATTTGTCTTCCACTCGCATAAGAAGAACTGGATTTACACGCCCGGGGACAGCGCGTTTTGAGGGGGTCTCGCGTTAGTTTTTTGTGATCTAGAAATACAAAGGGAAATATCTGCAGGGTTGTGTGAATTTTAATGATTTATTGTTTATAATACTATGTTTTCGATATTACAGTGAAATACGGCGTGTTATTCGGCAGAAGTGCGCGTATAGAATTGCAAATCCGGATCAGTTACCCAAAACGTATTAAAATTTAAACTACGAAAAAACTATTGAAAACACATCGTGACGAAAAAACGCAGACAAATTTCGTATCAGAAGTTTTTTTTTTTTGTTTCTATCGTCGACACTTGTTTCGTATGATTTTAATGCTACGCGTATTCGATAATAATTATTTTTATCATACAGTTAGTGAAAAAAAAAAAAAAAAAAACTATATATTTCATATTTTCTCGTAGAGAATATTGCTACGAGAAATAATGTTTGGCAAGGATTGTTTGACTTAAAATTGTTGTTTTAACGGCACGCGCAAAGTCCTCGTGAAATGTTTTTACTCGGAATCTCGCGAAATCTACGTAGCTCTGCACACAAGGACCAAAAAGTATACATAACATAGTACAAAATGTTCAATTCGTATATTGTTATCGAGCCGGTGAATTTGAAACTTTTGTTACGCTCGTTTTTTTTTTCATTTAATTACTCTAGAAATGCAAAACTTTTATTTGACGAGCACGGGTTTTTTTTTTATTATCGATGAACGGTATTGTCAGAGTAAAAGATCTTTTGAAATCGTTTTTACATATTATATACTTTTAAATTGTATACGACGATCATCATTTAAATCATGTCCGTTAACTCCCCCCTCCTCCCATCGACCTTTTATTCCCTCGCCCTGTAAACCCGTAACCGATTTGATTCGGATTGAAAATCTCTCGTCGTTTGTCGCCAGTTTGATTTGCCCGATAGAGCTTTCCGGACTCTTTATTATCAATCGCATCGTAACATACGATTTTTTTATCTAACATCGATTAATAAATTAATAAATACGACGCAGTTTCGCGAGCGCGTTCAAATGTTTCGTTTGAATTCGGATTTGTACAGGCCAATATACAGGGTGTTTCAAAATGATTCATCCGATTTTAGTAGACTATAAAAATATTGTTCCTGTAATTTGAGGTAAACGAAGCACCAATAACCATCTGAAAGGTGAGGTTATCGAGTTTTTATCGATTGCTGATAAGTTGCAATAATAATGTGCAGTTTAGTCGTGTGGCGTAACTTAATTAGTTGTTATCGAAATGTCGACCGAACAATAGATCGGTCGCTGTATTGCTATAATAACGCTACATTTTATCCATCGCCGGATCTTACAATCTGTGATATTTTTCTCTAGGGTTACATAAAAACCATTGTTTATGTACCTCCCCTTCCAAAAGGTCTTGACGAATTGAAAAGTCGCATTACAGACGCCACCAACTTGGTTAAAGTCGACATGCTTCAACGGGTTTACGAGGAGGAATTTGAATATCACTTAGATGGGGGTCATATTGAACATTTATAAGCATTGTACTAACTAAAACTTAAAATAATCCATTAAAATGTAAAATTTATTTTGACAAGATTAATCGAATTTCGCAATAAATATGATTTTTTTTAAATCGGATGAATTTATTTTGGAACACTCTGTATTGTAATGCGGCAAAAGTTATGCTCTATGATTTTGAAACGACCTAACCACGTTTACGTCAACCGCTGTTTCTATATAGAAATAATAATTGAAATCGCGCGTTTCGACTGCGTGTGTATATATTGCAAGTCGTCACAGACGCACGATTAAAGGCGTACTACTCGTGTATACTGCAGGTGCAAAACGTACACGGCGGCGTTCGATCCCCTCCGAGTGCTATTTCGTTTTGCTATATATTTCCGTTGCGGCGATATGGTTTCATCCGTTTCGTTTCCTAGGTTGCAATAAAAGCTTACATCTCCGTCGATCGAGATGGCTCCGACAGATTTCCTTTTTTTTCTTCACGCCGCGGTTGCCGCCGACCGTTGGCCGTATAGGTGCGCGCCGCCGACGACGGCTAATCGTAAATCAATACGCGCGCGCGCGCGTGTGTGTGTCGCGGCGGCCGCGGCGACGGCGGCGGCAGTATAAAAGTGATTTCGGTTTGACGATCGAGATTTTAAACCCAATCTTTTATTGAAAAAGAAAACGAAGAGAAATAAAATAACCTCTGCAGAAATACGAAGGGGAATTAATCTTTGCCATGAATTTTTCATTTCGCTATATTAGTTTTTTCAATTCACATTCTCAATACAATGTGATACAATATACTTATATAATATAACATACGTGTACACTATACACACGAAATAATACGAACGCTGCGTTGAAATAAACACTTTATTAAAAAAATAAGAACAAACTATATGTTATTAAAAATAAAAATAGATTAAGTTCCTATAATATATCTATTAAAATAACACATACTCGCCCTCGCACACGCGGCACGCATACTGTATTGTATAGTAGCGCACGTTACGGATCGCATGATTAAATATTTTATCTTGGAAAAAAAAAACAAAACAATTAAATAAATTTATGTTTCAATAAAGTTTTTACGACGTACGGCCGAAACAACATCGGGTCTGTCGAATGCGTGGCCGATTGGATTTCGGGGATTTTTTTGTTTTTTTTTTTAACGTTTTAATCGTAAAACGTTTTTCTTAGCGGATTTAAATTACACGACGCGCGCCGTTGTACGTTCACCCCCGTCGTCGCCACAGCGTTTTTCCGACGCGATTCGTGCTCGCGCGGCACAAAAAATATCATTTAGTATGCTGAGAAAATAAATCATTAATAAATCATAAGAGGATATTATTATATTAAGTTATTATAATATAACGTATGGTGCACGTCGTCGTCGTCGTCGCGACAAAATCCGTCGCTAAACGATAAGTAAATGAGACGGCGCGACATAATTAAATCTGAACACGTAGCCCTTGTGATCATTATAATAGTGATTTTCACGATTCGCGCGAGCACTCGGATTTACCGTCAAGACATTATAATAGTAGGCGCGTTTGTTTTATCGCCGCGACCGTTTATAATATGTCAAAATCGTCGTTAGGTTTCGCGCGCCAAGACTTGATCGAGTGCAGATGTGCGTCGGTGTGCGGCAAACGAAGAGAGTAAAGAAAACCGACGCGACGTGCTAATAACATAATAATTAATGATATATCGTTGGTTTTAGAAATCGATCGAATTGACTCGAATTGAATCGAATCGATCACTGACGAAAACGCGTCGTGCCGATTGAGATACATGATGGAAAAATTCTGAAGGAGAAAAATCAAGTCGTAGTTTTTTTATTCCGACGGCGAAACGGCGCGCGGCGTTCAAATAATAACGCGTTTCGGTGCGTTTAGTTGTTTAGACGCGCGTCCATTTGACTCGGCCGAAACGGATACGTAATTGGAAAAAAATAAATAAATAAATAAATAAAAAACAATGTCCCGCTCTGCCGTTGCAACGCGCGCGCCAATAAATTTCCCATCAAAACGCATATTAAAAACAGCCATCATCTCGTTTTTCATTTGAAACATTACGCCCGGGCGACCCGAAATTGTGATATACGTGTGATTCGTTCCCATTAAACTCGGTATATACGTTCGTTGCGAGGATTATTAATCCTGAGGGTCGGAAACGTTTCAGTCTAATTACGAATCGAAATAAACGTACAAGTTTTTCGACAAACGTTTGGTTTTTTTTTTTTTTTATTTCGTTTTGTTTTATGTCAGACCTAGTAAATCAATCTCTCCGTATTCAGTAGAATAAATGCAACGCTCCGTTTGACGCGTGTTTTTTTTTTTATTTCGACTTTGAAAATCATACATACGAATACACACGATGATCGAAACAATATAATAAATTAATATTTATGAGGAAGGGGGAGCTGACGACTGGTGCCCCGCGGAAACGCGCCCGATGGGCCAATGTGTTGATGTTTTGTAAATCGAGAAACGAATCGGTATTATCGAAAAGACGATTGTTTGTACTCCTCCGTCCCCGTCGGAAAAATAAATTTCAAATGACGTTCACAATAATAAAATTCTAATCGCATGGTGTTTTAAAAATCTTATATATAAAAATGAATCGCAAAATGTGTTGTAAGCGCATAACTCAACAACCCCTGAACCGATTTCGCTAATTCTTTTTTTTATAATATTCCTTGAAGTACGAGGATGGTTTTTACGGAGAGAATTATTAAGAAAATGGGGGTTAAAAGGGGTAAAAATAGAAAAAATCCTAAGTCACCGGAGCTTTGTGGTATTAAATTTTGTCAATAGTTTCATTTAATATAGCAGAGGCCCCTAAAGAAAGGATTTTCCCCGAAATTCGACCCCTAAGGGGGTTAAAAGGGGTAAAAAAGGTGAAACTAGAAAAATTCGCCTGGCCGGAACTGCTGGAGCTTTGTGTATGAAATTTGGTCAGCAGTTTCGTTTTATATAGTGGAGACCCCATGGGAAAGGATTTTCCTAAATTCGACACCCACCGGAGTTAAAAGGGGTAAAAATGAAAAAAAACTGATAAAATAAAAGTTATACTGCACACGGGCGAAGCCGGGTTATTCAGCTAGTTTCTAATAAACGTGGGACACGACTTTGAAAATTAAATTTACTTTTGAAATTACTTTTAAGTATATAATTTGATCTTACGTATACGCATTATTAATAGTAATCGAAACATTTGTTTTCGTACGCGTAATCGAATATATATATTACTAGCCGACCTGTCACAGCTTCGCCCGTGATTGGTTCACGGCATGATGATGAATTGGCCACTTACCCAAAATTTAACTCTATTAGCATGCCCAATAAACCTTCATAAGAATAATCAAAAAGTAGGTAAAAAAACTAAGCACAAATTATGCTCGCAATAATAACTCTATCCCGCCGTGCCGCACAATATAGGTACAATTGTTTTTAATTTTTTTTGAACTTTTATGAACTTTTTTTACCGACAAAAGTAGTACTAAAACCTTCAGCAGAGTGTCGGGTTTCAGCCGAAAAAAATTTCAGCCAAATCGGTCCAGTAGTTTTCTCGGTTAGCGCGGTCGAAGAAAAA
The DNA here is from genome assembly GCA_948098885.1 of Drepanosiphum platanoidis. NCBI lineage: Eukaryota > Metazoa > Arthropoda > Insecta > Hemiptera > Aphididae > Drepanosiphum > Drepanosiphum platanoidis. The sequence continues at coordinate 2,816,509 of OX402529.1, read as the reverse complement.
CCCTTACAATTTTATATATAGTATAGATTATTATATTATGTATAGGCGTTGTAATATATGTATACCTGCGTTTCTTTAGAGCCGGCGGTTCGATCGCTTTTATACGTCTTGCGGGAACTGTTTTAAAACGATAACCCTTTTCGTTGACCCAAGAAGCGTTATTCCGTCCGTACGTGGTGGCGGACGCCGCACAGAGGGGCCAATGACATCGAAAGCTGGCAAAAATAGCTTTTATCGAATAGAACTATCTTATCGCAATATTGTATGTAATTGGTAGTGGAGATAATACTGCATTTTAAACTGGTTTAAAGCTCGTTGTGTGATCTAAATTGGTTTAGTTACAGCAGTCGTAACATAAGTCTGTTACACATTCTATTACGAAAATCATTCTGACGAACTTTAGTGAGTAAAATTAGTTTTTTTTAAGTACTCTGTGACTTTAACGTTTACCAAATTTAGATTGCCATGGAGTTATTGGAAACAGGTCAGTTATATAATTTTAATGCTATATTAATTTTTGTTTGGATATTGTACCTATAATTTACATTTAAAATATAACTAATACAAAGTTATATTTTTCAATACTGCATAATAATTAAATATATAAATTAAGTTCACTTCCGGGCCTTTCCGGTCATTAATTTTTGCATGAGGTTATAGCCAAAGAAGTATTCTTTTACTTCGATGAAAAAAAAGTTGCACATATTTGCACTATTTTGTGTAAATAGCTTCCGATTACGGAGTCGCATAACAATTTCATATACAGTGGAACCTCGATAAGTCGAACCTCGATAAGTCGAAAACCTTGATAAGTCGAAAAAAATTCTGTTCCCTTGCGAAAACCTCGATTACTCGAAAAAAAAACTATAGATAACTCGAACATATTGTGATATTGTGCTCGGAATATAGACGGATAATGACGGGTATTTTTCATTTGTATCGGTATTGCCAGTTGCGATCGATCGATCGAAATTACGCGTGTGCGGTAATTTTATCAAATCGCGTTTATTGTGTTTATTATCTAACTAACCTCGGCACACAAAAGTTTTTCATTTGTATCGGTATTGCCAGTTGCGATAGATCGGTTACGCGTGTGTGGTGTTTGCATTAAAAATGCTAATACAATAAAGTGTACGCTGCTTTAAATGTAGTGGAAAATACTATTGATAATAGCAAATCTCAAATTTTTAGTCAAAGTAAAATAATAAATTATCTATTGTAAAGTTGCAACACATGTTTTATTATATTTTTTTTGTGATGATTTTTTTGAAATTTAAATAACCTACATAATCACATTTGTTTACATTGTATTAAATACTACTTAAAAACTTTAATAAATAAAACTTTAATACATACATACATTTTAAAAACTCTTTAAGTCGAATTTTTTTTCTAAAACCTTGATAGCTCGAAAACCTTAGTAAGTCGAAACCTCAATAAGTCGAAAAAAATTGCATATCCCTTGAATTTCGACTTATCGAGGTTCCACTGTAATATAAAATGATATTTTGTTACATATATTTTTATTTTTGCTTTTTGCGTATAATATTAATTGTTTTATCAATGAATCACGTTTTTTTATTAAAATATACGCAATTTATTGAATTAATTTTAATTATTTTAGGGTCAGATAGTACTGAAATTTATTTTACTCGCAAATTCCTGTTTGAGAAGTTGAACGAGTCCGGTGAAAGAGATGGGGAAGGTCAAATAATATTTTTAAAAAAATTTTTAGAAAAACAGACCAACTGCCCAAAATCTAAAATTCCAGACCTACATAAAAAAATATCATACTTCATCTTTGATATCAAAAAGAAGTGGGCAAGTTCTTATAGGATGAAAAAAAGGTTTATGAATTTAAACTCTGTTTGGCTTGAAAAATCAATATGTTTCCCAAATTATAATCTTTTAACCGACAAATCTGGAGTAGGTAGACCAAAAGTTGGCTTTGATTCAGCATCAGAAAGAACCAAGCGGATGAAAACTCAAAATTTGAGAGCTCTAGCTTCTACAAGTGAACTATGTTATGCTGCACATATGAGTTTGCGTGCTTCAGGTAAAAATGATTCGGCGAAATTAGTGCAAGAAGTTACCAATACAACGCCCAAACGTGCAACTCGTTACAAAATGGCTTTTAATAAATGGAAAACGTCAAAACGCGTCCAGTTATCACCAGAAGAGGCATTGTCTATGTTTGTAGAAGCTCAGCTTACGAAGCACCAATATAATATAATAAGAATGAAAGATAAAGAACGATTTCCGTCGTATAAAAAAATTCAACAAGCCAAAAGAAGTTGCTATCCAAAAAAACATTTTATTTCAGTGACTGATTCAACAGTAGATATAAAACTTCAAGGGCTATTAAATCACACAACTTCACGCATAATGCAAGTTCAACATCAAGTGATTGAAAGTCAAAAAAATGTTCAAAAATTATGTTTAATTACTAAATGGGGTTTTGATGGTTCGTCTGGTCATTCAGAATATAAACAAAAGTTTGTAAATAGTTCTTTTAACGATAGTGATGCTAGCATTTTTTTGTCATCTTTGGTACCGTTAAGGCTAATATCTGGCGATCCTGATCAACCAACACATCAACAAGTTGTTCTGTGGAATAATTTTAGACCTTCATCAACAAGATATTGTCGTCCTATAAGGTTTCAATTTGCACACGAAACAACGGACCTCGCTAAAAAAGAAAAAGAATATATTCAAAGTCAAATACGTGAATTAGTACCTACATTATATGAAATAGATGGCCGGAAAATTTCAATTGACCACAGGTTATTATTCACAATGGTTGACGGTAAAATATGCAATTCGTTAACAGAAACAACTTCAACCATGAGATGTTTTTTGTGTCATCTAACATCAAAAGACTTCAATAATATTCAAAAGTGCAAAGAAGCAAAAATAGTATGCGAATCTGCAATAGATTTTGGTATGTCACCACTGCACGCTTGGATACGTTTCTTCGAATGTCTATTACATGTAGCATACAAATTACCATTAAAAATATGGCAAGCTCGGGGCATTGAAAACAAAAAAAACATTGAAAATACAAAAAAAGAAATACAAGAAAAATTTAAATGTCAACTTGGATTAATTGTTGACAAACCAAAACCTGGGTACGGAAATAGTAACGACGGAAATACGGCTCGACGTTTTTTCGAAAATTCAAATATATCAAGTAGTATTACTGGAATTGATGAAGAGATAATCATACGATTTCGAACCATTTTAAAAACTATTGCTAGTGGACATATTATTAATCTAAGATTGTTTAAAGAATATACTTTAGAAACGGCACGATTGTTTGTTGAAAAATATCCCTGGTACAATATGTCACCTACAGTACACAAGGTATTAATCCATGGACCTACTATTATAGAAAAAGCAATACTTCCTATTGGACAATTAAGTGAGGAAGCACAGGAGGCAAACAACAAAATGTTTAAAATGGCCAGAGAAAGTTTTGCGCGCAAATTTTCACGTCAACAAACAAATGAAGACATAATCAATAGATTGTTAATTTCATCTGATCCATATATTTCTAGTATGCACAAACCAATGAAGCAGAATTCCACATTAGATGCAAATGTAATACAGTTTTTAGAATCACCAGATCTCAATGATTCAGATGTATCCTGTTCGTCAAGCAATGAGGATTAATTGTTTACACGAGTATTTGTTATTATTAATTACACTTTTTTTTTAATATACGTATGTTAATTGATATTGTAAATTTATACGTATATTAGTTTGAACTTTTTTTATGGTATATAATGCATTATAATCTCAAAAATAACAAAAATTAATTGTTGCCATATTTTTATAGTCAAATTGTTGTTTATTGTAATTGTAAATTTATATGAATACTAGTTTGAACTATATTTATGATATATAATGTATTATAAACTCAAAAATAACAAAAATTAATTTTTGCCAGCTTTCGATGTCATTGGCCCCTCTGTGCGCCGGCACGTATTCGAAAGCGTTTGCCCGGGATCGCGTTCACATCGGCGGGCAAACACTACACGCCCTTAAGTCTAATTTTTCTTTCGACTCCCTTGTTCGCCGTTTATCTCGTTCCGTCGGGAGGTCAGTTTCGTAATAGAATTAACAACGATAATAACGCCCGAACGTTCGAGTTTCGCGAGGATGCGCCCAACTACCTTTTTTAAATACGCGCGCGCGCGCGCGGATGTTTGTTTTTTTTCTTTCTAATAAAATCCCATGTTCGTTCCGTCCGTCTACAAAATGTAATTAACGTTTTTTACAAGACCGGACGCGGCACGCGCGGAACCCGTCACCGGTGCATTATTATATAGGTCAATAACATTTATGTTTTCGTTGTATAATACACGCAATAACGATTAGGGTTTGTTTTTTACGTACTCGGCGAGAAAAAAAGTGTACATACACGGCGCGGCGTCAAAGTAAACACGACGGTTTCTTGCGAAAAAAATAAAATAACTTTATAGTTTGGACGTTTGCCCCTTTTTTCGAGTACAGTACCTCGTCGTATACTTATTTCCGCGTTTATCGCCTTGTAAAATAGAAATTCGTTTGCGCGAATATTGTAAACGTGCAGTTTTAATATTACGCGCCGTCGTCGGACGCATTTGTATTAACGAACAATTATGCGGTTTGTTATTCGATCGGTTTTGGAAATCGAACGCAGTCAAATGGCGTTTCGAACGATAGGGACAGTTGGGGAAAAACGATTTTGCGAGTATGACGCGAGATTCGAGTGAGCGAAATAATGTCACGATTGATGTATTCAAAGATAGAATAGTAAATTATAGCAGCGCGCGCGCGCTCGTATCATATTTTACATACGTATTTGAATAAAAGACGTATAATATGTCTAACGTAAAACACTCGTATTTTCCAGTGCAATCTCTACGCGAGTTTCAAAGCGATTCCGAGATACGTATTTTTAACGGGACGTTGCAATGAATTTCAGTCGTTTTTTTGGCGCGCCCGAGTTCGAATCGCATATGATTTTGCAAAAATACACCTTACGGAAAAAGTGATAATAATAATAATTACTCGTTTCATCCGTGAAACGGTCATCTTTGTTTCGATCAGTTCGTCGTTGTTTTGAAATAATGTTCGACTGTGTCCGAACGACTGCGACCTAACGCGATCACTGTTGATATTGAACGGTTTTCGGCGCGATCGAAAGGTAAATTTTCAAATTCCGACCGAGCGCGCGTTGGCGGTGGCGTTTCGTTTGGTTTTCGATGTTTCAATAACTTTCTATACATAAAACATCTCGGCCGCAAAGACTTATTAATTTAAAGTAGCGGTGCAGTGGCATTTGTGTCGACTCGCTACTCAAACCCTCGCGGGACACAGTAATGCTTTGTACACAATCATAATACACTGTTTCCCGGTCGTTTCTATTTTATTCTTTCGTCCCGTCGTCGTCGTCTTATTTTTTTTTTTTTTTTTTTTCATTCCTTCGGAAGAAAAGAGCAAACAATCGCGGCGCGTTCATTATGATTTTTATTCGTTTACATGTTGTATAATGTACCGTGATGATAAATCGTTAATACGAGTCATATATATTATTATAGTGTTAAAAAGATATTTTTTTTCTCGAATTTGTAACCGCGTCGTCGTCGGTAAAATGTTCAAAACGATTAAGTCACAGAGATATTTTACATACTATTGTATCGCGATGTTATGATGTAATCGCCACAAACACGTGCACGTCTATTTTGTGATTAGTTTTCGAACGCGATTGATAGTTAGACGACGACAAGAAGTCGTTTTACGATTCTCTGATGTGTTTGTATCTATTGAAACGATTATTATTTCGAGAGGTAAAAGTGATTTTTTCTAAGCAGTTTTAACGAAAATTGACATTTGTTTTGAAATTAGACTAACAACAACGTGTAAACGCGATATTCCGAACGTTTGACGATTTAAATAACCCACGTAGATAAAATAAAATAACGTATAGCTGTTTAAAGTTTGTATTTTTTTTTTCATAAAAGCTTTATCATATTATAATATAATAGCTATGATACGGACGCGAGAGACTACACGCGCAATACTCATATTATTTTGTCAGTCATCCGATGTAGGCCAATCCTCTAGTAAATTCGATTTAAAAAAAAAATGCATAATGTTAGGGTATATAATATATATATATAAGGCGTATCGGTAAAGTTCATCGATTTCTCTTTCACTCGAATTTAAAATTACCTTTTATAGAAAAATGCATTTTCAAAGTTTATTTTATAGCCTAAGGTTTCTTTTTTATGTGTGTGTGTGCATATATATACAAATATAAAATGTTTATAGAAAAAGTATATATATATAAACTCGTCTTTCGAGAATTAGTCAAGTATGAATTATTAGCATTTACAATCATTTACCGCGTGGTAGGTATAATATATGTATAGGTAAACGAAATCGACGAAATGTGTATAGAATTTGCTCTATTTTACATTGTAATGCTATAATAATAATAAACTAATTTTCGGTTAGGACATTTCGGACGAAATGTGTATAGAATTTGCTCTATTTTACATTGTAATGCTATAATAATAATAAACTAATTTTCGGATACGTTACGAAAATGTCCTTCGAATATAATATTTTACAACAAGTACCACATTATATTATATTATACTTATATATCGTAAGCCTTTACGACAAACTGCAGTCGTGTCGAATTGATTAGCCCCAAAGGTCTGTTTTGCGCGCGAACATAATGTTCTAAAAAAATATCGCACTAATCGTCTAATCGATCATTATTTTTATTAAATTTTTCTCATCTTTCCGATTATCGTAGCCCGAGCGCGCGTCTGCACCACTCGGAACGAAGCGCGCGATCGATTTCCGCCCGGCTGTAAAATGTTGTCTTGATGGTCTCGCGCCGCTGTGCTTTAAGTACCAAAGTGAAAAGTACGACGAGAGGGTCAATTTATTCGCATAGTAGAATCGATAGCGTTCTCCGACGCGATATATACCCTCTAATAGAATTCGACCCGACACGGTCGTCGCGTGTTTATTTTTTCGACTTTTATTTTAGGTCGAGGGCTCGGCACGCTCGCGAAAGGTGCGCCTATACCCTGCAATGTCCACCGCGTAAGCGGCGCGTGTTCGCGAGATGGGGAATTCGGGGGTTTTCGTAGTTAGTTTTCGGCTTTATTTATTTAGTAAATTGGAAATTCATCCCTTCCGTTTTAAAATTCTAAGCTTTATGTTTCGCGACCGAGAGCAGAGAAAATTTAATCGTTATTTAAATATTGTCTCGGCATCGTTTAAAATGTTGATTTTCTGTGAATCTGTGAATTCTGAAAACAATTTTGGTTTTATTTCAACGAAAAACGCAGGCGTTAAAACGGGCGGGCGATAAGACGAGATCAAAAGGACATAATATTACTCCTTTGATTTTTGTGTTTTATATTATTAAATATCATCGAAAGTTTCTTTGCAATAAAAATGCGAGATTTGTCCTGTCACTGGATATTCCCTTCTCACTCGTTCGTGTATTGTTACCGCAAATTTGCTTATTATTGTTCAACGAATTAACAAATTTTATATATTTTAACGAAAGAAAAAAAAAACATTAAGACTGAAATGAATAATAAAATTTCGTAGAGAAAGCTATAGATTTTCGCCCGAATCGATTTCACCTCATTGTCCCTATTTTAAAGGTAGTGGGTGATGTGACAATGGAAACAGGTTTATAATTTTGTTTGTTTACTTTGACTTTGAATACGACTCCTGGGAACCATTGTCTTGGAAAAGAAGGTGGTGTGTAACCAGGGTTCTTTTCGTTGTTTATTCAAAGTGCATTTATTTCATCGCTGCGTTTTTCAGACCAACTGAATTTTCGCAATTTTCATTTCGAAAATTTCACGCCGCCTTTCAGCGATCACTGAAAATCAATGGAATAATCAATCGGTTCGGTTACAGATAAAAAATCTACCACGGCACGCGCAAAACATATTGGACGACGATACAAACCAGACTGAAACGTCACGGGTTTAATATTGGATAGAGTCGAAGATTTCAGCTCGCCCAAATTATAAAAGTACCATTGCCAGAAAATGAGCGGCAAGACAACGCGACAAGGACAACAACCTTAATCACAGACGACTATCCGAGTTTTCGCGATAGTTATTTCCTGAATGTATATAATATTATGTTCGTACCCCTCCACAAATAAAAACGACCACGTTACGCCGTTGAAATTAGATATTTTTTATTTTCGATCTCAATCAATCATATATATCTATTTTGAAATTCTAAACTATAGCGCGATTATACGAAAATAAAATGGAAGATAAAATTAAGAACTTTATTACGTGTTTTCTGTTATACTGTAAAATATATGTTTACAGGTATACATATATGAGTCGACACGTGCTCGCGCGAGAAAGAAATTGCGAAACTTAATTTACAGGTTATTATTAATATGAAACGAGCGAGCGTGTGCGCAGAGTACTAACAATAAAAGAATCGGACGAAAACAAAGCACGAACGAATTTCCTCGAATCTATGTATACCGAAATACTCGTAATACGATGTGTTTTTCGTTTACGATTAAAACTAAAAACAAACACCGAAATAAAAATCGTTCGATTAGATTCAGTTGAACACGAATTCTCCGGGATAATCGAATCGATAGAAAACAACAAAAAAATTGCGATTTCATCAACATCCGAGCTTCGGTCATCGCTAACGCCGCCGCGACGATTACATCAAACCCGTCAAAGATTATCAACTGTTCACAACGACGATAGAAATAACGACAGAGATTTTTAGAGTGAATTTCAATAATCCGCGGTCTAGCGATTAGTATTATTTCTCGGGCGAAAGCGAAGGCTTTTACGATGGAAAACCGCGCGTTCCCGACGTCCACTCGTTTGTAGATTATCTTCGTTTCGGGGCTGCGTGTTTTCGTCGCGACTTGACTGCGAGCCGAACAGTCCGCCGACACGCACGGCGTTTTGTTTCGACGGGCCGGTTTTCGCCGGCCACGTAATATTATATTGTTTCGGGCGATTGTGCGCGACACCGCCACGGCGCGGCGCGGCGGCGGCAGTCTGAAGTCGACGGGGTGACAACGCACGCGATTAGACGTCACTCGTATCCGTTTTTCGTGAGCGAGCGGAGCAGGAGCGGTCGCGTTCGGTCTAGGGACGTTTAAAACAACGGCTGTCTCGATGAGCGACGCGAATGTCATCGAAATTCAAGAAGAAAAAATCGGTTATTCGAATCTCATACGTGGAGGAAAGTGTGTGTGTTTTTTTCGAATTTTTCGACTTGAAACGAAGTGAAATCTCAACACGAAATCTGAGTCGCGTAACAACAAATTCGATTTTCAAACTTTCCCAAACAGTAACTTTGTTTTTAAGTATTTTTAATCTGTATAAAGTCGGTATAAAAACGATCGTTAAAATTGTCTTACTAATAATTAGGCATCGTATGAATGTTTAAAATTTCGATTTTCCCATTTGAAAATTATAAACCAAACGATATATTGTAAGCATAGTGACTATACGTTTTGCGTTACTATTATTACAATAACGGCGCGACTGTAATTTATTGATAATCGGTGAAAAGCGGAAAATATATTTTTGAGTTCGTAAAGCCACAAATGGCCGATAAATCGACTCGCGGCCCAGAACAATCAATTCGTTTTATTGTTTTAATCATATATTATTTAAATGACTTCCGCATATTATTCCCTGCTCTAACTGAATTATAAAAAATAAAATAAAAATACTAGTAATATATCAACACCGTGAATATTTTAACAACTAATATAGTACCTATAACTGACCATTATTGTTAAACAATGTATTGCTGAAAATACACATTGTGGCCGTGTGATAATATTTCTCGCGATAAAAACAATAGTGACATCGCTACGTGTTTGAAATTTCAATAAAGTTCAAAAAAAAAAATAAAGATATGAAACGGTTTACGAAGAGCCAAAGTAGCTATAAATCAAATTCTTAGGTTTTAATTGAATACGACACTCGTCTTACATAATGAAGGTATAAAGTTGACCATTCAAATAGATTGTTGAGTTAAATAATAAATATAACTTTATTTTATTCGAAAAATTACAGTCTAATCTATAAAACTCAAGTCTCGATATAAGCTGATTGCGTCCTCAATCCAATTAGCGCGTCGGTGATAAATATAATTCGATTTTCCACGACTTACATAGCCGTCGTCAACGTCAAGTTGTCAGAAGTGTGACTCGTTTAATCTTTTATGAGTCGCGGACTTCATGCCATTTTACAGCTGTAATAATAATTGTCGTCGTAAGGTTTTTCTTATTGTCGAACTCGATTAACTCGACATTATTGTCGTTAACACATTTCAAAACTAGGATGTCTCGATTTTTTTTTTTTTTTTTGAAAACCCTGGCGAAATTCGTATGAAACTCGAAAATCACACGTACATAATATAGTTATATAAATGACTTCATCGATTTAGTCAAAAATCGGCATACCGTAAATGTTGTAGTTTTCTTTTTTTGTAGTTTTTCGTCAGATTCGGCCTATATTTTTGAAACTGTTGGGGAAATTCGAAAAACGACTTCTCGGAAGAGTACCAACTGTATGCGATTTCCGATCGGAAACCTCCCGGGAAGTTTTCGATCGCACTCGCTGCCCCTGCCCAAATGATGTCCTAATTAACGGTAGCAAACTGGTACGACAAAGTCCTCGCCCCGTTAGCGTATTTTCATTAAATGTAGTATAAAAACTGAGAAACGTTCCGGAACGAACTGTATATAGTAGAAAACCCCCGTGAGCTTTTCGTCTGAGCGAGGTATACTTTGTCTACTACAAAGAACTGACTCGAAAATGAAAACAAATATACGCCTGCAGTCTACGAGTGGTATACGAAAATCGGGATATTATTTTTGAATATTTTTAGCGACTCAGTAGCGAGTAACGAAGAAGAAGTCTAGCCGAACCGATTAGAATAATACTGTTCGAGTGCCCTCGATTCGACGACGCGGCTAAACCGATTTTTTTCGTTTTTCCTTTCAAAACGATTTGCCGACGACGAAAATATCCGCAGTGATGTTGCAATATTATTATAGTCGGCGCGTACTACGAAAGTCCAAAGTACACAATAGAATCACACGCGCACGCGATTATAATATGCTTCGGAGAATGCTCAAACATACTGCACTAGACACTATAGGGCGTACCGTAGGAAATCTTTAAATATATTATATTCTTTTCGAACCCCTAAAAGTAAAACACTTGATAACCTTTTTTTCCTTCGGATTTCAACGATAATAAAAACAAAAAACAAAAATGTAATTTTAATTTCAAAATTGTTTTACATAAAAATCTCTTTGCTGCTTTCGTATTACTCATATATTACGATAAGAGCTTATTGTAAGCGATGCGAAACATGCGTATTGTGCATGCATAATGCCCGTCAGTTTCGTTATTTACAACACGCGGCAATTACAATATTGTTATTTATGTCTTTACCGAGGAGGGATTTTTATTTATTTTTTTTCATACCGTCGTCGGATAATTATATAAAACGCCTACACCGGGAATTCTGAAATAAACGAAATACTAATAAATTTGAATATTTCAAGCCGTGAGTACTCGCGGCGCGGCGGCATTATCGCTATACTTCAAAGGAGTATTTAAAATAATAAAATATAAACAAATATGAACATTTCGCGAAATTAATTCATTTATACTTTACCGTGTGACGATGTTATCATAACGATCGTAACAAACAATCATTTTCAATTGTACTCTTACCTACTTCTGAAAACGGTACTCAAACGTATAATACTATTTATGCATAAATAAATGTATATGAAAAGAAAACTCGATTCGACGAATTGAAAAAAAAAATAAAAATAAACTCCCTTTGATAAATACGAGTACGTATAAAACACCAACCACGTTGCTTTATCCGAAAAATAAACCGGTAGACTTACAAAAGAATGTTTAACACACAATACTTTATATATATTTATCAAAAACGATATTATATTTTGTAATGTGTGTAGTCATAATAGTATTGTGTTTGAAGAAAAAAAAAATTGTTTTCATTAAAACACCAATACAATATGTTGTAATATAACGTAATATATTATAAAGTACTTATATTAAATGACTTTTTCGAGACCATTAGTATATGTTAATGAAAAAAACAGATTAAACTGTGAAAGAAAAGCGTTTTTGAAAATATTCTACGGCTCGAAATTCTCCTATAGTTACTATAGTTACGTACCCAAAATAGCTAATATCGGAAATTAGTATGTAATTAATAATACGTATTGATTGGTTGTTCGGTAAAATAAGCGTTCGATATCAAAAACGAGTCGATTGTTTTGATATAGTTTTATAGACGGTGTAAAATTAAAATTGAAATGGTTTGGTTATTTAAAACAAATAGCCACCCGATGGACGAGAACCGGAATAAAATCGTCACCTACTAATATTACTAAAAAAACGACGGATACGATTGACTACGGAACGTTTCAATTGGAATAATTTGAATTTTAGACTTTATGCTATCGCACACGTAGTTTATGTAAACATTACGAATTGTTCAAAGTTGCTCACACTAAATTAACGTCGAATAAGATACGGATTTTAAATTGGTTACCATTAGTATTAATAAATTATTACTATTATTTCGATACGTAAACACTCATTTGTTAGAGTTGAAAACTTTTCCGCTCGAGGATATCATTTGAAAATAATAACGCATTGTAAGGGAAGAAACATTAATGAAGACGGTGCAATTATTAAGCAAAGTACTCAAAGAAAACGCGAGACTGGTACGAACCGTATATGATATTATTTAATATTTACGTACGGATGATAATACACGCGTGTTACATTTGTAAACAGTTATTATAACATGGAGAAAATAAAAAAAATATTATTCAATATTCTCTGTAACATTAATAATATTTAATATTGTAATTATTAGTGATTAGATTTCGGATTTCGAAAAAAAAAACGCACCTGTAGCCTAAAAAAAAAACATAACAAATATGTTATGACCGATAACGATCGATAGCGAAGAAAAAACGATAAAAAATCTCTCTACTAGTGTAAAATATAGTTGAAATTTACCTCGAATTGTGAAAATATACCCGAAAGAATAAAGAAAAAATCATCAGATTCCAAAAAAAAAAAATTTATTTTTTAGATTCTCGCGTTATTATTGAAAAAAAACTTCCATCAGTCGTCGTGAATCCGTACCCTATATTTGTGAAATGTTCAATAATTATTATCGTAGTGATTTCAGCGCGCGATCGTAATAATTATACGTTTCGTAGACGTGTATTTCTCGTCGCGATTAATTTACCGAATTCAATATGGTAATTTTTTTACCGACCGCATGTAATCACGACGTATTATTTACCGTCGTATTGTTAGTTCAGAGCGCGATTAATTCCGTTTTGTATTGTTCTCGGCTCGACACGACGGATTACAGCGCTATTACAACACCGACCACGGCGGTATTTCGATGACGTTTAATATTTTTTTACCACCCCGTTCGAAATACACGCGTAACCGTTATTTTATTTCTTCTCACAGATCCCGTGGGTTTTTTTTCTTCAGATCGTTGCCTTTTAGATTATGATAAACTACCGGACCGATGCGTAACTATATTGGTTTCACGACGACGACGTGATATGTGAGGATAGGTTTTTTCTTTTCGTTTACGACTTCTCGAAGCGATAAAATAAATTCAAACGTTTCTCGCGTTACACATTTTTTAAATCGATCCGAAATCGGACACGCGCGCGAGTTCAAGGTCGTTTCGAATCTCGAAATCCCGAGAAACCGCCGAGAACATTTTCGAAGAAGCGTGATTTACAATACACGGAATCATATCATTATGATCGCGCACGAATTATTTTAGACGTTTTATTTTTTGACATTTAAAAAAAACTTACGATTCGTTTTTCGTTTATTTATCGTTATTACAATGTTTTTTCGTATCTTTAACTTTTGGATTTCGCGAATTATCGCGATATGTATATGGTAAATTATTTGCGGAGATTTTTAATAATTAAACTACTTAACGATTCGACGAGAGTTTATACCTAGCGCTATACCTACCTACACCTAATTGATAGAATCGGATCGTAATTTCTTTTTTCCATTCGATTATTTCGTTTCGCCGGCATTCTAAAGTCGAAAAAATCTGGTATTTGACCATTTAAAGCGATATATATATATATACGCGTATGTCCACTTTGGCCGAGATGAACGAAGCGAGACGACAAGTACACGCCCCGATTTCGCAGTACACGTTGTGGCGTATACTTTTCTGGAGACCAAAAGTACAAATTGTATACGATTCGTAATGCTATTATTTCGTAGTAGTTCGCAAACTCGCCCGAAATGAAAAAAAAAAAGTCAAAGAACACTTTCACAACAACATAAAGTGGCCGAGTAGAAAAATAAACACCCGTACGGCACCCGCGCAAAACTATAGCCGTGTTGTACGACGTACTAAAATGTTACGGCACGAACCTCGACCGTTTGTTTATTAATTTTCACGGAAATCGTTGCAAACAAAAAGAATAAAATAATAATTATCAATAATATAATAATTGTACGTTCGAAAAAAACGACGACGAGTCACGCGATTGGAAACGATTAAATGAAAGAATACGACTTGCTCGTCTGTACTCGCAGAATAGAGACGGTTAAATAATCCTCGATAAATTGTGTCAACGCAAAAACATTAAGTGGTGATTCAATCTTATACTTGCTGATCGACTTAAAAATACACTTAAAAAGCATAATATTATGCGAGAAAAAGTACGTAAGTGGTGTATAATTTAAATATAGTCATCGTCATCAAAATGGTTATTAAATTCTAGTTCTTCTATAAAACTACATTCTAGTTCAAAAATGAAAACAACGTCATCCCGTCTCTTTTTTCACCGCTCGCGATATTAATGTTAGTTTGATAAAGACTAATTATAATAATGCAATTATACAATTCGATTTCGTGTACGATTCGAACCGAATGATCGGAGTGATATTATTACGATCCGACGACGGCTGGCCTACAATAACACTATGTAATATGTAATATTATTACGTCGAGAGAAACGTGATTCGCGACTAGAGTTGTCGGTCGAAAGCTGACGAGCACGTGGGGATAGTAGTCAAAACGCGATCGTTTTACGGGATTATTACGGCGTTGGCCGGCTGGACTAAGGTCGATCGGCCGTTTTACTGCGGCGCCGCCGCCGTCTGAAACGCATCGCAACACCCTCCGTCGCATCAACGTCAAACGTAATCTAACAATATATAAACTCGGTTTCGACTCGGGCGGAGAGAGTACTGGGAATTCGTTTTGTATTAGGTAAGTGACGATTTTTCGATGGGAATAAGCGGGAAGACACAAAAATAATCGGCGACATTCGGTTTAGTAAAATATTATATTTTGTATTGTTTTCAAAAATAAAACGTTTGTGTTCTTAAACGTGGTTTAGTGGTAAATATCGAACTACGCGTTTATCGATAATATGTCACGAGAACGATGAACAATAACATTTTGAACGTTGACGCAATCACAGCAGGTTTTGCGATCGATTTTACCGACATCTAGTACATCTAATCGGAATTTCCATAATAATGATAATGTTAATTAATAAAAAATGTACCGCCCTATTTACTATAATGGTAATTAATGCTAATGACGGTAAAAAATAATTGATAGTTTTTTTTTAAATTATTAATTGCTTTCTGATATAATATAGTAGTAGGCAATAACATAATTGCAGATCGGCCGGTTTAGTATGTAAATAGCTCTTTTTTGCTTCGTATAGGTGAGAGCGAACGGAATAAGTGGACGAAAAATAAGTTTAACTGAAGTGCACGGAGATAAAAATGACGAAAACATCACCGAGATACTGAGGATACGGGTACGATGGTTTAAAAATGGTTTCTACGGCAAACACACCACGGTGAACGTTTGGCGCTTATAATATACGTAAACCAACTTACTGATATTATCGGGGCTCGATCGCACGTGGGAAATTCGAAGTTTACACGGCCGGCAGAAACTTGCGAGGATAACGGACAAGTTTGGGTAATCTGGCGATTTCCGATTGCGCACACGCGAATACCTATCACCGCGATATTCGTAGTTGAAATCGTCTACGAATAAAACGGAAACGCTCGTTGCAGGGGACGGACGGTCGACTTGACGGACGCGTGCGTATCGCGAGCATTGGAATAATATCACACGGAAACACTCGAATAATCGCGTGAATTGTTGCTTATCGGTCGCGAAATGTTTACCGTTATAGTTTGTGATACGAGCCGAGTTCGGGACTCGCGAGTTCCCCCGGACGTCCGCGGGATATATCGTATTATCATAATATAACGTAACGCGTTTGATTTTAACCGTTTCCGTTATTGAAGTTTTCTCGTTTAATATACGAGTATATCGTGTTATTATCGCGAACAAGAAGTGCTAGACGGCGTTATGTCTGTTCGGATTGTTTGATAATAACACTATAGTTCGCACGATGCAATCATAATATTATACAGATTAAATTCGAGCTAAATCAGCCATGCCATTCATATTGCTTTGGATTAGCACCGACTGCGATGAATATATTATTATTAGCGACATTTTATTTTGATATTTCGATTTTACGTTTTATAAATATTTATAGAAGCATACTTATTACTATCGATTGACAACTTTTTAATTTATATAAAATGTGACGTTGCATAATATTATGAAACTACGGTAAAAAATTATCTAATTTTTCGATAATCGAGGATGTGAAAACCGTGCACGGCTGTCAAAAAGAGATTTTTATCAAAATATTACGTTACGGCGAAAATCAAATCACGATCTCATAGAAATATGTATATTTTTATTCTTTACTAAAAAATACATTTTATGAGCAATTAATAATTTATAAAATAAAACTAAAAAAAACTACAATCTTATTCTGAAAAAATTATTTTTTTCACATAAAGCAGTATGAATTAATTAAAAACTTATTATAAATGAAAATTTGGAAAAAACTCTTCTAAAAAAGCTTCTTCGGTCTCCTCTAACCACGAATTAATTTTATTAGTAATGATAAATTGAATAAAAACACGTGTACGTAATCAACTGCGGCGGCGCGCCGCGGCGGCGATGAAAAGACTATTGCGCGGTTAGTACAGTGTTAGCGCGACGCTCACTTCATCGATACTCTCGACTTTGTCCAACAATAACTGATCGGAAATGACAAATTTAAATAGTATCAGATTAATTCGATAATATTTGTACGAAAAACGCTCGAAATGCTATTTGTGCGCGTTCACGTGTGCAATCAACGACGGGTTGAATATTATATTTTTATTATTATTCTTATCGACGATAAGTTATCATAATTTAATCACTGGTATTTGTAATAGTAATAATATGCCAGATTGAAGTGCCAGAATCGCACTTACCGTGGCAGTTGACGACTCGCGGCTTTGTCGGTTTATAGAGGAACGAGGTCGTTTTAACGACAACAACGAGTATACGTACGTATATACGCAGTACGACATGATACGATCTAATGAACACGCAATGAGAATATTGTAATATTCGTTACGATTATAAATAGTATCGCGCGGCCAAGGCGGGGGAGAGAATGAAAGAAAGCGTAAAATCTGACCTGATATCGCTGTTTGACTGACCCCGCGAGCTGGAACCTCTCCTCGAACCGGACCCGGGCGATGGCGGCACACTTGTCGAGCTGAAGGACGCGACGACCGAAAGCTCCGGAGCAACGCACACCGCGAACGTAGATTGTCTCTGCGAACGAGCACGACGAAATCCTTGGCGCGAAAAGGATAAAAAAAAACGCGACACATACGAGCACAAAACGACGTTAAAAGCGCGACGAAGACTGTTCGGGGCGACGACGAGCACTACGAGTCGAGCGCGACGGCAGTAGTGCCAACCCGACGTACCAGCTGTTCCGGGTGATAACGTAATCTCTGACGCGAACAATAATAAATAATAATATTATGTGCGACGAAAACAAAAATGACTATACATGTCATATAACACTATACGGGTTATTTAAATTCAAAAACGGGCCGGTACTCTGCGTATACTGGGGATCGACAAACCGAAAATCGTCACGAATCGTCTGAAAACCGATGTCACGTGATTAATTTAAAAGCAAACGATAATATCATATATAAACGCAGTTGGCGTTTATTCGTATGAATTTATAGTAAACAACGCGACGTGGTAGAAACACACCACGACTATAGTTTGAACTATGATTACCGATGAGCTCCGCCGCGCCAAGACGTCCGACGTCCAAGTATTCGATAACGATTGTTGTTTGAGAGTTGTTGTGGATTTTAAATTTTTGAGTAATAAAAGATTCGTCACGGCATTAGATAACGTCGTGCCTTTTGCCGTCAATGCGTGTGTTGAAATAATATCATAATAATAATATCATAATAACACACTGTGTTCGCGCAAAAGCGAATATTTCTGTGGACGACGCGTTAATTTCTATGGAACGAGGTGCGATTAAGCAATCAGAAATTCCCGGTACGACAGACCACCCGGATACGGAGCCGCCGCCGCCGCCGCCGCCGTCACGCGCACGCGCAGCGAGAACCGCGATCACGCGATCGGCCACGTGACACCGCGGGCCAATAGACGGGCCGCGTGCGTGCGCGTCGAGCGTTCTCATTGGTCGCGGGCGATGAACGCGCTCGACGACGACGGTGAACTGCCGTGACCCGGGCGAGACGAGTTAGTTTTCGTTCGCGTCTCGTCTCTCTCGCGTCTCGTCTCCGTCGCGTCTCGTCTCTCTCGCGTCTCGTCTCCCTCGCGTCTCGTCTCCCTCGCGTCTCATCTCTCTCGCGTCTCGTCTCTCTCGCGGTCGTGCGTTGGCCTTTAAATTTTCCGTCTCTCGCGGTCGTGCGCTGGCCGTTAAATTTTCCGTTTCTCGCGGTCGTGCGCTGGCCTTTAAATTTTCCGTCTCTCGCGGTCGTGCGCTGGCCGTTAAATTTCCGTTCGAACAACAATGGCCGTTTGCCCCGCGCGCTCGTTCTACACACTCTCGACGATCTTCGCTGGTTTCTTCGGCGACGAACACACGCCCGACGACGTCGCTGTACAGGTTAGTAATCGTATTATTTTATTATCTTATAAGAGTGTGTCGGACTCCGACGGCGAAAAATAAAACGTAGCGCGATTAATATTATGTCGTCAAACCAGTCGCGGACGACGACGTGTTTACTGCGCGTTATTTCGGCCCGTCCGCTTATCGTCCGCTTGTCGGCGGGGTAAAACTATTATTTTCGATCTCGTTGTATATACCGCCCGTTCTTCGTATTTCGCTTATCGATCCGCGAGTGATTTTAATCTGTCTTGACGACGATTCCACCTCGTTTCCGCGTGCCGCAGGAACGTCGTGGGAAGACGTCGCCCGAGTAGGCGGCGATTTCGCCGTTTATCGAATTCGATTAAAAATTTCGAAAAACACTCGTAGAATGTTTTAATCGTAGTAGTGCATTAAACGTTACATTCAATAGCGTTTCTACAGAATTTCCGTTGTACATTATATTATTATACTCGCGAGAAAAAAAAGTCATAAAGTATTATTCGATTTTTCACGGTTACACATTCGGCTGCTACTCGCTGGTTATATTACTAGCGTCGCGACGCGTCGGCTGAAAATCCGGTCACCGCGCGGTACGATGTTACTCGCTGCTGATAATAGCAAATAGCTGATCGGATTGCGCTGCCGGCTGGTGCCAGCGGTCACGTGATCAATAGTTCTGCTAGTCGCCTTGCTATCAAAAGTCGGGGGGACATGTCCAATTCCTAACCGGTGGCTGGCGACGTCAGCGCCGAATTTCGCGGTCACACCAAGCCGATCGACGGCTGACGACCAGCATAGCGTCAACCCCGCGCTTTAAATATATTCGACGGACCATTAAATGCATAAAAAAAAAATTAAGTTGTAATTATCGTAAAAATTAACGTTTTCATGGTAAAATGTTTTTTTTTTTTTTAATTTCTCGTTAGTCAATTTTTCCCAAAATCAATTGATAAAATGTAAAGTTTTTTATCTACTTGGAAAAATAATCTATAGGTTCGAGGCGATTTAAATTTGTTTGATAAATGGTTGTTGGTATAAACGAAAACAATTTTTTTTTTTTTTTATTAAACTGTTATAAAATTATAAAATATTTTCCTATAAACGAGGTGATTAATAAAATTCGGATTAGATCGATCGTTTAAAAATTAAAAGTTGGCGATAACGTTTTTTTTTTTTTTTTTCTGGCGATCGTCGTCAGGACAATCGAAAAATATGTAGTGTCAGTCGACGACATAAATCCAAATTTTTTTTTTTCATCTAATATTCGGCGGTCGTTATAACTCGTATTTGTTGTGTCACCCCTGCGAGTGGCACACCTCATTTTAATAGCGTTCAATTAGTGTCACGTGAATTGAGATGAAATATAATCGCTCTTTGACTTTTTCGTAAGAATTACACGCGAGTGTGTACAACACTCGACATCACAAAATTGCCACAATAACGATGATTTACTACTACTTTCTGTTATTGTTTCGAAACTTTCGTTCCGATACCGTATCAAATGTTTACAGTATAATATACGATTTCGATGTTATTTATAGGATTTTACGTATATAATTAAACTTGATTCTCATAGTGCGATATATTTTGTGCGTGCAAAAAAAATCTAAAGCAGTGCAAAGAGATTGCGTTCGGTATACTTTTAAAATATTACATTATAATGTATAGACATTTTTCGGGCTTTGAACGTTTGCGTTCGATCGGAACAGCTGTCCATCAAATTAAAAAAGAAAAAAAAAGATATGATGGACAAAACTCGGTTACGGTCGAGACCCGAAAATGAAAATTGAATTTTTTTTTTTTTTTCATTAAATTCGGGAAGTTTTATTTAAAATATCGTTTATTAATAATAATAATAAATTATGTCCGTTTGAGAAAAGTAATATTTCTCCGCTTCGAACGTTCAACACCCATATTATAACACCCACTATTCCAGTGATTTTCAACATTTTTCTACTTCTAAACTTGCGATCCGTTTTTGAATTTCATATTTTATTCTCTAAATTGTTTGTTTCAACCCCACTCTACCTACAAACAACGTAATTTTAATAAATTAAAATTTTAAATAAAAATACTATTAATAAGACGTGTAAAAAAAAAAGAAATTATAGACATTATTAATTAATTGTAAAACTGATGACACGAGTGATGTAATGTTTAGTTTTTATCTCATATTAATAAATACAATTATTTAATTTAAAATACACAAATTTATACTTACAACGGTACATCGTGACCTAATTCTGAAGCACGTATGACCCAAAATCGAATCGCGATCCATCGGTTCTGGTGGAAATTTCTATAAATTTCGTTCTATAGGTACCGTTATTTCATTCTGAATTTTTTATACTTTAACAAACCGACGACCGTGAGATTCTTTTACGAGTGCGCGTGAGCCTATATTTATGGAAAATATCTTTCCAATCGGCGATGATAAAAACTATATTTCGGGATGATTAACTGAAAGTCACTTTTAAACAGACTGAACACAATATTATTTCCATTACTATCACACGCGAATTACTTTTACTCGTATAATATATTTAATAATTCTCTGTTCATTACTCGTTATTCGGAAACACAAGTCGAAAAGAGATTAAATTCCGGATGCATCAATCGCGCGCGCGGCTTTAGAAACATTTGTCGTGCTTATAATATTATTAAAAACGATCTGTCACGGACACAACTGGTGTATTATAATATCGTCCTGGTACATTTGTATTATGCGTAATACATGGGAACCGAATCTACTCACTGTGTAGTGTCGTAATTGAGAATGTTGTCCTGGCGGACGACGGACTAATAATAAATTATGAGGCACGTAGACGCGGAGAAATATCTCAGTCCTCCTCGAGATAAACACTTTTAAATTTATCTTTTAAACGTACTCAATGTAGGTGATGTCTGTCTAGCAGTGGCGTGTGTCGTTCGCCAAAGGGCAGGTTATTGAGCACTTGTCCTAGTTTCTAGAACACTATTTAGGTCGACTCGTTTATTATTTATACAATTTTATTATTGGGCCCACTGACATTGTATACTTACCCATGTCTCTTCCGGTGGAAATTGAATGCGTGCCATTTGAAAAAAAAAGTCTTGAAAATTAATTGACGTTTATGAAAGAAAAATGTAATTTCTTTCCCGCGCGTCTAGTCGTTTATATTTACCGTTTCTAGTTCAAAGAGTTTCTTCGCCATAGTCACACGATATTTTAATCAATCCGATATTTTAATCAATTCAAACGATCTCCATCCAGTATCCACCACGTGTCCATTGATAATAATTATTTACACGGGTGTATCAAATGATACAATTTCGTTTAAAAATAATTGCACGAATCTGATACAATCGTCCATTTGTGGTTTATATTTACGTATTTATAATATGTTTCGTACAATATTATTGCGATTAAATTAACCAGTCATTGCTGCTATCGCGGCGAGCGCTCACCTCGTGAGTATTTTGAGAACCGCTCGTTTAGTTTTTCTCGATTGCTCTCGATATTATTAATATCTTCAATCGAACCATTTCCGAGTACAATACTTTTGTCAATTTAATAATTTTATAAATAATTCTCTGTAAGATATCGACATGCAATATCATCATTATAGTACCCGTAAAGTGAGCGTTGCGCTCCACTCGATGGTACAGTTTTATTTTTATTTTATTTTTGGAGATTCTGACGATACAATGAGTACTGATGATGATAAAATATGAAACGTTTTATAAATAAATTTTTCTTTAAAAATAGTGTAAACTTTTATTTTTATCGTTTGAAATATTTACAATTAAGAAAAATGGTTAGATAATTATTTGTAAAATATTTTAATACGAATAATTTCAATGTTCTACGTTTATTTTTTAATAAATTATGATAAAAAAATAAAAAAACCACTAGGTGAGCGTGGCGCTTCGATCGTGAAATATCGTTGAATTTAATAGTAAATTGATCTATCCGTATGAACATCGATTGAAATATCGTTTTCTAAACGCAATGGTTTGAAACCGCATTTTCATTTGTATCTAAAAACTTACGATTGCACCATTATAAACAATTTGTGGTGAACGGCGATCGAACCGCGGTCTGCTGCTTGCCCGCAGACCGAGGGGATTCGCTGCAAATCTATCCTTATCGTGTTTCTCCGTCCTGGTATACCTTTATTATACGTAACTGGAAATAAAAATAATACGAATACTAAACATTCTTTTATCGTCGTCTTGTTTTCGTCACGAGTCAAAATAATAATTGAATAAATAATTATTTTTCGAAACGTAAAACATTTGTCAACTATAATAATATGACCACGTGAATTTTCATCATACGTTTTAAAAATTTTACGAAATTCAAATATTTTCGAATACATTCGTTTATTATTTTTTTTATTTTTTTTTTCGTCATAAATATGCTTTGAAGCAATAAACATGTCTGTTTTTTGAACTTTTCTGAAGTATTTATTATCAGCGATGTGCTCTTTATCACGTCGAGGGGCGGAAATACGCATATAATATATTATGAAGTCTCCATTACATTGTTCTAACATCGTTACGTTTTCATCAAATAAGTTAAATAAAATAACGTTTTACGTACCCGAAAATTCGTTATAATATTGTGTCTATAGGACGTATTGTCGATCACGTCAACTTGGAGATTTGTAGTTTCAGTATTTAACTCGATACGTAGGTGTAAACGTTAGTGTGAGAATTTTAACTGTTGTTGCTACTATTGGGGCTCAAATTTTAATAATTTTACTCTGGAAAAGGACAAAGATTGATCGAAAAATCACGGTAATCATACGTTGAAATTGCTTTAAAAGTTCACGAAATAATCGTGTATTATTCGAAATAAATTCTGATTATCCGTTTAAATTTGTTATTCAACAGATATGGTTAAAAAATTGTAAAAATATTAACGTAAGAAACATTTTAAAACGTTTCATAATCAGGGGTCGGAAGTTCTAGCAAATGCGTATTTTTCTTGGTTCGTCCTAGGACATCCAAAGTGAGATTAAAATTTGTTTCACACTTCTCTGATGTCGTACAGATGTATTTTGCTATTTTTTGCATACTTACGGTTTTTACTGCTATTTTGCTAATTTAGGGTTTTTAGTGCTTTTTTTTTTTGGTTATATTTTCACATAATATGGGAAATACGGTGTAATTTCCGAGGTAAATATATAAAATAATTGAATTACAAGTACACATTTACAAACGTATTTAAGTAATTTATCATTTTTGTTAGCAGTCTCTGCTGATATCTAAGAGTCCAAAAATGTTATAAAATTGTAAAATTACATTTTATTTTTTTTCCAATAAATTTATACTTCTTTCAAGTTAAATGCATATTTTTTTTTTGATTTTTCGTTCTTTTTATAAGCGCATATTTTGGAGTTTTTAAGCGCACATTTAAAAGCTAAAAAGTAACATTTTTAAATATTCAACAACTTCCGAGCTCTGGTCGGATGATAAATACAATCGATCAAAATCGCCAAAAATTTAACCGACATAAAACATAAAATATATTTAAAAAATACGACGTGTGAAATTAATTTCAATTCTATGTAATGCGACCAAGTCTTAATATTTTAAAGCGTAATTAACGGCCATCGGAATTGCATAACCGTGTATTGATAACGTCGTCCGCGTGCGTGATTCATGTTACGTGCACAATGCGCGTGCAACCATTATTACAATACTTGTAAAAAAAATTATAACGCGGTCTCGTCGTCGTACGTGTGGGTTGGTTGGACAAAAAAATTACAAACGTTGTGTTTAGCTTGGGCGGGCAATTGTGTTACGTCGACGGCGTTATGTATTTCTTTGAGTGTACAAAATAGTATGGTTGTGTACGTAAATTACATTTTCCGGCGCGTCTTTGGTATATTTTTCGATTAATCTATCGACATTGTCGACGAGTAAAAAAAAAATAAAATAAACACTAAACCTTCCGTATGCGCTCAACGCGACTCTGATCCGTAAATAGTATCGTTAAAAATGATTCCAGTGTTATCGGATTAATAACTAACAAATCCCCTCTCTTCTCAATTCACGGTTCGAAATTACTATTAATAAAATTTTAAACTTTATTCTGGAGGCTTTACAATTTAATTTTCTCTCTGTAAATATATTGTATATAATATGTTAATGTAAATAAGCAAAATTATATAATTGTCGAGCTATATAGTTTAACTAAAAGCTAATAAAAAAAAAAAAAAAAAAACTAACAAATCGTACCTATAACATGTTGAAATATATTTTCAACCAAAACTTATGGCCGTCAACATTGTTGCGTTTAATGAATTAACATAAAAGTACTTACATATTACGGGACGGGTAGTATTCATTGTGATTGTGAAACATATTAATTTTATATTCCGACGTCGTACATTTACGCTTATATGCTCCGGCGTGCTATCGTAATTAAAAAAAAAAAAAGAAAAAAATACAATATTACATATTGTATATAATATGGGATCGAGTGCGTGGTAAAACGAAAAAAAAAACTCTGTATACCCGGTTGCTCTAGTGGACGCATTTTTTTCACCCCTCAAAGCAACGAGCCCCGAAAGAGTTTGTGCGAGGGGGAAAAAAGGGTGTTCGAGTTAAGTTTGTGAAAAAACGTCGTGTTCTCCTCTCCCGGAGTGGTCATTCAAAGAGGCGCACGCGCGCGCGCGCGCGCGAGAAAAGCCTTACGTTTGCGGTACAGTAATAATATGTTTTCGAAAGAGGCGATTTAAAAAGATACGAGAGAAGATGAGAGACTATATTATATACTGTACGAAGGAGGACGGCCACTGTAGGACGTCGTCACGTGGAGTAATAATAATAATAGCTTTGTGGTCGAGTGTTGTTCCACCTACCAGCTTTTTTTTTTTTTTTTTTGGTAAAACGATGGTCCGTGCGATCGTCCGTCGTCGCGTGAACGTTTTTTTTTATATTTCAAAACGATTTCGATGAGAAAGAAATTTTAATTTTATTTCTACAATCTTTGTGAAAACCAATTAAGAAAATTCAAAGTGTCAAAAACATTCGTTTTATGAAACTCGATTTTACAAAGTCGATATACTTCGGAATACAAACAAATTGTACTAATAACCATTGGCCGCGTTTAAATAGTAGAGGTACAAACGTAGAAATACCGAACAATGATTTCCATAGTTTTTTTTTTTTTTTATAATTAAGTGTCGTATACAATTCTAATTAAATAAATTTCATATTAAATGTATTTTAATTTAATTGCCGACAGTACTAATATTAAAATGAATATAGTTAATAAACAATATATGAATTATTATATACCGTGTCCCGACGTCGTCGATAGCGTCTGAATGGGTGACCAATTATAACTATGATTTAATTCTGAAAAATAATACCCAAGTGCAGAATACTTATTTATTTGTTATTATAAACATTATACTGGCATTTGTACACAAATGAGTATGGTACATTCCCCAAAGGCCTTAAAAAATAAGTTATGAATGAATAATGTACGAGTATATAAAGGTTAATTGATAAGTATATATATGTATATTTCAATACATTATATAATTAACACCTTGAGTTTATTAAGCAAAGGTGGGCAAGTTTATGAAAATAATTAACTTAATAATTAAAAATAATAAAATCAACTTTATAATAAATTTAATATTGATTTTGAAAAAAAAAAATTAAACTGCTAGTTATAAAAAAATGAATTACGTTTTTTATATTCTTTTCCATAGTTGTCCGTAAGAAACGTATAGAAAACGATTGTGCTCATTTTAATTATTTAACTATCGACCACGTGTTTTTTTTTAACCATCACTCACCGTGGTGATTCACACCACCACTGTGGTAGTTTTATACGTTAGTTTTTCTAATTATCAAATAATATAATTTTTATTATATTATTCAAATTAATATTAAAAAAAATTAAATCACATCAACGATTATTTTTAAACTAGTCTACTCACTAAGTCGATCAGTAAATCAACTAGCACTGTAGTTAAGTTTAAAAGCTAGAAAATAAATTACTTAAAACTCTTTATCTATCTCTATAATGTTCACCTTTATCTATGAGATAAATCTATCGTTTTCTTCAATGGGTAGTAAACATTTTTCAGTACGCCGCCAGTAATTCATATATATTATTATAATATGATCTGTTTGGCGTGTGAAGAAAACGGTACCGCCCAACGTATATTATTTGTACTCGGTAGACTGTGAATCTTTCATAATATTACGAACAGTTTACTGTGCGAAATAAAATCGCGTTTACTTCTCTAATATACGAGTATAATACGGGTATAAAAAATACAATGTCACTGCGTATTATAGCCCAGTAAATAGAAAAATCAAAAGCATTACGATTTGACGAGCCTTGTAGTTAATAAACTCGACATATTACAGTTAGTATAAATGCATAATTCTATGTAATCCAATAAATTGCACCGCGTAATCCGATCTTATTATCAAAATTATTCTAATGTATAGGTACGTAGTGAAGTTTATATACTGTGCAAATGGACAGTAAACCATTGAACAGTAATAGTTACTCGTTCGGTTTTTTAATTCATATAAATAATAAAATTTCAAAACGAGAACTGTACTCGTGCATTTTCTTCTCGTCCAAGTACCGTTTTCTACGTAATAAATGCAGTGTATATTCCTATCGATACTTACGTAGAAAATATTTATGAAATTATCACTTCTTCTACGTTTGGGTGAAAATCTTACGACTCCCACTAAAAATACCCGATTTGAAAATAACTCTCGCCAGTTTCGGTCCGGATCTGACATCGAGACGTTTTCCGAGATATTTTAATTTACGCGATTTGTCTAAATTGCATATCACCGCGTAGCTAACAAATTATCACTATTAGAAATCGCATGCTAAAATGTTAACAGTTTTGTGCGTTTTGTATTCTCGCCAACCGTGTACGGAGTAATTATTACGACAACATATTATATTGTAAAAGTGTGTTAAATTAAAAAAAAAAGAAAAAGTTTTAATCCCGAAGTTTTACGAATTATTCTCCCAGAGACAAATTATTACGAACCGACTTTAAAGAAATCGCAACCGCGCGCCCCCGATCGAGGTCATTCCCTCCGGTTAGCGGACACCGAACAATCCGTTCGTATTTTAACCGGATACAACACTCTGCTCGCACGATGTTTTTCGTTTTATTTTATCGCGCGGATGATAACTTTTTAAAACAAAACGGCGGTCGAACACAACAGTTCAAATTTATTATGGTTCGTTATTGATTTTGTCTTCGGTGCAGATAATGCGACGTTTTTTTTTTCTCAATTGGATAAATCTAATAATAAATAAAGATCGATTTCTTATCGATACGACATTATACTCGTATATTATTATGTATATTATACGTTGCGCGGACGAACGCCGCCGCCGCTGCGAGTACGTTTTCTATTGTTGCGAACATATAATACCTGCGCGCGATAATGACTAGTCGTAAGTTATATATTTTTTTCTTGGATACCTACCTACCGCCGGTCTATCTATCTGTCGGTCCGAAACTCGAGTGTCGATTGATACGCACGGCTAGGATGTGTGTGGGAGGGGGTGGGCTAGGGGCGTATAATCTTTCGAGAGACTGTGTGTGTGTGTTGATGATAAATCGACGATAATTTACGAGACCGAGAACGAATCGAGAGAACGATTTGTTTTCCGTATGATTCCATTATCAAACGGGGCGTTAGTGTTGACGACGATCCATCCGGACAAATGTACAGGTTAGATCGTATATATATATATAGGCACCTGTACTTTGTAACGAAACACCTCTGGGGGGTAAAACAAACTACCCGCAATAATTATTTTTCCCCGATCAAACGTCGCGTTTATCACTGACACGAAAACGAACGGTATATAATGCGATAATACGATATTGCGGGCGCGGACGTGTACGAGCGCCCTTATATCATCGTTATGAATTCAGGGTTCGGGTATACTTTTAGTATTTGCTTATTTTTTTTTGGATTGACATTAAAACTATAGCCGAGTGCTATGAAAACTCTTGTCGTGTTTCATCAATCGTGATCTCAAATATGAATTTTGAAAGTCTTTTTTTTTTTTTAGCTTTTTTCGATGTTTTTTTGATTATTTTTGCTTTTTCGCATATCTTTGCTCAATTATAACACGGACCACTGACGAAAATTTAGAATTTGTAGTTATTTAAAATCGTTTTTGTGTGTCGGCGGTACGTCAAAAGCTAAAAATAATTTTTCCCCTTCGAATATTTTATTATTTCCCGGTACTAATCACCGTGGCTTGTATTTCCTCTACTTGTCGGATCGGTCCTTGCTGGTCACATAATAACGCAATATCATTTTAATATGGAAAAACGATTTGTAATTCGATTCAATTTACAGTAAAAAATAACATATTTTATTCAAAAAAAATTGGGTTTTTTATTTTTCTTTGGATTTTTAATATTTTCCAGTTCTGTTTTTGATGATTCTATAAGTCCCGAACTTTGATTATAATATTATAACGTGACGTATCGCGACGACTGACGATTGTGCGATAATAATACGGATTCGAAGAGTCGACGGAGATATCGAGTGTGTTTCGGATATTTTCGAACGCGCCATGAGCGACTTTATTTTTTTACCTTATAGTACGGGACGCTATGAGTCGAGAGTTTATTATAAATTATTGTTTTAACGCGCCGGTTTGAGATATTTACCGGTATTAATATCAATAACCCTTATTATTCGTTTCGTTCTCTCGTCGAAATTGTAACTTATAGTCTTTTGTCCTTGGCTTTATATTTTTCGTGAGATTATGTAGTCTAGGGCGTCTAGATTATATATAGGTCTAGGGCGATCGTTTAACGTGTCGTAAAAATCCATCTCGTTCGTCACGTTTATAAAAAAAACATTGCAAAAATGTTATGAATTCAAGTAAAGTCAATGCGCGAATTCGATTTAATAAACGTAACGTTTAATTGCCGTTTGGAATTTTATTTAACTAATTTACTCCGACGCGAGTCGTAAAACCGAATAAAAAGTATGACGTGTTTATACTATACGAGTTATACTAGTTTATACTAGTACGCGTTACAAGTGATTTAGACATCGACGTAGGGAAAAACGTTTCTAAACTGCGTTGTTTTTTTAACGATATTATTTTTTTTTTGAAAAATTTCCAACTCGAATCGTTCGTGTGTTTCGAGCCACGCTCTCGGCGAACAACTCGCTTTTGAAAATAGGGAAGCGATAAAAACGCATAACGTAATGGATGTAATTTTTTTCTCTCTCTCTCTCTCTCTCTCTCTTGTAAACCCCATCAAACGACCAGGACCTTTGCCCCCGTAATGTAACATTCACCTCCGTCCGGCATTATACTGCCACATAAAATCCCGCCGGAACGAGCAAAAAATGCGGTTTAGTGCAAATAAAAATAAAATAATGTCGGCGATTTCGAGTTTCCATCAAAAGTCGTTTTATAAGCGATGAACGATTCGCCTTATGGTTCAGGGGGGTATTCATGCGAAAACCATATGCGTACGCAGACGAATTTTCAGCATGACGTAACGACGATATAATTCCAATCGCATTCGGAGAATTTCAAACGGCCGCGTCTCGCCAGACACCGATATCGTATGACGCCTAACCGGCCGCGTTATAACGATTCTCTTCGACCAGTGGTCGGGGCCAAGACGGCGGTGAAATGTTTACATTTTTTTTTAGTGAATTTTCTAGTATAAAAAATAATCAACTCATTGTAAGTGTGTGGGGGATGGTGTCTATAATTATTAAAATAGGAATTGAGCCAGTCGCCATTCATTTACACACAATTTATAATCTATTTATCATATGAAATCCAAATTACCACGCACTCACTGATCGTCGCATCTCAAAATCTAGCCCGTGAAATAACGTTCTTCGTTTTTAACCTCTTTTACCCCCTCAGGGGTTGAATTTTGAGAAATAAGTCGACAGATTTTTCATTATTATGAAACGCCTTAGTATTTTTACAATTGACAAACGAATTTATAAACAATGATTAATGGTTACTACGGTTACGGAATAGGTATACATTTTACACGTTGAAATTTTAAAAAAATTTCTGGTGGGCCAACCTTAAAACCTTTAGAGGGGTTTAAAAAATAGTCTATGTCCTACACAACACTACGCTTCTGTCGTTTGTATTCAAAGATACGATTTTGTAAAAGAGTGCGCGTTAATGTTCGATTTGTACTGATAAAAAAAATACCACGACCGAGCGAGATCCGAAAATAATTAACTAATTAACCGTTTTAAATCGCGTCCGAGCGTATAAATTTGTAAATTTTATTTATGTCTTACAAAAATGGGTTGGACGGAAAAGCTGTTGGGAAAAACTAATTGTTTCGAACTTGTAAAATCAATTTCTCTCAAACTATTGGCTCCCCCTTGGCCGTATCTAAATTTGTTATTTAATTCGTTGCCGACCGCTGCTCGTAGGGTTTTGTTCTAAAAACAGTATCAGATTTTACGTTAATTTTGTTTACAATTTACGAATATTAATGTAACCGACGTTTTTACCGATAGTTATCTAAATAGATGTATACTTATATATACACCCCTCCCCTCCCCGTTGATGTTGGCTAAATCCGCGCTTGCTATTAACTTGTTATCGTCATTTTCTTATATAAAACGTTAAATATTAAAATTATAAAAACAAGAAGTATTTTCATCAATTGATATGGCAATACGAGTAGTACACTGGAAAGTTTCCCTTAATTTTCTTCTTCCATGTGCCAACAATCATATAAATTAATTTATTTTTTCGTCAAAACGCTTTTCGCCCGTCAATAATTTATTATTCGTGTTAAAAAATAAAGAAAATACGATTTCTTAAAAATACGGCTCGTCTTTACGCGTTTCGCGTAACGTTTTATTTCGTGACAAACAGACAAACGTTTCCCTGCAGTGAACTACGGTCCCAAGCAGCAGATATTTTTCCCACTTTTTACCGCGCCTTATCGAACGGGACAAATAATCTTTGTTAAAAGATAAAAGCTGTGTAAAAGAACGGCTTGTGCAGGTACGTCTCGTATTTTTTACGCGGCTCGCTCGCAGTCGAGATAATATATTGACGTTTCGAGTTCCGCGCGGAACTTATTGTCTTCCGTTCGCGTCTGCTCTGTCTATCCCGCGCGGTGTTTGGCAACGCACAATAGCCTCTTTTGTGTCTCGCGAGACACCACGTGTGGGACGCAGACATGCCTTGTGTGTGGCGAAGGAAGTGAATTCGATTTTTTTTTGGCCACGCGCCCGTGTTACATTATGATGTCGTGTTGCCGAAAGTTTGATACATATTATTAGGGCGATGACAACGGCGGCGGCGGTCATCTACTATATTATTAGTAGGGTCATCGTTTTACTTATCGATTGGTTTGTGTTGTTTATGTTTTGGCCTTTGGACTCGATGGTTTTTGATTGTATGTGAAAATAACGCTCTGATTCGCGCGAACCGGTCGTACGAAATAAAATGAGGATTTTATACTTTATACTCGAGCAAACGCTCGAGTTTTCGAAACTAGGAAAACTCCTAGTTGATGCTATGCGAACATTCGGTTCGTCTCGAAACGGTTCTAGTCGAATTTTTTTTTTTTATACAGTTTTTTCACCTGTAAAATATGGGTATCGTGTTTTATTTCGGAATTGCCAATTTCACGCGTATTGATTTTCGTAATCTTTTCGACAATATAATAACCGACGAGTATCAGAAGATTACGCGTAAACCGTTTTAATAATAATTCGAATAGGATCGTATCGTCAATACACTCGGGTTAGAAAAATCATTCGTGTACCAAAACTCGTTTCGTCTCGAATCGAATGATTAATCGTTTAAATATCATCGTCACGCACGAGTTGCAAAAATATAAGCAAATATATCGTACAACAATAGTATTCTACTGCGATAAGGTTTATAAATTCGGCGACGTATTTAGAGAGCCCTTCTTACTATCATATCTAGAGTCCGGATTTGTATGCACTCAAAATGGCCAAAATAGTATGCATTTATGCATCAAAAAACTGCAAAATATGCACTTGATATGCTCTTATACCCAAAATATATGCATTTTAATTTTTTTTTTTTAATTTCTTCCATAAATAATAATTCAACATTGTTGAAAAACTTAATTTTCTAATTATAGACATCGACTTTAAACATTTATTAAAGAACAGTAAATATTTAAAAATATATTCAACAAATAAAACAAATACTTTACAAAATATAAGTCTAATAATAAAACCAGCCGGCATTGTTGCCGATGACCGTGTTGCGACTTGCGATAAACGAGATATAATTTTCAAAAATGCAGTCATCTCTAAAATATGCATTTATATGCGAAATAAACTTTTTTTTATGTATTATCTGTTACACAAATCGTCCACATTTCTTACTCCCATCGAAACGCATATATACTCATTAGTCATTACAAATATGTAAATGCATACAAATCCGGACTCTAATCATATCATATAAAAACAGTATATGCCTATATTTAGTCAGTTTTCTCATTTTTATTCTCCCGGATCCACGCGTGTTGTCCTGCATCAGACACGGCTATTGATATTCACGCGAATAAAATTGTTTCAATTGTACGCGACCCGAAGATATGAAATATATTGAAACATTTGATAGTTACTATCGTTATTGGCCGATAAATTATTATGAGGCACGACGCTGCAATTTTTATATCTGTAATAAATATCACGTGTCCGCTCTAGAACATTTTCCAATATTTGTTTTAGAAATTTATAGTAATATACATTATATTATAAATGAAATAATCTGAAGGTGATTTTACTTTTTGTTCCGTCGATAATGCCGATGTTACGATGCGACCGTTCGTCATTGTTGTAATATATTTTTCTATGAAATTTCGATTTAAACCGTTACCTAATGAAAACGTATTTTTCAAAAAGGAACTCTCTGAGTCGTCTGTTAAACGCGGAAGAACTGAATGGCTTTTGTGCGGACGAATCCGATTTCAGTATCGATTCTGCGTGGCTGGCGCACACTTCACCGCTGAATTGTGATGGTGTAAAGCAGGGTGAAGTTTAATATTTGTACTCTTTAGCGTGTTGCACTTTGAATAATTGTGAAAAACTCGGCGAATCGTGCCGAGATTAAATTAAACAAAGAAGAAGAAGAAGAAGAATAAAATACTGACGCGCGTATCAAACGCGCTCCAGTTAAACATGTTACATAATCAAAGAAAACAAAAAGTCTGCTGCGACAAAAGCGTATCCGATACGCCGCGTGGCGGTGCGAAATGATAAAAAAGAGTGGATACCGGGCATGAAAAGGATAACTAAAACACGAACGGAAAAAAAAAAACCGTTCACCGAAATAACGCAGTCGGTGGTCCGGTTAACGGGAAAAGCACTCGTAAAACGTTTTGTAGAAAGTAATAGTGTATGGAAAATATATGGAGCAGAAACGCGCGGTCGATGCACTTAAAGCAGATTTTCCCGTAAATTGAAAGTTTTGAAAACACGGAGTTCGAAACGACCGTTGGAAACGTATCGAACAATGAAGAAATAGTATCCGACGAACAATCATCGTACGCGTTTTCTTTTTAATTTCTAAACGATCCCTAGGAAGTCTGGAGTTATAGGATTGTAAAACTGGAGAAATCCGATCGGAACCGAGTGAGAAATCGTATACTCGAACGAGATTACCCGGTCGCTTTTATCGGACGGACAATCGTATCGATTGATTTCTTATGAATAGTTTTACTCTATCCACAAGGACGCGTCGAGTTTTTTAACGTACGAGGAGAGAGTAGAAAAACTCCGGGCTATTAAACCAATCTAAAGATTAAAAAAAAAAAAAAAAAATTGTACATTATTATACCACGTCCCGAGAGGATTTAAGGTTTTAAAGCGGTTGGAACAATAAAAACTCCATTAGGTAGTACTGCTCCGCCACTATTTAAATTAGTAAATTCTCGCGAGACCTCTGTGTTCTGTACACGTGTATATGTATATTTACTTCACGTCGTTTAAACATTTTTAAATACCTATAGCCAACGTGTAGGCCCTATTTTTCTTAAACAATTTTAAATATTATTTGAAAAAAAAAAAAAAAAACGAAGCGCTTGACGAGTATTTTAAACGACTACACCTTAGTTTGTGAAAACATACGATTCATAAAAAATAAACGATGAATTTTATTCGAAACCGGTCGTCGTAAATATTTGAGCACTTTTCTTTTACACGACACTCCAGGCAAAGACCTATTTTTAATTTTTATTTTGTTCTTTCATTATTAAAGATATTTTCCTAATTTTAATAAATTATGTTATATAATATTTTGTATCGTTTTACGATTATACGATATATAGTTATGAAAACGTACGGGTAAATATTACTTATTTTAATAAAAATCGGGCCTTACAATTATTGATGATTAGTTAAATTATGTGAGATAATAATAATAATTCGAAAAATAAA
This sequence comes from Drepanosiphum platanoidis, assembly GCA_948098885.1. NCBI lineage: Eukaryota > Metazoa > Arthropoda > Insecta > Hemiptera > Aphididae > Drepanosiphum > Drepanosiphum platanoidis. The sequence goes on along the minus strand of OX402529.1, from coordinate 2,780,919 downwards.
TTACTATGGCCCCGACACGAAAGAAATCAGATTTCGTATAAATATTATTTAAAATTTAGATGAAAAGTTTTTGGCGGAAACGACTACCGTCGTGTCGTACTTGGGCATGATAAATGATAAAAAAAATGTAAAAAAGTATTCGCACACATTATTAAATTTGAATATATAATATATATTATTGAATTATAATTTCATCTTTCGACATTACTGCTAGAAAATTAAATACACTAACAATCATGTATAGGTTATGACATTGTGACGATATCGAGTATAAGAGAAATAATGATTGTCTAAAATTGTAAAAGTAAGAATACGATAACAACAGTAATAGTTAAGGGCGAGATTATATTTTTATCAGGTGGTGAAATCGTCGGTATTTTTTTTCGGCCAGTTGATTTTATCGAGTGCAGTAAACAGTTGTCGGCGAATTTATAATACACGAGAAATCGAATCACGTGTTTCGGTTGTGGAAACGGTTGTTGCAGGTTTTAGAAATAGAAAAATCTGACGCGTAAATAAACGGGCCGAGGGGTTTTTGGATCTGATATTTTGAAACTTTTTAGCTGGCTGCTATGGATATCATATAAAATACATTTTTAACATGCTAGTTTTACGCACGCGCATGCACATGTCAGCGATCAGTAGCAAACTAAAATGAGTAAAAGAATTTATGCACGAAAAATACCTCTACGACTTCCAACAATTTGGAACTTCTAGTGGTTCAATTTTCAAAATGAAACAATATTTGAATTCAGAAATATATTTACTGTGCATCGGTCGGATCACATTTTTCAAAAAGCAATTAGTTAATGAGATATTTGATATTGAACATATCGAAAATTTTGTAATTTTCAAACATTTTTTTATCGTGAAAAAAATGCAAAATTTAAAAAACTGCTCCGACCGATGCACAGTAGAAGTGTTAAGCTTTCCAAAACTGTTTTCAAAATTTCTCTAAGATTATTACAAATTCAGTTTTTTTTGGTAGTCGTAAAGGTCTTTTTGACGAAAAATTGACGTTGCTTTCAATGCCCTTAATATTTAGTTTAACAATAAGATATATACTTTATGACACGAACGCACGTGGAAAAAGCAACCGTCCGAGGTCGACACTTTATAAAATCGTCGGGCTAGATTTTTTCCTCTTTGTGTCGTCGCTAATTCACGTTGGTTACGACAATTTAAATAAATAAATGTTTTTTTTTCCTCTCCTTTTTACCACGCACGCCGTACATATTATACAATTGTATAACAATGCGCGCGAAATTATTACCGCACGCGAAAATATAGGTACTCTATCAAAGCAATATTGTAAAATCGAGCGCGCGTTTTAATACGAATCTATCGGTCCGTATATTATTATGTAGTCATATTATTATTATTCGTTTCCCAGTTATTCGAAAATTGTACGTTACTTATCCCGGGACATTATAATACGTATATATCTCAATATGACTGTCTGTGGAATGTTTAACCAACCAAGTTTTATTGTCTAGTTTAGTTTTATTTATGAGACTTGCATTCTCCGCCGCCGCCACAGCAGCAGTACGCGCGCGCGCGCGCGCGCATGCATCACTAATGTTCGTCGTTTTTATCCTTCCCAGAAATATATATTTATTTTCATAATAATTGCGAATACAAACGATCGTTTATATGCGGTTCTGCATATTATACACATTTGAAGAATGTTTTTTTTTTTTTTTTTCAAATTTATACGTTTTATGATGGTGAAATGCGTAATTTGACGTGCATAACGTATTATTATTGCGTATTTTCGGTTACAACGCGCGATACATGGGCTTACGATGACATAAATATTATGCGTAAATGTACCTACGCCGCGGCGACGATCGAATACGGTCTCGAAACGGACGATTATATGCCCGTTCGAACAAGTTTCACTCGATATCAGTGGCGGAACTATAGATTCGTGGAGGCCCGCGTAAAAAATTCTCGTGGAGGCCCTATTGCTAGGACAGAATTTTTTCTATAATTAAATTAATTGTAAAATTAGGATATTAATTCAATCATAATTATATTTTAAATTCTATACGCGGTAAAAATTTTATTTTATTTTCATACGCATTTCGAGAGTTGATGAAAATTCGACGAATGTCGAATGACTTTATCGAGTAAAATAACATATGAAGGGTACAGGGGAAAAACGGTAATAGTCAATTTTTGTAAATTTTTCAGGAGAGCAAAAACAAAGTTTATAGTCTCCTACCCATATAATAATTTAACAAAAAAATGCCTTATGATTGGTATTATTTTAGTAAAATATATTACTTTTGGAAAACTAATGAAACAGATTAACATAACAACAGCGAAACAACAACAACAGCAATGACGAAAACGTAATAACGAAAAATATTATTAATGTTATCGTAAATACTGTAGGTATAGTGGAAACGCGATAGTGGTAAACCCATGGGCCGCGGTACAATAAACAATAATTCGTAATAAGACGGTGTTCTGTATTATTTTTGTAGTAGATAAAACAGACCGGGAAATAAAATATAAATATTTCGGAGTCGGACTTCAACCTGTTTTCCCCACAACCGCATGGATACATACAATCTTTCTTCACCAGTATACTTAATTTTCTCTCGTTAATAATAGCGGACACAAAACTTTTTTCACTGAATCGATTTCAGCATTCGCTAATACTCTCAATGTGCTATCGAATCAAACTATAAAATCGATATTGAAAAAAATGGACTACTACCGTTATTCCCCTGTACCCTTCATATATTTTATAACCAAAAATATTCTCTTTTACGAGGTTTTTAGTTTGGTTTTTAAAATTGTTATTTTCTAAGTCAAATCGTTGGAGGCCCGCGTGAAATCACACCTTTATCTACGTTCATGTAGTTCCGCCATTGTAAAGTATATTATATTTTATTTATCGACGGTTTTGCGCGCGGTAAAAACGAGAACGATTGTGTCGGTTGTGTGTGATTTTTTTAAATACGACGTTATTGGTATCGATCGCGTGAACGGAGTGCTTAATCGTGTGTTTGCACGCGAGTACGTTCGAGAGACCACTATGTGCATGTACAAATCAGAACGAATTGATCGGTTTGTCGGGTGTGGGTAGAACGAATTAGAAACAAGACTCGAGCGTAATTGGACGGTATAAAATACGGTATATCGTCGAGATAATGTTTTGTTAGGCACATAGGGGCGCCGCCGTGGGAAAAAAATATAAAACGAAACGAAAACGCGGACAGACGATACGCGACGACGACGACGACGACGACCCTATCACTACCCGGTCCGACCCCACCGCCGACGACTAATTGTCAAACACAATACTACTATGTGTGTTACATGATTTTATACGTAGTATAACTAACGGCCAACTCTTTGTTATTGCATACGGCGCGCGTAGTTGTGTTTCGAACGTCAAAGTTTAAAAACAATATTTATCTGGCGCGTAAAAACAATACGGCTCTAAACAACAATGCATAATGATAATTATTATTTATACGGTGAAAAAAAAATAAAAAAAAATAATATTTAGTATATTCGAAGAAAAAACAGCAGGTAGAACGGACAGTGTATACTATTGTTGTTTTAAACGATATTTAAAAAAAACATTTTTAAATAAATAAAACTTATACCCCCCCCCTCCCCCGATAATACAATACGTTTTCGCGACGCGCGAAACGATTTGTTCTCGGAAAACCACATGGTAACTTTTAATAATTATTTTGGATATAATATTGTAAAAGGGAAAGAAACAAATTATTCGTCTCTTACCGTTTTATGTTTCACACAATATACTAGTGTGCACTACTGCACCTTGTTTATACGCGTTTATTCGGCGTGGAAATGAAGTCGGCTAGTGTATATTACTTTTACAGAAATCACTGACTTTGTCGTCGTCTTTACCGACTATTTACGCATTCATAACTGAAATCCGGCGCAGAAATTTGCTAGCCTTCCCCCCCACCTATTTTCTTCACTCGTCGGTCGCATGGAGTTTTTTTTTTTTTATACTTCTTACGACGCGATTTTCTGCGACGAGACAAAACGGCGCGGTGACTTTTAAAACAGACACGACGAGAAACCGATGAAATTATACGGCTAGTAACGAGCAATCGATATTAGGAGCGAACCGCCGCCGCCGTCCTCTATCGTAATAAAATTATACCTGAGAAAAGTTTTGGCGGCTGGAACGCGCCTCCCCCCCCCCTCTCCGAGACTCGTCTGGTTTTTATAACACTTGCCGTGGTAACGCGCCGAGACTCGATTAATAATTATAACACCATAATTTGAAAATTACGATTACTTTATATAATGCAGGGGTGGCCAAACTTTTTTCGGTCACGATCTACTAAAAATATACTTCACCTTTGAGGATCGACTTCCATAGACAATTTTTCTATTTTTGAATAGCTATAATTATTAAGAAACACATTTGCATAAAGTGTATACAAACATATTATACAACGAGTATTATAAACCAATTACTAATTATTACTCGAGTCTAATTAACATGAAAATAAATTCTAACGTGATCGACTTTGAAATTGTCCGCGAACTGGCCGCCCCTGATAGAATACGACTGACCAAAGGCGATAAGCGGGAGAAAAACGAATTGTTTTTAAGCTTGTACGCCAATGATTCCTTTCTCGATTTGAAATTTCGTTGACATTTAACATGTTTGCCAACTACGCTATAACGTGTGGAGGGGCGACGACAATAAATCGTGTAACCGTTGTTTTCGTCTCGTGTTCGTTGTGATTTTTAATCTGTTTTCACAAAATAATGATTCGACCCGACCCGAAAATTTGACCCGACTCGCTCGTCATAACAATAACACACTAAATCCGCGCGACCATTGACAACGTTATTAAAATTTCGCGTTTTAATGCGCGCGCGATCGAAAGTAAAAAAAAAAAACAAACAAACAAAAATCCTAATCGTTTTGCGACCGTGAATAATTAAAAAATAATTACACGCGTGCGCTTGTAGTGTATAACGACGGAAATAATAATAATTATAAAAAAAAAAAAACGCTGGTGATATTTATGTGGAATACTGAAAATAAAAACAAATTTTATAATAATTTACGCGTGCGCTAACGACACGCGTCGGACGCGTTCGAATAAAAAAGTGTGTTTTGTTCATATTATATATTTCGTTTTATCATCCGTCACCGATATAATAATAATAATTGTGTTGTTTTCGTTTGTTTGTTTCAGAACTTGAAAAACCAGATCATGACTACTAATCTGTGGGTTGAACAGGTAATTGCATATTATTATTATTTTTTTATGTTTTAATTTATCGCGCGGTTTGCACAAATTGTTGTGTAGTTTTTCGGTAGTCAGTAATTGTTATTTTATACGTTTTACTACGCCGCCGCGGTGGGTACGCGTCGGTTTTATCTGTCTGCAAATAAATCACCGCTTGACGAGGATGATTTTTCGTTTTTGTTACTTCTTCGCACGAGGTCGTGTCATTATTATCAGAGCATATATATTATGCGCAAAATAATAACGGCATCTGCAGTTCGCGTAGTCCTTTTCTTCGCCGAGTTTACAATCGATACACCCCGACGACGTACGCAATATTATGCGTATGTGTCCGTGTTTTATTAATGGAAATTTATATTTATACTAGCTGTCCCCGCACAGCTTTGCCCGTGCACGGTATTGATTAACATTCATATTTCTGAAGATGTATCTACTAAATAAAACCAAACTATCGACCAAATTTGATACTCAAAGTTCCAGCGGTTCTGGCTAGGCGATTTTTTCTAACTTTATCCTTTTTACCACCTTAGGGGTTGAATTTTTGAGACGTTCTATAGCTTTAAACCTTCCCCGAGACTTGGCCAATCCGTTAGTGATAACCGTACTAAAATCCACCGAGTACTTTTCGAGTTGTGCGCGTACATACTAAAAAAGAGCTGTCCTTGCAAACGTTGTTTTGCCATTTAAAATTTTGTATTGTAATAGTATGTATAAGTGAAAAGTATATGAAACACTTATATATTTTAATTGAAAATGATTCGCAAAAAAATTTATAAACAATGATAATGGTCACTATGGTTACAGTATGGGTATTACGTACATATAAATGGGCTGAATTTTTCCTATAACCAATAGCAACCATTTATAAACAAAAATTTCAAAAGTACATCACAAAATCCCCGTTTGAGCACCACCCCTAACTGGTTTTTCCAAAATTTTTTTTCGTAAAAACCTTCTCCTGGCAATAACGAATAATTCAAAAAAAAATTTGATCTAAATCGGCTCAGCCGTTCTCAATTTAGGATATTATAGAGCGTATTACAATATAGTTTGCAAGTGAAAATAGCTGTGAAAAATTTGACCGATCGCGCGTTGATTGTAGTTGATTTTATCAATTATACAATATTTACATCGCGCGCGCGCGTGCGCGGAAACCGTTTGAATTCCCAAAACGTGTATTATAAGTTTTTGTCCCGCGAAAAAATCATTTTCAATGCGAAATTATCTGGTCGGGATATTTAGTGGTTTGAAAAATAGATATTAAACGGTTTATCTCTAAAAAAATAAGTATATTTACCATCGGTCGAATTCAATATTTCTAAAATAACTCGCGTAATATAAAATTATAGCCATGAATAAGTTTTTGTTATGAATTATGATTAAACACGTTTATATGGCAAATTAGAACACAAAATCGTGTATTTAAACTTTAAATAAACTTTAAACTTTAAATTTTAAAGCTTATCGATATGCGATTTTTAAGAAAAATACCAAAAACAATTTGCAACAAACTAAAGGACCGTATTTAAATTCGATATTCGTTAAATTCTAAGACATACGCATTTATCTAGTAGTAAAAATATGGAGCGAAAAAGGAAAAATAATCGTAAAATTTCTTGTCCTTAATTTATACTGCACCGTAACAATTATTCTTCTATTCGCGCAGCAAGTAGAATTCGTTCTTATTTCTTCGCACGCTAAACTAACTGTTCGTTAAATTGCAATTTTTCAAATACATTATTGCTAAACGTATAAAAGAGTAGTTATCCGGTATAAAACAAAAAATATGAGAAACTCATCAGACAACGATGCGAGGGTTTTTTTTTTCATTGAGAAACGAGAATTAAATATAAGACGCCATTAAAACCCTTAGATTTTATCATAATAATTCACGTTACGATCCAATTTCAAAATTCTTTCGCGACATAAATTGCAAATTTTATACCGTTTTTACGCGGACGACTCGTCGAATGAAAAAAAAAAAAAAATCAACATAATAATATTACGAAAAATGCCAAGGTTTTTTTATCGGCTAATAACAAGACGATCCATTTATTTTGATCATTTTTTTGTTTTTCGATATATTTATTCGTTTTTGAAAAATAATTTCTCCCCATTATCGCGGTAGACGATATTATTGCAGTGGTTCTATTATTATAATAACAGTGCAGACACGGAATCACGGAAAACTGATTTTTTTTCGAAACGCATAAATCGACCGCGCCCGCGAAGACGATTGTCGTACCCGTAGACGTCGCGTACAGTGTTAGACCAGGGGTGGCCAACCTATTCCTAGGTCGTGCCAAATAAAAAATACAAAATTTAAAACGCGCCGTAAAAAATCAACACTTATTTACAATATTATAGAATATTTATTTCTTTACATGAATTTAAATTTTAGAGTTTTTTTTCACACTATTTTTTTATGACAACCGTGAAAAAAAAGCGATTTCACTGCGATAGTAATAATCTGATTTAATAACATATTATTTAACATAATCAATATTGTCATTTCGACACAAACGCTGAATGATTTTATGTTTACGACTTTTATGATTTATTTGGAAATCATAATTTTAGAAATATTCGAAATTATTATGTTATACTAGCTGAATAACCCGGCTTCGCCCGTGTGCAGTATAACTTTTTATTTTATCAGTTTTTTTTTCATTTTCACCCTTGTTACCCCTTTTAACCCCCTTAGGGGGCGAATTTCTAAAAATCCTTTCCCATGGCGCCTCTGCTATATTAAATGAAACTATTGACAAAATTTAATACCACAAAGCTCCATTGACTCAGGATTTTTTCCATTTTTACCCCTTTTAACCTTCTTAGGGTTAATTTTATCCATAGTTTATGCTATAAACCCGCTCCCCGACATTCTCTATCATTTAAAAAAAATTTGAGCCAAATCGGCCCAGCCGTTCTCAACTGATTCAATTTCCAATTTTTTGTCTCCATTTTTATATATATAGATTATCGTCTGACGATCAGTCAGTGCCGTTCGATAACGTCAAATGTGCCGCCGGCCACCCCCGCGTTAGATATGCTTGTTAAAAATGAAAAAATAACTGAACAAAAATCATCGCGCGCGTACCTATCGTACGTATAATACAATGAATTGTTTTCGCGAGGACTAGTGTACATAAAATATTGCCGAACGCCGTACAAGTATCAGTGCGCGTAACAATACGTCCTTATTAAAACGTATACGGTAAAGGGTGTAAAATTTGCATTGGCCGCGCGTCGAGTTACATTATTATTCCGCGGCGGCGTACGCGATGTTTACCAAACGAATATCGCGATCGCGGAGGAATTAATGAACTAAAATGTCTCGTCAATTAATAACGTATATATACGAGTATTATATACCTTTATATAAATGTATATAACACGTATGCGTTTACACACACATGCGCAGTGATGTTTTCGTAATTTATATCCAAGGTGTACGCCCCAGTAGGACTCGAACTTAATTTTATAGTTAAATAACTCCGTTTTCGTCTGCTATACGGGGCCTATTGATAATAAATTACTGTCGTTATTTGATTTTTTTTTTTTTTTGTAATATTATGGCATTAAGAATATTTTTACTGTCGATAGTTGTTAGTGAACAATAAATCCGTCTAAATTGATTATTATTATTATAGATACGATTATAATATTGTAGAAATGACGATTAAATTAACTTCGGTAAAATCGACTGCATAACCCGGCCAGGCTAATTTTTCTAGTTTCACCCCTTTTACCCCTTTTAGCCCCGGTAGGGGTCGAATTTCGGAAAATCCTTTTTCGGCGGGTGTCTATACTCTATACCACGAAACAAAACTACCGTCCAAATTTCATACTCATTGCTTCAGCGGTTCCGGTCAGGCGAATTTTTTTCATTTTTATCCGTTTCACCCCTTTTAACCCCGGTAGGGGTCGAATTTCGGAAAATCCTTTCTCAAGGGGACTCCATTATATAAAAAGAAACCGCCGACCAAATTTCATACTCAAAGTTCCGGCGGTTTACCAAAATCATAATTTTGGCGTGCTAGAATTGATTTCATCCCACTGTGCGCCGCAGTGACGTGTCGTGGCTAGAAATTAATTTCACTCGTATATTGTTCATTTTATATACTCGTATGCATACGAGTATATATTATTATTGATAGAAATAACGTATCGGTCGCCGATAAACAGATGGCGATATTTACCACCACCAAACCGAGTTGTTAATGATGAAAACGTTTCCGGTTTTTAAATAACGTTCGAGAAAATGTGTCGTTTCACATCTGCTCGTCTTTGATATTTTTATTTTAATGTAAACTCGCGTGTACAAACGGGTCTCCTGCAGTATTTGCTTTTAGGCACACGCTAAATCAGTAAACCCGTTGCAAGTGTATCCGCGCGCGCGCGTGTCTCCCTAAACATCATCACTGCACATCGTACGAATTCCTCGCGTAGTGGTTATTGAAACGAAAACGCGGTGAATAGTCTATAACGAACGTCGTGCGATAATTCAATATAGTGTGTGTGTGTGCAGCGCCTGCGTTATGATTTCCCGAAGTCCTGCGCGGATAATAAATGCGAGGTCATCTCACAAAAAAAGCCGCCCCCCGTGTTATTGCAACTATTGTTTTTCGTATAGTCTTATTAGTCTTGGATATAGAAATTTTAGCTAAAAATTTTACAAGCATTTTCTAGTACGTATACTATAGGGCGGTCATTTGTTACATATGATTACCCCTCCCCCTCCAAATAAGTTTCATTACTAAAAAAAAAAAACGATACGAAATAAATATATCAAACGTATCAAATAATTTTCACTCGTGCAACGAAAGGTCTGAAGTTATGAGAATAGAACATTTTTCAAAATCGTTAAGTTTTTTTTAATACAATCAAACGTAACTCGATTTACAATGAACATTTACTAAATTTACAATAGTTTGTTTCCTATTTATACCTTATATATTAAAAATATTAAACTTTTTCAAATATTTGAATAAAAACGGCAATAAAATCCATAATCATCAGTATCAGCTGTCGATTGCTTAAATTATTATACCGACTTTTTTCGATTATACTTATGACTGATTATACTTTATTAAGTCAATTAACTCAATTAATTTTTTTTTAAGTAATCGAACCTATTTAGTGGGGGTTAAGTGAAAAAAATCACTAACGAAAAATAAGGACCACCCTATAGTGTATACCCATCTACCGATTTCCATCGCAACAACGGTTTATATTTAATTCTATAATAATACTACCTACTTCAAGGAGGTCCCCTAGACAGTGGCGTATACAGAGGTTCTCTCGATTTTTTTGGAAAAGTTAACGATTTCCGAATTGCACGACATGATTACTATTTATTACGTCATTTTTTTTTTAATCTACCGCCGTAAATGATTCTCGAACGGTGTCCACCGGCGGCGTCCGACCGACATTACGACCGTTTTAAATAATTTTAAACATTCTGCCGTAACAGTATTTTGTTGACGTGTTATTTTTTCGTTTCGATAAACCTTTTGAATAACTTCAAGTCGAACGTTATAAATTTTACGTTTCGTCTTACGCAGACGTCACGTCTACAATCTTACGTTACAAAAAAAATTAATCGTCATCCGCCGAAATGTCCATAAATACGGTTCGAGGGGGGTGGAGGTGTTTGTCTGAAAGGGTGTCTACCCGAAACACCTCCCCTCGGTCGCGCCACTGATTGAAACAGAAATTACGTCTGACCAACCGCGCCGGTCTTGACGAGCGAATATAGTAGATACTTACTTGTTCCTCTCCTAATATTTTAAATACTTCTCGCGAGTGGGCCGACAAAAAAAGAAAAAACTCGTTAGCCACACTGTCGCGGTGTCTCGTGTGCGGTATAAAATATGTAACCGCTCTCCTCGTCGACGCCACGCGTCGTGTACACGTGTACGACCCCCGCGAAACCCGCCAGTTGCGGCCATGACTTGGTTGCGAATAATTCGAGATCGATTAGTTTTTCTTTTTTTTTTTTCGTCTTAAACGCTACGATTATTGTTTCCGATTGTTTTGCCGTCTCCGCGCGACCTACTCCATTTCAATGCTTTTAATCGAAATCCAATAGGATTATTTAATACGAGACCGTAGTGCGTGTTTGTGCTCGCGAATTATACACGAGAGTCGTTTTCCGATACGAATCGAAAAAATATAATCTCAGATTGTCGTCCACGTGGTTCCCGTTTCAGAGAATAACTATAATAACTATTGCTAACCCGCCAAACGCGTTCACATAGGCACACACTACACACATTCCATTCCAACATAAATATTACATAATTATATACACTTGGGCGAAACTTTCAATAAACTCTGTCTCATGTGCCAGTACTATACTTAGAGACGGACAGCTTATTTTTACCTGTCGACCTTTGAGATCAGAGTTGGTAGCTTTTTACGAGTAAAATTAATTCTGTTTCTCTAGTGTACTGTATAATATACTATTAGTGTACTTTATAATTAAATTTCTTTTTAGAAAGTCTAAAACAACGCTTTTCAAATTTCGAGCACGGATTTTGTTTTTAACGTACGAATATGAATTCCGCATCCTAATATAATCGTAATATATTTTTTTACAAATAATAGCTTTTTTGTATTTTTAATAAAATTTCTTTGGTTTCAAACGGTCGATTCGAAAAAAATAACAATTGTCAGCTTTCAAAAAGATTTAAAATAAATTTCCGATGACAAAAAAAAAAAGGTCGGTAAAATATTTTTAAAAATTGAAAAACAGAAAATACATTTTTGCACGTATATGAATTTACGATTTGTTTAAAAATTTAGAACGCCTAGAATACGTATAATCGAATTTCTCTGTGAAATCGTTTCGAAAGTAAACGAAAAACATGATAATTTAATTCGGATGAAGAACTACTTAATATTTTATTTTTCAAATCTAATTATTTCCATTAAAAAAAAAAAAAATAATAATAATAAAAAGCACTCTAAACACTAAATAACATTAATAAAGTCATAAATATATAAGGAGAAAAATCCCATTTCGTCCTCGCCGGAGTCGGAAACAAATATTCAACTTACTTTTCAATGTCCGAAAAACAATGCGAATTCCGAATCCGGCGTTGATAAGTTAAAAATCGGCACTCCGAAAGTCGTCTCGGAACGGTTTTCTTCTGCGAGTCGTTTATTTCGAACGTGCGAGAGAGTCGCGCGATCCGATCGAAACACTAACCCTCGAGTTTTGTGCCAGGTCACGACTTGAGCGACGTTATAATTTGATTAACATACGAGTTTTATTTTCTCACGACACGAGTTTAACGCGTATTTACCTACACATAATATCACACGAACGTCTCGACAGTTTTTACCGGAAATTCATTAGAGTAAATTACACGGCGTTCGCAATCAGTTGTTCGACGTCACGTGTGGGCAGTGTAATTACGCCGCGAACGGCAGCGGTCTGTGTTTCGTTTGTTGTATAAATCCTGACTGAGTAGTTTATAGAACCCGAAAGGCATCAAAAAGGAATGCCGAACAGGAAAATAGGAATCGACAACCGGAACGAACGTGTTCTTCTTAGTGTTCTTCTCATTGCGCGATAAGTAATTGAGTTGTTCTTATATACTCGAGGTATATAAATAAAAAAGGGTCCAGTGACGTTTTAATATTGAAATTATACTGCTGAAAGCCAAGAAGTTTTTCTAAAAACTTCTCGTCGTTTCAAAACGTGATCCCTTCTATATACACTCTTGTGCCCCGTCGACCGTCGAATATGGGTCACCCATAAGTTTGCCGTTTACCGTGGCTCGCCAAAACTTTATCGCAGTCCGACTCGTCCCGTTCGATTCCCGAAACCCACTTATATATATATAATAGTAATATATGAAATATTACTACATTGTATAGTATAGTAGTTGAGACCGCGCGATTTTCGCGATAATTCTTTACGCGCTAAAACTATCAAAACTATCTTTGAAATTCGTACCGCAGCGGTGGTTTAGTCGCGCGACCCGCGCCATTACTATTTACTTCGTACAACATATTCGCAACACATTACGCGTCGACGCCGCCGTTGATCGCCGCACACTGTTTTCGAGTATGATAATTTCAAATTACCACACATCAAACGCCGACGGTTGTATATAATTATATTATTACAACTGTATATAATATAATACGCACGTGTATTGCGGCGCCGTATTTCGCGGTTAGTTTAGCCCTAGGCCTGAGGGTGCTAGAACAATTCGAGTTTGTCGTTGTTTCAATTCGAAGCGACCACGTTGTATTACTGTTAGAGAACTCTGCCGTCCTCAGTGGCATAAGCTCTAATTCGTTATTATCATAGGCGTGCGCAGACTTTGTCCCCGCATAAGAAATGTCCGAACCAAAAACCTCGTACCGAATAGTAATAATAATAAACGATAAAAAAATGTATTATAACTCGAACAATTGTATTGAAACGTAACTATAAAACATATAAACATAATATACTATAAATATAACTGTTTACAACTCTGTCCTTCTGTCCGCTGGAGGTACTATTACCTCCGAAATGATCGATTACATCAGTGTTTCCCAAACTTTTTATCTTTACTTTTACTTTAATAAAATAAAAGCCACGGGCCGCAGGAGAGGTTTTTACCCCCTCCCTCTCTCTCACGACCACGAATATTATCATTATAGAACGTTAGATTCGTTTTTTCTTTCCCTTTAAACACACTCTTGCGTTTGTGAACCGAACCCCACCTTTAGAGACGTGTGATTTTCCGATTGAATCGATATGCGTTTTCTAGTAAAATAAAATACTATTTCTGCTGCTGCACTCGTTGAATTGTTTATCGATTAAATATAACCGCGACGTCAATTATTATAACATCTGAAATCAATTGAAGATTGCGAACGAATCCGCGTATACACGTGTATCTATCGATCGCGAGAAGTATTTTCTACTAATACGGATGTTTTTCGTTTTCCACACTCGTAATATTATACGGTATCTCCGTCGGCGTGCCCGCAGTTGGTTACACTTTTCGCGGTACTCGCAATTATTATTGCCACGAGAACGTGTGTATAATATAATATCGCGACGTTTGATGAGCGCTCAAAGTCAAATATAATATAAACATTCTTCGTTGCAGTCTGTCGAGTTCGTATTCGCATGTAATCAAACGGTAATTCGAATTACTATATAACGCAGCGACCCGACCGAAAAACGAAATATTCGTTTGTGATTTAACATACGATATTGTGGACGCGTCGTGTTTTTTTTTTCTTTATCGCGAACGATTTATTCGCTCGCGATCGGATTATATTTTAAACGGTTTTCGACGATTCACACAAGTGCGCGACGCGATCGAATTGTATATATGTATACACACATGTTCGTGTCGAATTTTTTTACGACGCAGAACGCGAGACGTTTTCATTGCGAACTTGCCGTCGAAAGAATTTCGCCGCGTTCTTCGCCTCGGAAATGTGTTTTTTTTCTTTTCATAAATCAATGGGGTTTTCGCGCGCGCGCGCGCGTAATTGCGAATAATGAGTTTAAAAACGTCTTCGTTTACGTTTATTATTACCGCGGTTTACACTAACAAGTTGGCCAAGTGGCTTACGCAAACAAACGAAAATACGCTTTCACAAGTGGCAGTTACAGCCCGTTATTGGAGTCGTTAAAAGTAAAAACTTAATGACAAACCCGGCGAACGGCGCAAAGTCATATAATAAACAATAATGAGCGATATAAAATTGACGTCGTCGTTGGCAAAAATGATTACGGACCACGGTGAAATTACACAGAAATAAATAATAACGTCTTGGGAACATGAATAATTCATCAATGTGTATTCAGCTGGCAAAACATAATCATAATATTTACAATAATTAACTCAAAGGGACGATGTATATCGCGCGCGCGAACAACAATGGGGGGGGGGGGGGGAAAGTCTATAGATATTTTCGTGTTTTCATCGACGAAAGATAAAAAAAACCATTAAATTATGAAAAATACAATTACTGAAAACGAAAAGTTAAGAGTCTTGGGGAATTTAAGAGATTTTTTTTTCTACCCACCACTCGAAGATAACGATTTGCGAACGCTCGAATCGCTTCTTCTTTTTTTTTTTTTTAAATAACATAAAAATAACAGCGTTTGCGAATTAAATCGACGCGTTCGTCCGATCGGCTTTGTCGCGTCATTTGTTTGCCATCCGTCGCGCGGTGACGGACGGAACGCGCCGATTTAATAGGCAATTATAACGTCGTCGTCGGTTAAAACCGCGACCGGTCGGCGCGGCGTGTCTGTTAGGCTAGATTTGAATTATTCGTCATTCGTGTGCCGTCGCGCGTTATAAAATATGCGCTCTTTTAGACGAGTTTTCCGTTTTGGGGATTTTATTTTTTCGGACCCAAAAAAACGAAACGCAAAAAGGTTAGGATAATAATTAAGGAGAACAAAAATTACAATTATAACCCCTGAGCTACGACGTGTTCCTTTCGTTATCCTTTCGAAGTAATTTTACGAGGAGCTGTTCCTCGATTGTATTTATACAACGCGAAGACGCGTGTCTATATAACCAGCGTTTCCCAAAGTGTGTTCCGCCATCTGGCGTACACGTGATCGTTGAGACATTTATTTCATATTATTTTTAAAAATTATTATCTTATATTATTTAGAAAAAGTTCACCTGAACAAAATTGTTACTAGTATACTACCTATCGTTATAAAGTATATTTTCGTACTTGAAATCGAATAAAATAAAATTAAAACACTCATATAGTACCTTAACGATTTGTAGAATGTAGAGAAGGCGATTGCCAGTAAATTGTGCGATAACTTATAAAAATAACTCACGTGCACGCTATATTATGCGCGCATAAATAATAATCGTTAACAATATGGGGTTTTTTTTTTTTTTAGAAATATCGGGGTTGAGTTTTTAATTAAAGATCGATTGTGGTTTCGCGAAACACAAACTATTTCTTAAGGGTGCCTCGGTCGTAAAAGTTTGGGAACCGCTGTTCTATACCATACTGACCAGTGGCGTAGTTACGGGGGGGGGGTGTAAGGGGTTTCCGACCCTCAGATATTTATTTGTTTTAATGATATTTAATTATTATATGTACCTATACATATTAAAGTAAAATGATATTTTCATTCTAAATATAAAATATACATAACAATATATTTTATATACAAATTAAAATTAATAAAATAACTTATTTAAATTAATCTATGATTGTGAATTGACTCTTAATTCCCCCAGAAAAAAAAAATATCTACGCCACTGATACTGACGTATAAAAACAGTCCGGTTGGATTTCTAAAGTCCCGACATCGATAAGCAGTTTCTCGCGCGCGCGCGTTTCCACGTACATTCTAAACGTTTTGCGAATTATTCGATCTAAAGTCATAACTACTCGTATTTGCACGTTATAGTTACCGTATTGTTTTGCTTTTAACGCGTCTGCTGGGCGTTGCGTTTTATAAAACGCGCTTACGTCTGTTTATTTCGAAAGAACGGGGGGGGGGGGGTGTCTCGTATCAAAGTTTCTCTGTCGGTCTCCCAGGACGGCGGGCTGCGGCGGCGGCGGCGGCGGTGTCTCTCAGCGCGTCTCGAGTAAAACGCTCGTCAGATATCTCCTCCCGGACGGGAAAACAAATTCAAAACGAAATCGAGCGACTAAGCAACGGCCGGGAGTTCGCGTGATCGCGCGCGGATACGAGAGCAACAACAACAACAACAAATACGAATATAATGGAAAAGTTTTAATTGCACGTCGCCGTGAAATAATACGTGTAAACGCGCGCGCAATCGACTCGCAAAGGGTTCGCACAAAAGCGACTACGACGACGACGACGACGGCGCGGCGTGTACGAACAAATATCATAATTATTGCAGTCCGGAGACGACTCTCTCGAAACCGAACCGTATCGTCGTCGTCGTCGTCGCCGCCATACGGGTCGCCGCGAAGTATAGGTAGGCACCGCCGCGCGTTTTTGTACAATGCGCACCGAGCGCGATCGCATTCGCGATAAACAATAATAATTACCGTCGAGCGAGGAGTTTTTTTTTTTTTTCCCTCGAACGGCAGAGGGGTTAGAGAGATAAGTGGATACCGACCCGTCCCTCGGGCTCTGGTATTTTTAACGACTATGCGGCACATTCTCTGTCCGTCGTAAACCGTAATTTTCATTGTATCCGAACTGCTGCAGATATACTAATAAGGGGGCGTCGTGACGACCGCTCGTCGTCGGCGAAATTTCAGAGCGCGCGTTTTTGTTTTTTTTTTTATGCCAATCCTGTCGACTCGCGATCGTTCGGACAATCGGCGGTAGTCATAATTATAATTATTTATCACCACGTGTATATGTAGTATAAATTGTCGTTTAAATATGTTTAACTTGACGGGAAAAAGTAAGAGTAAGGATTTTTAGGAAAACGTTTAAGACAAATACGATCGAACGCGATAAAAATTCAACTGTACTTGACGAGTCAAACTGCAGATCCAAAAGCCGCGATATATCACGTCCGTGTCCACCAACGCGTTAGATAAACGACCGTTGTACGTCGCTTTTTTCGAAACAATCGAATCGCGACGCTTTCGTTCATTTCGACGTTTGGACGAATAAATCGCGTATATTTCACACGGGTATCCGATATAAGACCGCGCACCGTCGTCGCCGTTGTATAATTTACTTTTTCTTCGCGCGCTCGAGACGTTTGATAAAAACCGTCGTCCTTTTTCCGAGTTTTACGCTTTCGGGGCAAGAGTGTGGGGGGCATCATACGAACGCGATCGAACGGACTTGTCATTTCGTTTTCGGGTGGGTTTTTTTGCTTCTTCTTCTTTCATTGTGTCGCCCGCGTGACGTCTGATATTGTGGCGGTTTATTACTCGATACAGGATTATTTATGTTCGCGAAAGAAGAATCAAAAGGAAAAAAATGGCCGACGGGCGCGTTTGCAACCCGGCGCAAAATTTGATCCGCGCGCGCGCGCGCGCGCGCGCGCGCACACTAGCACACCCCCACACTCGCCGAGGTATGCGCCGCGTTACACATCCTCGCCCGCAGTCGTACATCACTGTCATCAGATTCTCGCCGTCGCGCCCGAATGATAGATTCGATCACTTAATATTTACCACCGACGACGGCATGCCGTAACGTCGTCGTCGTCTGAACGCGTTCGGGTAAAAAATTGTCATCGCATCCCCGTCGCGCACGAGTCCCGTTCGCGTATACAACACACCTACACGTCGTTTGGCGCGCGACAAGCCGAATCTATTTGGAAATACGCGCGAACGCGCGACTATAGTTTGACGCGAGATACGACGTTATGATGAAATTTAATGAAAAAGTTCCTAAAATAAAACGTCGACCGCCGCCGCGCCTACGGCTAAAAACGAAATCGGACAGAGCGTTTTGTCCACACTCCGCGTGGTGTGCTCACGGAAGTCGCGCCTGCCTTCCACGTCCAGTCTCTGAGATTGCGTTCGTACGGTTCGACTGACTCGGGAAGTCCTGCGATCGATTTCCTTTCGTTTCTCTGGCGGGTGTTTTATTACTGAAGTCGTAGACGCGGATTTACCCCGAGGATCGACCAAACTACGATTAGGATCGATTTTACAAACGACATTATATTGTAATAGTACTACTCGAGTCGGTTTCTGCTACTCTACGTTGATTTTTATACGTTTTTTTACTATGATCTTGACCTTTTCGCTCTCTCGGTGCATTCACCGTTATTCTATCGCGACCGTTTTTACGATTTATTTATCGATCCGATCGCAAATAAAAGAAAAAAATAGCCGCGCACTCGCTCCAGTAATCGGTCATTATTTGTTGTGATAACAATCGATCGTGATTGAGTGTTTCAAACTGTAAAATAAAAAAAGGGGGTTTTTTTTACTCGACCTCGATTTGATTTTCATCGAAATCGTCTCCAGTAGTGGACACAATAATCCCGTTTATAATCGTCTTGCGCGCCGAAAAGCAAAGCATTATGACGCGTGTGTATTGAATACGTATAACGAAATAGCATGCAGTTTAATAGTCGTTTAGCTTAAATAAACGATCGGAGCGCTTCACTCGACGAATGATCCGTGCCCGGCGCGCCGGAGACGAATAATTATATATTTAAAAATAACGGGAAACAATCAACCCACTCGGACTGTTAAAAAAAAAAAATAAACACCTCCGTGGGGATGCATTATTTATAAGCCATAAATTATGTAATAAAAACACCGCGCGGTTATATTATTATAATATTTTTATGTCATAAATTTGTAAATAAACATAAAACATGGCTTTTTCCCAGTAATATTATATAGGCCGTAATTAAATAGAGCTGTATTATAGTACTTTGGCGGCCGTACAAAACGCAATAATTATCCGAAACGCTTAAATATCGTTTGGGCGCGAACGTTTTTCACGCGCGGTGTATAATTTTCATAACTTTATGGTATTGTGTCGTAATTTACCGTAAACGAATTAATAACGATCAGAAAAGCGAACAAAACGCCGCCGCCGCCGCGCCGGTCTGTTTAAACTGCAGTACGAATGTATACGATGTATCCGCGTCCGTTACAAAACACGGGGAAAATATAATAATTTACGAATTTCCGTGACAATGCGATTGGGACTGTGGGACGAGGTTTCGAGTAGGAAAAATTTCCAATTTACCTATTCTCGATAACCGTTGTCAAATTTGACGTTTGAAAAGTACTCCGTATTACGTCTGGTTTTTAAAAACGAGTTCGAGCTTTTTGGTTTTAACAATAATACATAAGCATATAAAATGTTTCGGACAAAAGCGGTAACAATAGAACGTAATAAAACAAAACGTTTTAATGGTCAACAAAATTCATCCTTAAACCGTTAAAATATATATAATCGCTGTTTGAAATTACAACACAATGACGCGTATTTCATTTCGAAACGTTTTCGGCGTTTCAATCGGGGGATCATCCTCGGACCGACGACGACGGTATAAATAATTCCACCGTTTGTTTCGTCTACTCATAGACGAGTGCTGGTGGGTTTTGGACCTCTTCAGACTCGAATATGTATTTTCGAGTAGACTTTTCCGCATCCGCCCAGTCCGGTCCGATATTTGTGGTCTGTTGTTTCACTACTGAACGTAGTGTTTTCGCTCCGTTTTTTTTTCGGACAAAGTAGTGAAAAATAATAATAAATCAAACGTTTTCCCAAACGAGCCGTAAAATAATAATACATAATATACTGTTTTCCAATCAAATCTCGTCTCGCGACGAAATCGTTTTCGAGTTTCGCTTTTCGTTTATAGACGTCCCCTGTAATAATATAGACGTGTCGACACGCGTTTTATCGCGGACGTCGTCGGCCGGTTTTCGGGGCAAAAGGTAATTAGCAGCACTGGTCTGTTGAGACACGGTGACCCGAAAACAACTACTCGCACGCGCTGCGTGTCCGGGGACTGGCCCAGTTCGTCCTGCGCCCCTCCACGCACCCCCGTCGCTTATCGATTGCGACTATCGGACGGCGGCGCGAATTCGGCGGTGTCCCGCAACAAATTATACAAAGCTCGCGAGGAGCGCGCGCGCAATCCTCGCCGAATTATTTTCGGGGCGTGCGAATCTCCGTAAAAGATTTCACGCCAACGCGGGGGCGTGCGAAAAATAAATCGGGCGTGACGCGCGCGGCGGCGGCGGCGGCGGCGAAGAATTCGCGAGTCCGCGGCAAACGCGCTTTTGTTGTACTTTGTGCACGACACGTCGTCGTCGTGTCGTTATCACCACCAGTGTTATATAATATAACAACACTTGATTTCGACGGAGTTAAATGGTTAACGAATCCGTCCAAGCAAGGCCGTATCCAGAAATATTTTTCGGGGGGGGGGGTCCAAAATATGTTTATTGTAATTTTACTGAATTAAGGTATTAAAAATAAATTAAACATCGCTTTTTTCCAGTTATTAAAAGGTTTTATAACTAATGTAATAAGTTTCTGGTGACTGCCTTTGCAACCAAATTCGCTACCAAATATAGCACAATATTTACAAACAGCACCTTGCTCACCAATTCTTGAATAAACAACCCAAGGAAAACGTTTAATCCATCCTAATTGAAACCTTAATTTTTTTTTTTTTTAATTTGTAGTTATTGGAAATTTATAGTTTTTATGTGGTGACCAATGATCAGTCAATAATTTAAATTTTATTTCATCAGATACATTTTTACCCAAATAGTAGCAAATATCGCCGTTGTCTTCGACTATTTGCTCCTCGTCTACATATTTTATGTAAGATTCATAATACATTATTTTCATTTGTTGATGATGGCGAGTCTATTTGTGGTAGGATAGGAACATTATCGGTCTAAAATTAAGTATTATAATAATTTGAATTAACGCTTCGGTTAATAAATTATTAATATATTATAAACATAATACATAAAACAATATAACGTACCTTTGAAAGTTTAGAAAAATAATTGAATAGTACATTTTTGTTTTCACGTTTACTCATTATGATGAATTTAAATACTTTTCGACGTATTTGTCACAGTACGGCGGACGACGGTATGTCGGTATATTAATTATTATTAAAGTAATATTTTTAATGTACACAAGATTATTATCGTTGTTGTTATTGTCACCGACCGCCGCGCGCGAACTGGCGACGATAGCGGTCTTTTCCTTCGTCTATCGATAATAATCTATTATTAGACGAAGTAATAATATTTGCATATGATGATATGATTCATATTAGTCAACAGTTAATTTAATTAGAGTTTAAGCCATCAATTATAACTGAAAATATATAATATGTTTGTATTAAAAGTAAATAGTTATTTTAAACATTTGTAAAACACTATAGAAATTTCGGGGGGGGGGGGTCCGGACCCCTTGGACTCCCCTCAGATACGGCCTTGCGTCCAAGTGTCGTTCTTCCGGTAAATTATGCGAAATTCCAAACGAAATGGGCCTTTGTCGTGTGTAATAATCAATAAACAGTCCACGTATAATCGAATTCAATTTTTATCTTTGATTTCCGCTAATAAACGTAAAAAAAAACCGATGTTTACGCGATATGCGACAGTATAAATCGTCAATCTTTCGTCGTCTACACTTCTACAGTAAATACTGTAAAAAATACATTGTAATTAATAATAATTCACGCTTTGCGCGTTTTATTGGTTTTAATTTTTACCGTTTTCGATTTATCAGAATGAAATAATTATTACGACGACGACGCGGTAATATAAGGATTGTGTCGAGTGGTTTTTTTTTTTTTTTTTTGTTCAAAACGCGCTGTGCTCGCACAATTTATGACGTACACACGTCAGGAGTAATAATTCGTTCGAAACAAAACGCGATGTCATTACGACGGTTCGAAAGAGTCACGGGTGTAATAATAACGCGCGTTCGTTGCCAGGAGAGTAAATGCGATTATTAAAGAATTTATGAATGAAAAATAAAGATTGCCATTAACTCCGGCAGAATCCACTGGCGTATTCATGCACGCGTGCCGGTACAAAACACACGACGAGCGGCGCTCTATAAACGCGTGTGTGAGTAGTGCACGCCCCGGCAAAGGCGCGCGTTTATCGTATTTCTTGAAAACAATATTTAACGCTTACCGGCTTACCGGATTTAAATATTTAACGCGTTTTAAGGCTTTGCACCGCATAGTTAAATTGAATTAATAATTTTCAGCTACATTTGTGCAAAATACGAACAGGCGCGCTATTATTTCACTGACGATTCGGTCGGCTGTGGTGTCGCACGAGCTTTCTCTCCTTTTAGTTTTTCACTTTTCAAACGTTTTAAATCCGTTTGTTTCGTTCGCGTTTCAATAATATAATCGTCACGAACGTATTATCATTATTTGTTCCGTAAAATCAATTGATAATAAACGGCCTTGCTATTGTTTTAATTGCTAACTTTCGGTTCGTATAAAATTTTAGAGATGTTTTATTTTTTTGAAAAATACACAAAACATTTCACAACGTCCGCCGATATTGAATTTAATCGATTTCAACTCGAGTTATGCGTATTATTTATTCACGAAACAATTGAAATTATAATTACCGAATATTATGATTCGTTAATGAACTGTGGGTATTCATCGTTTCATTCTGATTTTGATAATTATCAAAGTTTTTTCTTATTTCATTTTTTTCTTTTCTGATGATTTAGAGTACTTAGAAACTAAAAGGATAAATTTTTTTTTGTTGAAAAACTAAATGTTTTAATGTTTTGTTTACCTCGCTGATTTTTCGAGTATAATATTTCTTTTGAAACACAAAAGAGAATAAATTATTACGGTTGCCATCAATTATAGGAATGTGAAACTTAATTTCTCATCAGAGCGCACGAAAGTGTTCGTTTATTGTTGTTATTATTATTTAGGCATAACGTAAATACGAAAATACGTAAAACGAAAAATAATCTTTAAAATCGAACGTGTGTTCACAATTTGAATAATATTTTAATAAAAACTATGAAGAGACGTTTTGGGAAATCGTTATCTTTCTTCGCGCTCTATTAAAACACTATCTTTCCACTGTCGAATACTCCGCGACAGTTTTTTCTTTTCTTTTTTAATCCGTACTCGCAGAACTATAAACCATTTTTTCATCGAACATTGTTGCCGTATAGTAAGAGTATAGTTTCATATCTCGCGCGACTAACGATGACGTGACTGACGTCCGACGAATGGACATGCGCCCCCGCAATCTGTTACGCCATCATCGGCGTAAAATATCTTATCAAATCCCAACGACCGACTCGGCGAGGGTCCAAACTTTTCCGTAATGCGACCGTTAATGTTAAAACTACCGATACAAGGGCAACCGCCCCGGCGTTTGGTCCCGGACACTTTGGACCGGAGTTGTTGTTGGAACGGCTCGAACGCGGAAAGGTAAAACTCGAAACAATTATCTTAAAAAGTAACGATATTATAGCGATCGGGCACAACATTAATAATTGGAACATAATATATTAATAGTCTGAACACACATTGCCGGCAACACACTACTGCCGTTTCGAGTTTTGCCGATACGAGTAAACAGCAATAATCTTTTATACCCGATCGAACTACGTACGTATACGGACGGACATTTTTTGTTTTTCCAACGGCATTCGCGATTCGTAAATTATTTTCTTTACACTCTGGGTGGGCGGGGAACGATTCCTTTATAACGACGAATGTCGTCGGACAATAGGTATGATTTGAATTTTCGATAATTTGAGACATAAATAATAATATATCTCGATCCTCGTTGTTTAAACTAATGTCGCGTTTTTTCTTTCATTACGTTCTATACCAAGCGTACGATAATAAGTGAAATTCGACCGGCGAGAATAGAATAGACAGGCGTGTTTGACGTTAAAAAAAAAAACGGCCCGGACGCGAGCAATTATAGTTCAAAGACAGCGCCTATAAATACAATAATATAACGGGACCTCGTGGAATTTGTGAAAGAAGCGCGCGCGCAACGTAATCTCGATACGATGGCACTGTCCGA
>OX402529.1:1900213-2155964 GCA_948098885.1 Drepanosiphum platanoidis | reverse complement strand
TTCGTTCTTTTTTATCTTTGAATAAAAAAAAAATATATATACACTATTCAAAATAAAGATGCGCGTAAGAATTAATTAATGATAATCGTTCGTATAAAAAATATATTTAATTGTTTATCTGCACGTAAATAATTATAGTAATTAAAAAGAAATGTGTACAATATTCTTACATAATAGATTATTAGTAAAAGTAAAATCAAGTGAAATGCAATAAAATGGAATACAATTATTATATCATCGACAAATTTGGTTTAGAATTATGAAGAAAAGACTAACACGATTTTATACTATTTACTCAAACATTCCAATTCAAGTTGTTTCGTGACATTGCGCGTATACGTGTGCGCATACGAAATAAAGGAAATGTTTTCCTTTGTTTGCAGTCAAACGAAAACGTTACGAGTAAATGTAGCCGCCAATGTAGGATGAATAAAAGTAAATATTTAATTAATCAAATTTATTTCAGGTTATATAGATTTAGTTTTATATTCCGTAGTAAGAACTTGGACCAAGGTTAACTTGAGAATATCATAACAACTTTATTAAAGCATTGCTTAGGCAAATGGTTAAATATGTCTAAGCTCCATATTCGCATAGTAATAATCGATTTACAACGGATTGTTTCCTATTATACGTATAATATGCTTTAGAATGATGTTATACTAATATAAACATTAAGGTTGACAAATGACAAATGACATTTTTACATATTTTATAGTTTTTATCACTGATCGTTATAGACGACTAAACACCTACTGATATGCCCGATGGCACCAGAACCTTGTACGCTAGAAGACTTGACTCTGGCCGACCAGAAAGCCATAGACGCGACCCAGTACATGCAGGGCAATCGAAAACATCTACAATCGACACACTATAACGCTACTATATTTTATTTTTGTTTTTGTTTATTCCTATTTAAGTATATTTTAAGTTGTGTACCTCGTAGTTATATTTACATTATTACTATGAAAGTATTACACAATAATTTGTACTTAAATATGTTAATTTGTTTGATGTCAAACCTAAGATATTTATAATATAATTTAGAATATAGATATTATATATATAATTTTATGAAATTAATAAAGTATACAAGTATACAAAACTGAAAGAACGATACTAGTCTACATTATTTTTTATAAAATAAACAATTAATTATTAAAAGGAAAAATAAAACCTTTCTTTTTAATAGAATCATTCCTATCTCTCGAACACTATAATCAAGGGCGAACCCAAAGGAGGAGGGGACCCCCTCCTCATTAGGCTACAGCCATACGATTATCGGTGTAATTATTATTTAATATTATACTTATAGAAATCAATTGAATTATCAAACGTTTTAATTCGATTAAGTTATACACTTGACTAGTTCAAACCTCCCAACTATCCTCGGAACTGCTTATAATTTAAATAAACCTCCATCAATATTTAAAAATCTAAAGGATAACGGATAACAATATAATACCTTCAACAACATAATACCTATTATACCATTTATACCCATATCGCTTTTGATTGCAAGAGTGGTTTTTATTTAACAACACTACTTTTTTTTTGCGGCATGTGACAACGTGACGTGTGTATTTAGTATTATTTATGAGAATTCTAATACAACACATTTACTGATTTAATACAACTGACCACTCACTTGTTAATGCGCTCGATAGTTTGTCCTTCGAGTTGACTGCATGGTCCCAGTTGGCCGTTATCATTTTAGTTTCTGCAAAAAATAATCGTAAATAAATATAAGAACTAAGTCGTTTGAGATCGGTGACGCTTGAATACCAAAGGATCGGGTTAGTTGGAATTGTAGAGTAATTAAATAATTTTTTTCCACAGAATAAAAGTATTGTTTAATTTAAACAAGAGTTGTGTTCAACGTGGAGGGTAATGACTGATTAAAACAACAATGGCCTCTTAAGACGTTGCATATTATAAAAAGTATGCCTAATTTATGTGAACCGAATACCCGCGAAATGTTTCTTATACACGAACTTACGGTCTGTCTGAGGACTGAACAACTGAAACAGCACTCCGAAAAAAAAATCTAAATACACCATAAAATTCATTTGAAAATCTAAAATTGTTTATGTGTAGTAAAACGGCGTTCGGTTGACATTTTTTTTTTCGGCAACTGGCCGTAAATACTGATTTGTTTATCGTCTTGGGAACTAAAAAAAGCTATTATCGAATGCGCGAGCGCGAGCATACACAAGCGTATGTGATGGATGCCGGATATACTCTGTGCGCAAAAGGCCTAAAAAATTGCTCCCAACCACCACCACCACCACCTTTGTATGGATTGCTACGTTGCAAGCGCGACCATGTGCTTCGGACGAGTACCATAATCGATAATGGGTTAACGACTCGTACGAATACTCTACAATAATACACTGTACATCTTATTTATTATTCATACACATTGGGCGATAATTTCAACATTAGTAGGGTGAAGTTGAATTAATACGGTTTCTTTAATTTAGAAAACATTACCATACGTCCACACGCATATTATTATGATGATAATCATTAAAGTATCAACAGGTGATTAATTCTCATTGATTTATATTGATGTGATAAGTACTCGATGAAGAAAAATCCTTGAAAAAGTTGTGATAAGTTCAAGCTCAGGTTTCAAACTCGGAAGCAAAATATTTTTTTGAATATTTTTACCCATGTAAATGTAGACAGATTAATATTAATAGGTATAGGTATAGTATATAAGTATATACTTATACTATTTGTTATTGTGATCAAAAGTTTAGGTGAGACTGATATATGATGCGAGACCCGGAGATGTTACATATTTTAATCTTACCCCATTCTGATTCACAGGTGTAAACAAATTATGAATAATATTTAGTGTGATCATTAAGTAATGTAACCTATTAACATTTTAAAAATAAATCTTTCTCGAGTATATTTAATTAAAAATGCATATTATTTATAATCGATTACCATTTTAAAACCAAGTGGTTATTAAATATGTAGAGTAATGTAAAGTGTTCGAGTACACAGGTGTTATATACACGTCGATTATAATAAATTAAACAAATTTGTATACAGTAGAGTATCACAGAAATTGTAGTTTAGTAGAAATATTTTCGTTTTGTCCATCAGAAAGACTAAAGGGTTCAAAAATCATAGGTCGACCAGTGAGAAAAAGGATCGTTCTGTATCGTTTTTTTGACGTGTGTATCAAAAAGGGCAACGGCCTTTAGTCGACAACTGCAGTATGCGGTAAAAAGGTGTTATAGGTATGTACTTAAAATCGCTATAGATATATTATAATCGCTGAGCACTCAAGGCTAACACAACAATACAAGGCGCTAAGTACCCGACGGATAGCATCGGTTACTTTCTTTCATTAAAATCAATAAATTAATAAATTCGTGTGTACTAATAACGTGAACTCGGCAAATCTGTCAAAAGTTTAAAATTCAGTTAAATTGATGGTTTACTCGTCTACTTTGTTAAATGGTATTTAATATTTATTATACATTGAAAGTATATTACACGTTAGCTATATAAATTCAATGGTAGGACTAGATTTATAATAAATGGGTATAAACTATAAATACTACAAATTGTTTAGAAAAAAAAAAAAAAAACGTTTAAGTGATTGCGATAATTTTTCAACATTGACTTGTGAATTTTTTTTTAAGTATTTGAGTCAACCTATTAACATACTTATTATACAAATCTAAGTTTTTCAATTATTGTCTAATAATATAAAAATAAATAACAATAAAAAACATTTCTAATAATTTTATGATATATTTATTTTTAAATTTTTAAAAGTATTTTACATGACCAAGTGTCACTTAAATTTATCTAGGTATACTATGACTATATAAGCTCGGATAGGTATGGAGATGGTCATTTCGTTCAGACCAGTATCGAGGTTTAAGATAGGTCAGAGCAAAGGTATAGAGGTTTTTATTCCTTTGAAGTGTAGGGACCTATATACACCTAATATTAGTATGTACGTTCGCAAATATTCTCATTTAATAAAAAGTTAAAAGATTTAAAAAAAATGCACAAAAGTTAATCAGGAGAGGGGTGGAATTGAACCAATGACCTGTAGATAGCTATGTGACGCCCAAAATCTTATCGGCCACAATGTCATAGCGAATCAATAGTTAAGATGTTGACTATATTATGTCGTTGACTATATTACACGCAAATTTCAAAACGTTATAACTTATAAGTAATTCAAAAACTATCGTTTTGCTCCAATTTTGTTGGTTTGGTTAAACAAGTACATTAGACTGAAAATATAAAATAAAATCACAAGCTCGCTAAGACATCAAGTTTTCAAAATTAATTTCTTCTCACTACGTCGTCCGTTTTCTCGAATTAAACTGTAAAATGTAATATAGCTCAACAGTTTTTACTTTATGTTTATTATAGTCAAGTTAACCATCGTACCACACATGGATTAATATCGTTATCATACCGTAAAATATCATATCTACACATACGTACGCGCAATGCCATTATTCAATAACGCTTTCACGCGTTTCACCGATGGATCCCCCGTTCTCATTCGAGCAAAACGATCGCAATCGTATAAATTAAGAACGTTGTGTAGTCGCGTTTTAAAAAAAAAACAATTATTTCCCCTCTCTCCACAACGATGGCCCCCGAGTAACTCTATAGACGTTTAGAGCTCCCCGTTATTTTGT
Organism: Drepanosiphum platanoidis; assembly: GCA_948098885.1. NCBI lineage: Eukaryota > Metazoa > Arthropoda > Insecta > Hemiptera > Aphididae > Drepanosiphum > Drepanosiphum platanoidis. Next base: position 2,151,273 of record OX402529.1, on the reverse strand, counting down.
GTACCTACGCAGTAGAAAACTATAGGAACAAAGAGCCGGAAAATGTGCCGTTTGATTTTAAAACGTATGAAAAGCCACAATCACCGTAATAATTAATTTACAACAGTTCCGAATGCAGTCTTACTTTTCGCTGGAGTTTTCGACGTCGGCGTTCTGGAAAGCGGAGACGTTCTCGCGATATCATGTGATAACTAAACACTTTAATACATTTTAAAATTACGATTTTTCGTTAAACATAATAATATCTTTATAGGTAGATAAATACTTACAAACGACAGGCTATAGGCGACGGTGACTATAATAATATGTCTCCATATAAGTATAATATATGACATAAATTATAGATAGTAATGTTGTGTAAATAGTTTAATAATTCTGTTATCAATTGCATAGAGGTTATGTTCGAATGCATGTTGCATTGACGAATGGAAAAAACAAAAAAATCTACGGCGGTTTTCGTTTCGGGAGGAAGTCCTTTGTAAAGACAATTTTCGGTTTATCATAGTACGAACGCGCATATAGTATTACCATTGATTATATAATATATAAATAGTATTTATAATCAATGGTATTACGTTTCTAATTAAATGGATAAAAAACAATAAACCATTTTCGCGAGAGTACAACGTTCTCAAGGTGAATTCACAACTCTACCTTGACAATTATTATTCGATATCGTTTGCATTTTTCGATATAACTATTAGATCGCGACCGATCACCAAGGTCGAAGAAAGCGATCGTCGCCGGTGAACGCCAAGTATAGGTGGTACGTTTTTCTTTCGAGTTTTGTTTACGTACTCGCGACCGTGGTTACGGTCGTTCTCAGTGTTGTCGAAAACGTCACGTTTACCGTAAACGTAAAATTTGGCAATCTGGTCACACTAAACGGAGAGAGGGAATAAAAATTAATATGAATTTATAAAATTCGTTTGAAATCATATTCCAAAAGGAGACTACAGTTTCCTGAACACAATCCTCTTACGTTAATTAAAGCGTATTATTTTCGACGTTTTTGAAAATTTGTACGCCTCGCCGACGGTCAATTATTATATTGACGTTGGGGTTATAGGTTGAATTTGAAAATTGTATGCATACAATGCACATTTTGAGTTGTTGCATTACGATCTCTACAAAAAACAAACTGTTTTATGTTCATTGTTATCATTGTCAGAATTATAAATTTATAATTTTTAGATATTAATCGATAATTTTGCATTTTAAAATATAAGTCAATAAAATAAGCAAATAAACAAACGTTTAAATATCACGTTGTTCGAGTACCTTTACATGGTACATATTATTATTATATGCATGCGTTTTGTTTGTTTGTTTTTTTTTTTTTGTAGCATTCTTGTTTTTAACCAGAAATGAGTTGATTTTGTTGATCAATACGGATATTTATTTCAAGCCAACCAATATAAAAAATATAATACACATGTACATCATATTATTTTTATTGGACAGGTTAGATTACAGTCAGTCATGTATAATGCATACCTGTATCTATAATGCGACAAAAAATGTTCCGGATATATCGCAAACGATATCGATACACAAACATACTCTGTACATCGACGTTTTATACAAATCCATTTTGAAAATGTTTTTCATGGTTGACCGATAAATATATACACGTAGGAAAAAGTTACCTTTTACGATTCAATGTTTTATTGTTCATTTTGAGAGTAACACCGTAATATTAACACGTTTCAGCTATGATTCGTATTCCGTAGGTATTCGACAAGGTTACATACAGATAGGTATTATGTCGTGTGTCTACGTTCTACAAATATGTGAGTACTTCAGATGTCTATTGTTTAAAAGATGATAATCTTATAAAAAACAAGCCTGTGTTGTAATCATGTAAATTATAATTATTGGTAGTTATTTTGATTTTCAAACGTTTTGTAATTTCACATCATTCGGTTTAGTACGAGTACCTTAGAAATAATAATAATATAAAATAAAACGATATATTTTAAAGGGAAAAAACACACAATTTCAAACAAAACAAGATGTATAATCTTGCTGTGTTAGTGATCCTTAAGTTACAGTTGAAGTTAATTGAATTATTGCTATAATATAACAATATGACATAAAAGGCCATAAAAGTGAAATTAATAGGGCAATAAAAAAACTACCGAGTAGGTATTCATTATAGCTGTAGTCGACTGCAGCAGGACAAAATTTAAATATTATAAAAAAATTATTAAATAATAGGGTAAAGAGTACAGTTATTGGCCCACCTAAAGAAAAATATAGGTTTTAAATCAGTGTATTTAATCTGTTACCATGGTTGAAAAATTTTCACCAGTTTCTATCAATTCCTAAACAATGTTATTATATTTCCAATTTTGTAATCAGAATTTGTATAGGTTTGATACTTCTTTTTAAATTATTGGTTTTTTACTAAATGATCAAAAACTACAGTTATTGGCACCTTGATTCTAACATTGGATAGTGCCAATATATGTTATAGACTTATAGCTATTGGCATCCATACATTTTTGTTTATACAAATAGGGTTTTTGTTACTTTTTAAATTTAATTTAAATTTAAATCCTCACTCATCTTTAAGACATGTTGCTAGAGAATTTGGCTTTTTAAAAACAAAGGTACACAAAATATTCAAAAAATACAAGTTACATCCTTATAGGGCTGATCTAATTCAGCATTTACGCCAAGGTGATAACGAACGTAGATTAACATTTATTGCATGGATAACAACATGTACAAATAACGACCCATTATTTTTAAATTACATTTTGAATGTATATTAATATATTTTAATTGATGAATCAAAGTTTACCAATAATGGTGTTTTAAATAGGCAGAATAACCATTATTGGTCAAACGGAAATCCACATTGGGCAGTTGATACAAATTATCAAACAGTATGGGGCACAAATGTGTGATGCGGATTAATAGGAGGAAATTTAATAGGTCCACATTTTTATGACGGTACTCTTAATGGAAGACGTTATTCAGATTTCTTAACTTTGCTACCGATGATGTTGGAAGATGTCCCTTTATTACTTCGTCAAAACTTATTTTTTCAACAGGATGGAGCACCCGCTCATAATGCCATTATTGTAAGACAATTAAATGAAATGTTTGGAAATCGATGGATGGGAACTCACGGGCCAGTGGAATGGCTCCCACAGTCACCTGATCTAACACCATTAGACTTTTTTTTATGGGGCCATTTAAAGACTGTTGTTTATGCAGATCCACCAGCAAACTTACAGGATTTAAAAAATAAAATAACGGTAGCGTGCAGACAATTAACAAAAGAACAAATTTTGGCAGCAACCTATAGAGAAGTGAGTCGTCGACTGGAATTGTGTTTAGAAAAAAACGGAGGAAATTTTGAACATTTTATTAGATAAAAAAAATAAACATAAGTCAAAACAATGTAACGGAGTAATTTTTATTTAATTTCCTACTTCACATTCTTAATTAAAATCTATGAAAAAATTACTCAATTAAAGCGTGTAATGTTTTTGGTAAAATCGAAAAAATTTAATTATTTTAAAATTTCAAAAATCTGTAACTCATTCAATTTTAGGTTTAGAACTATGGTCAATGGATCAAAATTACTTAGAATAAAATAATCTATCCATATCCGGTGACAAAAATAGGTGTTGCGATTTAAAAAAAAAAATTTGTATTGCGCATGCGCATACTACAAGAGTTAAACATTTGAAATTTGTCCTTAAATGTGTACTTCAGTACCCCTTAGCTATTTTGCAGCAAACCGTATTTCAATCTAAGATTATCGGGCTGAGATATTTAGAGGTACATTTAAAACGGGACACACTGTATAGATAACTATAAATATCATTGAACCATTTTTTGATATTAAATTCATTTACATTGGCACTTGCATTAGTCACATGTTCGCTGGTCCTTGTTGAGATGACTGGATGACTCTTTAAAAAGCCTTATACCAACCAATTCCTAAATTAAAAATGTATTTAAGGCATTTAATTATATTCAAGTTCTAAGTATTAAATTAATAAATATTACCAGGTAAGTTATTTTTAAATGGACTTTGCCTCTCTTGTTCATCTAAAAACAGTTTGACAACTGTTTTGCAAGTCTTCACGCCTCCTAGGAAATCCTTTCTTACAAGATTCAAATAACCATTATACTAGTGTTTTTTCTTCGTTGCTAGTAAGGACTGTTTAAGGTCCACATGAAATATTTTGTTGATCTATATTTTTAATCTGAACTGTAAAGTAGAGCGAGCTACTCCAAATTTTTTGGCAGCCGATTTTTGTGACATTCCATCAACCTGTATATTAGCCTTTATAGCTGCATTAATGTTCTTGAATTTGCTTGTTTTTTTTTTTTGGCATTTTGTCTATAAATCATAAAACAGAATTAACGAGATTGTAAATAACTGCTTTATTAGATGATTAATGAAAAATTAGCTAAAATCTTTAAAAAATATAATATGTGCCAATAATTAAATTATATATAATTTACACAAATTCAATTATTGGCACCCCATGCCAATAACTGAAAAATACAACATAGTTGTTGGCATCTATTATATTGTTTAAATAAAAAACATAAATACATTTTAAATTATATTCGTTAGTTGTAAATGTTCTTAAGATTCTGAATCAACTGAATAATGAATATATTACTGTTAACGACCATTTACGTACGAGTAAATGATTATTTTCATAGGTGTATTTGTTATGATTTTAAAAAATATCTTACCTTTTTTAACGTGTTGTTCAGCATCAAATTTTTGAATGAAATATTGGATCTTTTCAGTTACAGAACGGGACGGGTACAGTTTACCTGATTTTGATAACAGTTGATAACAGCACAAACCTTATAAGAAAAAAAAAAAGAGAGCTCATGCCAACCTACAAGATTTATATAAAATTCCAATTCCCGTTTATTCACTCGGCAAAAAAATGAATGAAATATAAAACAGTGATTTTCCAAACAATTTATCCTGAGATATAAGGTTTTCTATAAAAAAAAACTCTGTTTAGTTAGTTTTTAATCAGTGCAGTTAGGTTTTTATCGTTTATTAGGTAATATCAGCCACTCTCGAACTCGACGGTACTCTCGTGGGAATTTTATTTTTCCAAGGTTGGCGCACCGATTTCCTGAAATTGTATTTTGATGATATCTCGCTGTTATCAATTTCGGAAAAACTGTCCCAGCTCCAGATAATATAATATTATGGGGTTTATTGAGTTATTTTTATGTGTGCTACTGGGAATTCCCGAGATAATGTTTTGTAATCAACGTCCGTGGCTGGTTGGCCCGTGTGAACAACACTGGTCGGCCATTTTCAGTCTTCGTTGCGCGTTCGCCGTTCGGTTATGCGTCGATATTTACAGTCTTGTGATTAATTCTGATATTTATTTTTTTCCAATCGTTCGTCAACTCGGTGATCTGTCGTTAATTATATTTTTTTTCTAAATGTTAAATCATGTCCATGTCAAGGCAGAATTTAAGCGGAGCGGCAAAAAACAAATTAAAAACCGTTCGAGAAAATGAAAACGAAAAAATTGCTGGATCAATGGACCGATTTAAAAAAAAAAAAAATCAGGTACGCGTGTAAATTATTAACAAATCGAGATGTGTTGATGAAATACTTATAATTATTTAGGCCCTTCTGGATCACAGGACATAATAATATATTCAATCGCTGCCAACGAAGACGCTTTTAATACAAGTGATACGACTGTTTCAAGTACGTACCTATGTTTTATTGTGTTAACCTATTAGTTATTAGTCTAGGGTTCGGATTTTATAGCACCAAAAATTCTAAAATATGCTCTATAAATATGCCCAAAAAATATCAAAAACAGCAAAGGGGGTTAAAAGGGGTAAAAATGGAAAAAATCCACTGGAGCTTTGTGGTATTAAATTTGGTCAATAGTTTCGTTTTATATAGCAGAGGCATGAATCAGTATTCAGACCTGGCAATTCAGGAAGGCATTCAGGGGCGATGATTCCCGGGGTGAGCTTGTTTTATTCGAAAACATAATTCGGTAAAAACGCCGATAACGACGAGTTATCACAGCACTGCAGGCGGCGCGAATCACGCGTTTTCCGTTTCCGATTGAAATATAAAACGCGGCCACGCGTTGCATTGTGAATGTTCCGCCGCCGTGGCCGCCGTGATGGAACGACGACGACGTGGTCGCGAGCTGCGGACAGAACTTTGGATACCGCGGTCGCGGTCGCGGTCGTCTGTCCGGAGGTCGTTTAAAAAAACGACCGTTAAAAAAACTAATCACTTTCCATGAATTCGTGAATAATTCTCATTGGCTTGTTCGTTTCAACCGTTTTAACGGCCGGCGATGTGGGGATTTCCTTTCCGTTGTCCCTTCAGTCTTCGTCGGTTCCCGAGTATGTGCCATGTTTCGGGGCTCCTCCGAATGGGTCCGTGTTTCGAGAATTTTATGCCGACCGCCATTGTCTCGTTTCTCGGTTTCAAAATTTCGTGTTTCGCGTCGATGGTAAGTAGTAATTATCGACGAATAATCGCACGTCTCACGGCGGTCGCGTGGGCGCAACCAAATTATTTCGTCGCTAAAATACTACCGCACCATCGATATCCGGTGTTTAGCGTATTTTTCGTTTCGTATCGCCTCCGCCGTCGCGTCCGGTGCGCGATCCATTACGCGAGTGTAATGGCCGTCGCCTTCGGATATTCAACGATTCCGTCGAGGCTCGAACGACGTCTAATCCAAGCCGGTAAAGGCTTTGCGTGACATTTTGCGAAAATTCGCGATCGCTCAAAACGGGTTGGCCACAATAGGTGCATCACGTTCGTTCATTAATGTTTTGCGATGCCGTCACAAACAAACCTTTATTCGAGGTAAGGTTTATTAATTATTATTATAGTAATAATATGATTCGTTTGTATATTATTTATTATTCCGATTGTGTCTGTGTCGAACAGCTGGTCTTGCCAACAATGAGGCAACATAATATTATTATTATTATTATTTAAGTACATGATTATTGAAATTATTAGTATATTACACTGAATAATTACTATTCTTTTTAGTTTTTACCTTTTACTGAAACATTATTATCATGATATTTACCATATTGTATTATCCGTGTGTTACATCGTAGACGAAAAAAATAGTAACGGTTTTATTTATTTTTTTAATTAAATAGATATTAAATTTAATTTAATAAAAAGCGTGTATACTCCTGGCCCAACTAGGCTAAATTGTGCCCTAGTGTCATTTTGAAGGAAGAGCCCTATAATTTTTGTTTTTTACAATAATATACATTTTATAGTGAAATTCAACTTGGAATAGTGTCCATTCATAAACTATTGAGTAGCAAATCTAGTCCATTTCAGGTGAAAAATAATATCTGGTCAATAAGGTGTCTTTATGGTGAAATACATCTTTTAATAATATGATTGCTCTTAATTATTACATTTTAGATCATTTAATATAATGTTAAAACAATTTATTTTTTTTTAGTAGAACTTGTTCCGGAAGATATACATACATTAACAGCTAGTTATAATATTGAAACTGATACTAAAAAGACCAAGGATACAGGTAATATTTTTTTTTGCATACCTATTTTAATATCATAGTTACTTATGATTGCCTACAATATTCTACTAAACTAATAACTATAATATTATTTTATAGTATAAAATAATTTAATACATATTTTAATCATTTTTGAAAATTCTTTTAATTAATAAATTTATGGTTCAAAGTATTATTAAATAAATAAATACCACTTGATGATTTTTAAATCGAAACCGGTCATAATGTTAACACATTTTAAACTATAATATTCTAGGCAAGAACTTTAATTTTAATTTTATGTCAGTATATTGATATTATTTGAAATATTTAATAACTTTTAATAAATTATTTATACATTTGATAATATTTAATTATTATTTTAAGAGGATTAACCGCAAAACAATATTTTATTTTATTTTTTATGGTTAGAGTTGATAAAGAAATAAGTAACAATTGCATTACTTTAATTTTTATACTTATTATATTATTGCAAATTACAATTCAATAATAAGTACTAGATTTAACATATTATTATTTTATAATTAGGTAGGCTAAGCAAGGTTTACATATTCCTTCACTCCCAGGAAATCCTCACCACAGGCTTAAACGTAGGTGGTGTACAGCCTTCTCCCCTAATTAAAAAAATATCTCAAAGTCAAGTGTTACTAATAGGTGGCTCCTTTATCAAGTAGCCTCAAATATTTATATCTCTTGTCTCACATATACTGATTTTGCTTTAAACGTATATTACAAAGTAGATTTTTAAATCCATTGGTATATTACTTGTAAAAAATAAAAAAAAAGATTGACTAATCTATTTTGTACTAATTATGTTTCAAATTTAAATGATAGAGTAATATTTTAATTTCTAATAATACCTATTTGTATCATTTGAAATTTGAAATTTAGTATTATTTATGTACTAAGTACCTAGTCTAATATTTATTAAAATTAAATTTCCTTAAATTTATTATACAAAAGCAATAATGTAATGATAATAAAATTCTTTCTTTTTTTTTTATTTTATGAATGACTTAACTCATTAATGATTTAAATTTAAAAAAATTATATATATAAATTAAAATAATAGTAATAAATTATTTTATAAAAATAATTTTAATATAAAACATGAGAAAAAAAACAAGATTTGTGTTAGGTATATGTAGTATAAAATGTATAATATTTTGTAATGTATCTATCCTAATCTATTCAAAACGAAAGGTTATTTTAATCGGATTATTATAATGAAATTATATGTTCTAAATTATAAAATAGGTCAATAGTATACTAGTCGGTAGTAAGCAAAACATGATTCTGATTTTATTGATTAATGATAATAGTCGCTGTGTTAAAATATGCTTTGACGCATTCTATTCCAGTTTAAAATAATATACTTAACCTACAAAATGTTTAACAAAGAGTATTATTAGATAATAGAATAATATAAGGTGTGTAGAAATATGAATTTTCAAGTATCTTAAACCAAATAAAAATTGAATATTATTGTAGTAGGTTTACCTGCGTCACACAGTGCCTAATAAAAACATACAAGTTAATATTGTTGTACTTTTTGGTACACAATGGTAAACATTGCATAATAATATCAAACATAAAAAATGCTGCGTACATATGTGTGTAATATTTTGTAATAACTATGTTCACTAAAAAACTTGTATCACATGTGGTATCAAATAAAATAAAATTAGAAAATAATTATGAGAAAAAATTAAATAATAAATTCGAAGATGTTATGCTAGTAATTACATACTTACTGTTTCAACTTTTTTCTGTAAATTTTACTATAGAAACATATCGACTGTTCAAATAAGTTAATTTCGACAGTAAGTAAATGTTAATTGTCAACAGACAAGTAAACTAGAATATCAATTTGTATTTAATGCAAATAAATTAGTTATTTATTTTATTTAAGGTAATTAGTTTCTATTTGACAAAACATATACATGTAGCTATTAAATTATGTAGATGTTTTTAATTAATTATTGTTGAAGTAAAATGAATAAGTGATATGCTACATAACAACATAACTAATATACGATATACTTATATTTTGAATACGTATTGACAAATAAATAAGTATCTAAATCGATTCGTAGCCTATTCGGCCATATATGTAAGCAACAATTTTTAATTTATTCATTAAAAAATTTATAACGTTTTGAAAGAATATTAAAATCAAAGTTTAAAATTACATTATTTCATTCTTTTACTGCCTGAACATTATAACTAATATAACAAATACTACATATATTTATATGTGTTACTATATTTACTGGTTTACCTTGAAACGTATAAGTTTGTTGTTTTTTTTGTATTTTACAATAAAGTATATATTTGACAATAGTAATTTGTTAAACAGTAGGTATATTAATAAGATTTTGGATACCATCACAAATTATCAATTATAATTTCCTAAGACATTTCAAATTTTTATTTTATTTTGAGTCTTGCAATGTATTTATCGACAAGTGTATATTATATATGATTATATATAAGTTATACACATGATTGAGACATTTTGGTGAAAAAAACAGTTTTATTGGCATAGGTGAAACCACAGCCCGGGCCAAATAGGCCATGGCCTAGTCTAATGCCTGGATTTACTCAACAAATTTAAAAAACAAAAAATAATGTAATCACTAAAAATTACATGAACCATGGATATATGAAAAACAAAACGTTTTTTTTATTAATGGTGTACTATCGTCTCGATGATATATGGATTTTAAGTTTTAATCAAAAGATTATCTTTTAAATTGTATTGAATTCTTGAGAGGGATAGTCACCAGAAAAACAACAAATTTTGTTTAGCTTGGGCTAATGTAAATATCTAGTTTCGTCTATGTTTACTAATTTGCTAACTTAAAGTTGTTTTTAACAGATCGAAAATAATGATATTGCCTATAAATGCTTTTGTAACTGATCATTTGCAATTTTTCCGTTCAAAGTTCGACCCGTCTTAGTAAACAAACTATTATTATAATTTATTTTCATAACTTTTATTTCCTAGAAATATTTTTAATACATTTCTATGATTTATTAAAACTACAAAACTTGAATGGAAATCGAGTGATTTATATTCTATTAATTATTTTATTTTCATTGCTCATTAAGTTTAATTATGAAGTAAATTATATTTCAACAATGGGTAAATGCCAAAATTTGCGTTTGCCGTTGGCTAATGGTAATTTACGAATCAAATAATTCGATAGACTTGTAATATCAGATTTGTATATGCATAGAAAGGCAACCCCAAAACGGGCTTCTCTCATTAGAGTCATAATGATCTTTAAAGCTTTACCTAAAGCGGATAAACCGCGCCATTCGTCTGTTTTGTTATTTGCTATTATTATACGTATACTATTTTATCATTATGCTTGATGTTAAGTAATTGTGGGTTTTATTGGATGTATGGAAATAATTGGGTTGCTAGATTGGGATTTCATAACCACAGTACATTTTTAACATTTACTAATTAGATATATTCTCTAGTTTTGTGTCCTTGGATTATAACTACAAAGTTTCTTAGAAATCAGTACTCGGTGTACACTTATCGTCGATCGGTTTTATTTTACATTCCTCCGTGTGTCTCTTGCAAACGAGCCAATTAGGCGGTTAAAGCATCTCGTAGGCTTGATTCGTTTTGCCACAAGATTATATATGTTGACAAAGTGTGTAGGCTGCACTAGCGTAAAAATGAAAAAACAACAAAAACATAATAAAAAATCATTTGAGTTTTTATTATTCGTTATATTTTTCTGGTTGAAAAAATACATTAAATATACACGGGTGTCCCACGAAGATATATTCATTGCCCAAACATATTATACTCATTAGTCATTACATTATGGGCAATGTGTATATCTTATCGTTCAATACTTATTGAGACGGATTTGAAAAGGGTGATTTTCGAATTTTCAGTGTTGTTCTCCCGATCGTGCGAGAAAAACTGTAAGTACAGAAATCGTGCCCCCCCCTCAAAAAAAAAAAAAAAAAAACGCTAGCTTTTCTCTTGCAACTCCGACAAATATCGTTAACAAAATAAAAAAACAACTCTCGACGGTGGGCGGGGGGCGATCTCTATTGATTTCGGCGAGAGATTGATGGGGGCGATTTGAATCGACCTTTTTCGTGCGAACAATCGATTTTTCGAATCGATCTCTACGATTCGTTTTTGTGAATGATATCGAATCGATTCGTCGCACGAAGAAGATCGATTCAGATCGCCCATCACTTACTAGTAGTAACTAGTTACTACCGTGCCAGTGGCGTATATAGGTTTTCATTTCGGAGGGGGCCGATCATGTATTCGACTTTTTGGGAGGGAAGGGAAGGAAAAAGCACACTATTACGACAACAATTTTTTATGTTGTCATATTATTAATTATGTTCAAGTGAACACTATAAGTTCTTTCGACTGTCTTTTACACTAATTAGAGAATTAAGAAACTCGGTTTTTTTTAATGAATTGTATTTTTAAAAATATAAAAAATATTATTTAACAAACAATATTCAACATAATATCCACGTTAAAAATAACAAATTTTCATAGCGGTGTTTTTCATTTCGGGGAGGAGGGCTGCCCCCCCCCCCTCGCCCCTCCCATAAATAAGCCACTGTACCGTGCAATATCGCGAAAGACGCGCGCGCGTACGTAAATCGAAATGTACCTCGAAGGTAATGCCGCGGCGTGGTCTCGAAACCGGTTTACCGGTCGTACGAACAGCGCATAATATAGTATACCTCCCGCAGCTCGGTGACCGATCGAAACAGTCCGAGCTTGCACGTGCGATGACACGGTGCCCACATATCGTGATGAATCGCGCGCGTTCGATGCCGCCGTCGTGCGTGTCCGTAAGATGAAACGCGTGTAGGCATCATATTCGCGCGCGCGCGCGTCTGGTCAGTGGTGGTCAGTGTCGGCAGGCGCTCGCTGGAGGTTACTTTGCCCGTCCGCGGTCGTGTCCGTGTTGCGCGTTCGTGATGGCGCAGTCTTGTCTGATCGTCGTCGTCACGGTCGGCTTGTTTGCGTCCCGCTCGATCGTCCCGTCGGCGGCGGCAGCGGCGGTCGAGATTTTGAGCACGGTGAGTGCGCTTTACGGTTTACTCTAACGCAGCGTTTCCCAAAGTGTGTTCCGCGGAACCTTAGGGTTCCGGGGCAATCTCAAGGGTTCCGCCAAATGTATGTGATTATTTGGAAAATTATTTTATATTATACTTGGATTATCTATATTATTTAAAAAAGTTCACCTAAATAATAGTCAGTCACTAGTACAATATCGTTATAATGTATTTGTTGTACTCGAAACTGAACAAAATAAAAAATTATAACACTCATATTATAGTACCTATAGACGTTGTCTTTGCGTTAATGACGTAAAAACGAACTAATTTTAGTAAATAATAATCAATATTATCGATATCGTTAAAACATTTTTCGGAGTATTGATTTTTCCCTTTTTTTTTTTTTAGAAAAATCAGGGTTGAGTTGGAATTAAAGACATCGGGGTTCCGCGAAACACAAAATATTTCTTAAGGGTTCCGTGGTTGTAAAAAATTAGGAACCGCTGCTCTAACGTATAGTTGTAGTCGCACAGAGTTATATTATTATAGCAACGCGGTCTTCACTTCGGGATTTTAAAAAGGGTCGATTTCGAAAATTACTCGAGGGCCGCGCACGGTTTTTAATGATAGACATTTTAAAAATTTAATAATTTACGGAGTGAATTATCTAAAACGTTGGTCATTTACATCTGAATTCTAAAACTACGTATTTTTTCACATAAATGTATTAACAGATAGTTTGTGTAATTCTGAAAAGATATTATTTAACAAATAAATGCTCGATAAATGATAATTTGTAGGGGTATTATCTCAACTTTCAATACATTCTACTAATGCGTTTCAATTTTTTTTTCAAAATCTTATGAATTCGGGGGCCTCGATCCGAATCTTGCCCTGGGCCTCGCGAAACCTAGGGACGACACTGGACTGTGTCGTCCATGTCCAGTGTCGTCCCTTCGTGGTGTGGGTGCTCTATATAATGATAAGAAACATTTTCTAAAAAAACGCAACTTTCCATCGCAACTGGATTCATAATGACAATTTAATTAATCTAACATACTTTCGGAATCAATTGATTACGCTTCTACAAAAAAACAAAAACTATGGTGTAACAGCGAATATATTTGCAAATAATTCGAATGACTATATCCGATGACGATTTGAAGAAGACTGAAACGTCAAAGATTGGTTAGAGAAAGCCAACGATTTCCGTCTTAATACATTTCACCTAATTATCCCTATTTCCGTATCTACCATCGTATATTGCCAAGGAGTAGGCGTTGTGAAAATAACAAAAGGTTTCGTTGTGTTTATTTGTTTGAACTTTGGATTCGACCCTTTAATATCGTTGTCTCATAATAACCGTATTAATTTTGTTTGTATAAACTTTCACCACAGGTGCATTTGTTTCGTCGTCACAGATGATAAACTTAGTTTCCACGATTGGTATTTTCTAAATTTCAAACGGTTTTATTCATATAGTTCTTCAGAGTTATCATAATTTTAAAAAAAAGTAAAAAATATAGTAAAACACTGTTTAAAACGTTGGTCTTTCGATTAACTAAGAAATATACTTGTTGATAACATAATAAGGTGTTTTACTTTTTTAAAAACTGGCGAAACACTATCTCTCTTGTTTCATCCCCAAAACTACCACTGATTATATTGTTTTAAGCTGATGGGATGTATATTATAGATATGAAACATAAAAAAAATGTCCAAGTTACGCCCATGATAATATTTACTGATATGTTTACTTATATTTGACATTCTTTTACACATGTAACATGTAAAGTATAATTTTGTAATTTTTTATGTATTAAAAAAAGTAATTTACATTACATAAAATCGTGTTAGTAAAAATCACAAACTAGTATTATATATAGTCGTATAATTATTATCTACATGATCGAAACATTCGGAACAAAAACAATCATCACCTGATTGAATTACATTATATATATACATGATAGTAGTGACTGTCGAGGACATAATAACGGTTAGAATTCATTGACCTATAATTTTTTTGATTTTATGCTTTAACTATAAATTTAAAAATTTATACCATTATTGTAAATTTAAGTTTTGTACGTAAGTAAATGTGTAAGTACATTTTGATCGAACTAGTAATATTTCAAAGTAATAAAATAATTTTGAAAATATAAGAAACATCAATGTAGTTTTTCGTACCATTTGATTTTCAAAAACTGTGTTACAGTCGACAAGTGAAGATTACATACAACTACCCAATGACAATTATTATTAATCGATGGAATTTATTCCATCTCTCTAGTAGTCTCGAGTACTATACGCGTTAAAACGGGATATTGTCTTTTGTTTTAGGGCCAGCTAATCGAAAACCACGGTCATTCAGGGTATAGCAAGCATTCCGTGCGCACCGAAGATGGATATTTGGTCAATATGTTTCACATTAAAGGTCACGGTGGTCCGCCATTTTTGCTTCTTCACGCACTAATGGGAGCATCTGACCAATGGTTTCTGAGGGATAGACATCACGATTTACGTATGTGTGACGCTTTGTACTAGATGCGCCGTGATTTTTTTTTGTAACTATAACTGAAATCCTTTTTCTTCAATTTTCTAGCTTCAATTTTGGCAGACAATGGTTATGATGTTTGGCTGGGAGATTTCAGAGGAAACATATATTCTAAGCAACACACGTACCTCAATGTGTCTGACCCAGAGTACTGGAAATTCAGGTGAGTTATTTCAATGAATATTTATTATTTAACAAGCGAAAAATCATTCTTAAACATCTCAATAAATAACAATGAAAATAACGATTTTAACTTTACATTTTGGATAAACGATTGCCCATTTGCACAGACATTTTATTCAGTAAAGCGTGTAGGTTGTGCAACGAACTTTTGATTGCAGAAAAAACGCAGTGCAAATCGTGTAAAATTATTACCTACCTAATTAATAAATATATTATATATAAATACAAGTTAGTGCCTTACATAATTTTAACCGAAGTATAATTATGCGTTTAATTTAATTGAACCTAACCTAACCTAGGATAGGTTTTGAAAAACCCGAGTAAAGTTTTGAAAGTGGTTCGCTGTATAATGAATGATATCAATGTCATGTGAACAAGCATACGATTACCATTCATCAGATACAACCGTTTATAAAATTTAATTCATTAAATTCATATATACATTTAGCTTCACTGGTTAATTATCTCTAGAACGCGTAAACTAGTTCTCGATAGATCACACGCGCATTCCGTAAACGTTAGAATTTAGATCACTATAACACCCTGTAGATCAACACGGAATACCAATGTCATTGTGTGTTTAGCTATTATAAAAACCGTAATGAGGTTTTTTCGATCGTGGCGAAATCAAACAATTTTACTCTAGATAGTGTTTAAAACTGTTTACACACCTTTACTTGTCCGTAAATATAAGTTATTACTGTAAATAATAATTTAAATGTCTACGAGTTGTTCCCGGCTATAGCTTACGCTCCTTACGGTTACAGTTCACGTGGACGGTCGTTGTTTTCGATGGGATATGTATGTTAATAATTGTTTGTAATAACTAATAACTTAAGAGTTAAGACGGTACAATAACACGACCTACGACTTACAAGGGCAATGGTTTATTAGCTCAAATGTTTAAATATAGGACAATATATTGAAATTAGGAGAATACAATTGCTCAAGTATAGCCATAGGTAGACCTAAAAAAAAAAGTAATTTTTAATTAAAACACAGAATCGAATAATAATCAATGTTATGTTAAAAATAAGTGGATAATAAGTTCTGGATATGATAATCCCCACGGGTCAACGTGTGATCTAGATGAGACACGACTTAAAACTCTGTTGGTGTTCCTATTTATTATATGAGAATAATATTATTGTTATTTGATTATATTTCAGCGTCGACGAGTGGGCGTATTACGATGTCCCGGCCATGATCGATTATGTGTGTAATAATACCGATTACGACAAGACGTACTTGGTCACGTACTCGATGAGTAGCGCCGTTTTGCTGGCCACCACATCGGCCAGGCCCGAGTACAATGACAAAATCGTCGTCAGCTATCACCTGGCACCGTTTGTAGCGTTCACTAATATCAAATCGATTTTATTGCGGATTGGCATACAGTTCGGTCAGTTTTATTTGGTTAGTATAAAGTTATGAGTCAAACTCGATTAATCTTTTGGGATTTATAACGGGCGCGTATTGCATTGGTACAGTAATATTATCTACCAGACTGTCTATTCACATCAGTTATTCGTGAACCGATGTAATTTGCAGGAAATTACAATACCACTATTAGTATTCACGCACGGCGTAATAGTGAATTTTGGATCTGATATTATATTAAATCAACGTAGAAACAAATAGTCTATATCGAAGAACTAATACCCTATCATATTATACAATATAAACTATAATGATAATAGTGTACCTATATAAATAATAAATAAATTTATAAATTAGACGTACTGAAATAATATTGTAAATAACATTTACCAGTTAGTTATTAATGATTATATATAGATAAGTTAAAAAGCTCAGAGTAAAAATATATTTTTTCAAGTCGCTCTAGATCTAGAAAATACGTACGCGAAGGACGATAGTTGAAACCAACGGGCCGCGTGTATTTATGTCTTTATTTGTACCAGTATTAATTGGAAACGCGAAAAGTATTAGTTATAAGTAGGTACCTAGGTAAATGTAAAAACAGTAAAATAAACGTATTCAAATCGGCAGTAGGTGCTTCAAGCGATTCCAGTGAAATTACTAGTTTAAAATTATATAATTACGAATAATCTATGATGCGTGCGAAGGTATATTCTACGTAATAAGAGTAAAAGTACCAATATAAAAAAAATAAATAAATAAAAAAATAGCGAACTGCAATTTGATATTTCAATTGCGTGTTAAATATAGCGCTGACCATTGAATTCACAATTTAATTTGAGCAGATTATAATATGCCTTCAAACGTGTTGTAAAATAATCGCGTTCTTAAGTGATTAAATATTATGCTTTCATTTGAGTGCCCACAAATATAAAATTTTTCGAGCATATTTTTTATGTTCTGATTAAAACATTATTGTTTGTGAACTATTATAAAATTGGTATATATACTTTCATAGTTGTCTATTTAATTATTTCGATCAATTAGTCACATAGGTAAAATAAAATATTGCAAGTTAGTCATTTTGTTTGTAAACAGTTTTTACTGAAAAGTCTGAAACACTTATTTCCCAAGATTCAGTTTGAAATATTTATACCTGCCCTGTGTGTTTTGAAATACCTAAGTTGTGTGACTTTTCATAAACGCCACATATCGATAGGAGATTTGTATAACATCAACGTAAGATACCTTATTACGAGATTTCTGTCCGTTTTTTCTTTCTCTAGAGGCCAAATTTATCGTTTGATGTCCGCCACTCACTGTACACGTTCTATTCTATTCTTCGACGTATACGTTTCAGTCCGTACTGGCCGCGGCGCAGAATCGATTGATTGAAAATATGAATACACTGGCCTTTTTTTTTATATGACTGCTTGATGATAAAATCGAAACAAGGCTTTTCTATACGAATACATGTCAAACGCATGGTATTATAGTTTTTTTTATGTTTTTTTACTGATGTTTTTCCCCCCAATGCTTCAGCGTATTTTAGCATAGAAATATACATCTTTATTTCCGTTTAATTTTTTAACCGGCCCTCACACTTACCGAAAACAATTTTTATATACCTATGTCACTGTTCTTATAAGACGATCGGACGGTATACTTTTTACAGGCAACAGCACGAAGCGTCAAAAAATACGAACTATTTCCACGAAACCGTTTGTCGATCAATTCTATATCGCTGTTCTGTAGTCAACAATCGGTTTTCCTAAAAGTGTGTGTATCGGTATTGTCAGAGTTTTTCGGGCTTGACACTTCTTCCGGAAACTCCACAGTGAGTATTACATTATTATCATTATTTATATTAGCCTCCTGAATATATTATAACTTATCTTCTTGTCACAGCCGCACACATTAGAATTTAATAATATAACGTATTTTATTGTATTATAACCCATTTAATGTTTCGACTTATATTTCAGACTAATCTGGATTTCAAGTTGACCTACTCGAGAGCCGGTGTGTCGTTGAACAGTATTGATCATTTGCTGCAAATGATTCAAACTAGTAAGCAGACATTAAAATAAATAGTATATACCTACTTATTTCTGTATATCGTCGAGTCGATGTTAATCATTAATCGAATCGTTATATCATATTATATTTAGTATAATATAATATACGTCTAGGTCTGACGCGTAGAAGATTGAAACATAATCGGAAAGAATGTTTAGCGTGTCTTTGTAATACGGGCTATACTTCTATTTCATTGACGACAGCAGACATAGTATAGTATTTAATAATCGTGATTTTTTAGATAAGTTTCAACGTTACGATATGGGATTCAAAAAAAACATGCAAAAATACGGACAACCTAAACCGCCGGAATACGACCTGCATAAAGTCACGTCGCCCGTCGTGCTGTACTACAGCCAAAATGACCGGATCGTGGACAAAGGCGTAAGGCATTAGTCAATTATTGTTAATTAAAATAATTATTTATTTAATTATTTGTTTTTTTCTTAGACTATAAACAAGCTGATCTCTATTCTGCCTAACGTCTACCAGACTGTGATCATTCCGCACAACAAATTTGGCCACATAGATTATTCGTTCAGTACAAATGCTAAAACGCTAGTTTTCAATTCTATTATTAATATAGCTAGACAATTTAGAAACGCTCCAAGTATTCCACTTTACGATTATGGCTATAATTATAACTATTATTATAACTATCCATAATCATAATACTCATTATTTTTTTGTTTCTATTTCAATTTGCTCAATTGTACAGTTTTAAAATATTGTAAATGCCTACCGCTTAAGATTTTTTTTTTTGTACATTGCTATTTGATAAAATTTAAAAAAAATATATACCAAAGTTTAAGTTAAGAACTATACTTGAACGTTTTCATATAATATATAATTATATATTATTATATTATCAAACATAATAATTTAACTATCTGTTAATTTATTCAATATCGCGGCACATGTTTTCCAGTTGTGTTTCAATTTTATATAACCTCTATGACCGGCATAGATAAAGTTACTCGTTTAATAATTGTCCTTAGTATTTATTTTGAATCAAACAATGTACACAATATAGTTAGTACAACGTTATAGCTGTAAATAATTAATATTAATTTCGAAATTATCAAACTGTCAATCATTACAGAGGCTCTGACGTAGATTACCTTAGGGCGAATTTACTCGTCCGATTAGACATTGAGCCATTGAATTCGCTCGCTCGCTAGTTGCAGACTTAAAAAATAGTAGTTTAATATATTACTTTTACGTTAGGCGTTGTTATTCAAGAGATGATTTATATAATGTTTGATTAGTTGTGGTTTTTTTTTATTCTATACTTACTATTATTTAATAACTAAAATTCATTGTAATTAATCTGTTCGAATTTCACGTCCACGGTCGACCACCATAGTACTCGTTCGCTTTATTGCTGTCAGCCAAGATGGTGAAGAACGTTCTGACTGCCGTATTCGTCTACTTGGGTGAGTATCGAGTACCGAATCAGGCCGGCAGTCGGTTCTTCGGTTATGGTTCGGCCGCCTTTGCATTTGGGTGGAAGGTTTTTCGGAGCTATGCGCAAACGTTTACTCGAGTAACTCAAAGATCGATCATTTTTATTAGTTAATCTATCGACAACAGTTTTCCTACGGTGTTTTTTTGAACATAACTTACTGCAGACGGAAATGTATTTATATAATTTTTTGGTATACACTTGTATAGATTTAAAATTGTTATCATTGAATAGAAATAACATTAGAATATTATAAATATCGTAACGTGGGTTGTAAGTGTACAAAACGAATCTGAAAATGTTTAGAAATAATAATAACGCGTGTCCATTATCTCAATGAAAATATCATTTTTTTTTTATAATATTTAGGTACATAATAATTAAATATCATTAAAAAATATATATCTGGGGGAGGGTGGAAACCCTTTACACCCCCCCCCCCCAACTACGCCACTGTAGCTTCTATTGAGTATTAATTAATGTTTTTCAGTTACAGCGTTTCAATATTTTAATCATCGCATTATTTTATTAATAATTTTCATTACTCAATTATTTTTTCATCATGATGTGGTTTTAGTCGTAGCCAACTTCGCCAGCGTCAACGGTTTGCTCGACCGTTTTGAGGATTTTCTGGAGGAAACAAATT
The DNA here is from genome assembly GCA_948098885.1 of Drepanosiphum platanoidis. Taxonomy (NCBI): domain Eukaryota; kingdom Metazoa; phylum Arthropoda; class Insecta; order Hemiptera; family Aphididae; genus Drepanosiphum; species Drepanosiphum platanoidis. The sequence goes on along the minus strand of OX402529.1, from coordinate 2,130,337 downwards.
TTAACGATGAAGAGATTTTTATCATAAGATATTTCGAGAATATGGCTCGTCGTTCATTGGGATCCAGTTGCTACAGAAGAAATCATTTATCCTTACCAAAAGTCATGGTGAGACCCATTGTACTGATCGTTACATTAGAGATTACTGATTAGTCCACTGTTAATGCCTAACAAGGTGACGCATGCGTGTTTCGGATACGCGAGTAAAACAAAATGCCGTAAAACCTCTTTAAAACGGATTCTCTATTAGATGGAATCCTCCTTAAAACGGAAAATAGTCCCAGTCACAGGAAATTAATACCCGCCAATAGTTACGACATAAAATGACATATATATATATATATATTAAAAGAACCAAGAAATGTATCAAGTATCAATTCTATTGATATTTTAGAAATTGTAAACCTAATAATTGAATGCGTTTTGCACTTGATTAATATATTTTCAATTTACCATATTGTATATTTGTATATACCTACTATTTATATTTATAATTGATTAGTAGTTATTAGTACCTATTTCTGTGATTCTGAGCGATACAGATTCAAGTATATTTTTTTATTTCATATAGGATACGGTGGCATCAGCGGAAGCCTATTTAGTAGACAGAACAATCGATATATATAAAAGTGTACTTTCAAATAGAAACATTGGTATGATAATGATGAATCAATGCAAGTGAGTAAAATAGATTTTTAAAAAATGCGGGTGAATTTAAAATTATTACAATTTTCAGCCGAATGTTAGGAGTAGAGATTTCTTTGAGATATTCGGTGTTAATCATGAGTGTATGCTTGACTGAAGAACAAAATCGATATGCCGAACGTATACTAAAGACTATCCTCGATATGATTTCATTTTTTTGTGATAACGAAGCCAAAAATCTTAGATGTAAATATTTTTGTCTGATTTTTTTTTCTCACAGCTCTTAAAATTTGTCTCTAAAGCATATAGGTATCCGATGAAATATAATTGTCCCCTCAATACAAAATAGAATTTCATTTATTCTAGGTAAATCCTTTAAGTCATCCGTTCCCCGCGTCTCGTCTAAACTTTGTATCTGTCTTTTAATCTTTTTTTAATTTTATTTTCAAGTAAAAAAGGCCATCCTTTTCGATCGGTGTTTTTTTATTGCATTTCTATAATTTGTTCTCCTAACTGAATGAGAATGATTTATTTAAATTACATACGTATATGCTTCCAAATAATTAATTTCATTTTTATTCAAACGAATTCATATTTAATTAAACATCAGATGTTGAATTAATATTATTTAACTTTGTTGTTTTAGCATTTTTCTTAAAGGAGGATGATTGTATTCTAACTAATCTAAAAAGTAGTATCGTAAATTGCAATTATTACTTAGTTGATGTGGAGCTTCAGAAAAGACATAATACATACATGATACAATTATTAAATGAAGAAGAAATAGAAGAAAACGAAGATATGATTATAACAATATGCGCGTAATATGAATAATGAATACGATAAATAATTATGAATGTTGGTAGGCAATACTGATGAAATGATCAATTTTTTTCCACAGAATTATAGATCAATTAAACGAGTGTATGATAGATGCATTGGACGTTTGCGAGTATTCAAAATCTGCAAATGAGATGATCGATTTGTTTATTAGGCATGTACGTCTATCAATGTGGTGCTGAAAGTAAGTGCTACAGTAACAGTTGGAACACTTGTTAAGTTGAAACTAATCATGATAATTAATGAGACATTGAATGTTTTTATTTATACTACTTGAAATACTAATAAGATAACTGAAATAAATCGATACCTTCAAAAATCTTTGTTACGACCGATATTAGATTAATGATGAGACCGTCATACGGTCGATAATTTTGTCGATCGACTAAATGACTAAACTAATTCCCCATGTGATTAAATTTTGCACGGTAAAATTGCAATCTTACGTTGAGTGTGTTGGTCAAAGCTGGTACTGTGTTTTCTAAGTCGTCAAGTACTTTTATTCTATATAAACAGAATATATATATAATAGAATATTATTCTATATAATAACAGAATTTTTAAACAGTGAAAATGAAAAATGAATTTATAACATTTAAATTTATAATTTTGAAAAATTTGAATCTAAACATAAGTCTATATGGAAATGTGACCAATAGAAAAAGAAATTAAATTTCTTTCAAAATCTAATTAAATTAAATTCATTCATTTAATTTATATTGATCAGTTATTTAGTCTTAAAGTAGACAAAAAAAAATAAAAATATATATACATATATATATATTTTAATGTATTTCAAAATAGCCTAAATGAAAAGCAATTGGTTGATTTACTCTCCACCACAAAAGAAAAATGCATCAATTACAGGATACAAAGGAAAAACCAAAAGATATCATCGAGGACAAATTACATATCACTTTTATAAAAATAAAATGGTAAAATAGTGTGCCCAGAACTAATAAACAAAATTAGAGAACCACAAATGAACAAGAGTGTTCTTCTAACACTTTCTATATTGAACAATGCAATTTACAGGAACTTGTTTGATTCATCTATCAATTGAAACAGATACTCTATTGTATAAATATTAAAAGAAAACCATACAACTTGTAGTTCGCCAGATAACTTTATAAATAAAATAAAATAATCAATAGATACTGAGAGCGAAATAATATTGTTAATTATATAAATTAAAATTTTATCATTGTAATTAACATACTTCGTACAATGGTATCCATGAGTCAAGGTATGTATTTGATCATTTATAACAATATAATATAGCGTTTATCGTCAGATTTATTAAATGTTAATTTAATTTAATTGATTTGATTGTTGTTGGCGATTGTATGAATATAGACATTTAGCTCGTCATCACCTAATAAACACTGCCAATGATCTTTGAATGTCGAGTAGTTTTTAACCACATGGTCTCCGATTCCTTTCACTTTAATATTTTCTTGACTATCCAAAAGGATAGATAAATCTAAGACTTAGATCTTAGTGTAACAAACTCAATTATCGTACAACCAACCATTGTTTTTGTCGGAAAACACGCCAGACGACTTCTTTCCCATGACAATGTAACATGAATTAATCACGTGGAAGGCATAAAGTAGCCATATGATCTTCAAAAAATTGGAATTATTGAACATGTCTTTATAAAAGTCTCTGGTTTGAATAAAACACACATAGTCTGAAAAAATATGTAACAAATTAATTTTTTTTAAATGAATACTAGTATCATTTAAAGTTGGTGTAATTTTATTCTTGAATTGTTTTCTTCTATCATTGTGATCACTGATCATCGTTTTTGAGATATCACATATGGCAAAACCCATGTATTTAAAAAACTTATGTAAATAGGTTTACAAAAGTCTATAATTTTATTCTCCAGCGTTACATTAGTCAATGTTTCACCAGAGGATTTTGAGTGTTTGAATATCGTGAGGTTTATTAGCTTCTCCGACCTCTGTTGACAACACTATCTTCGTTTTTATACATTTCATTAGACTTCATAGTTTTGCCTTAATTCAAATATTAAATATTTATTATAATAATAATAAGATCTTAACAGTTAATTCATTAATTTGAAGTAGTTTTTTTCAAATGTATTCGTTGCCTTTTTTCTCATTTCTATATTCAGTTTTATGTATTTAATAGTTTGTTTCAAATTTAGGTGATGCACAAAATATCGTTCCTTCGTTTCAAGCACAGCCATATGTTTGGAAATTGTTTATCCTTACAGTCAACTATTATTCGTTCCTTCGTTTCAAGCACAGCCATATGTTTGGAAATTGTTAATCCTTACGGTCAACTATTATTCGGTAAAAATGGTTCTTCATTCTGACTCTCCAGATATGATATATGCGCGTCATATGCTCCTTTATCTGAAATTTCACTCATCGAGTCTAGATGATTAAAATAATCAACGGGGTCGATCTATTCAAATTCACTGAATGGAATATACCGACTCATGGCTCACCCATATAAATTGTTCCCTAGAAAACAAAATGAAATATTTTAGATTTAATTTTTTTTATTAGAAAAAATAAACTTATAGTTTTGATACATTATGATTCATGATTTAGGTTTTTTCTTATTATAGTAGAGCGTCGATTATCCACACAAATTGAGACCGAGGGGGTGCAGAGATAATAAAATAATGATTAAAATTAAATTAAAAACTAATCTACTACATATATGTATAATGTATAAGTATAATATGATAAAATAAATACATGTACATTGTATATGTATTCTTTAAAGTACGTAATATAAGTAATTTAAAAATATAATATAAAATAAAAATACTTAAATTTTTGTGTTTATTTTAAATAATAATCGATTTTTTTTTCACTGTTAAATTCTTTATTCTTTTTAATACGTTAAAGTGAGCCATAGTAGATAATGAAATAATCTTGCATTTCATAATTTGTACACGATAAAACGGACATAACGAATGATAAAACTAAATCAAATTAAACTAAAAATAAATTTGTACAAACATTTTGTACTGCGGATAATCGATGCTCTACTGTATATCCAAGAGTTTTATAATTATTTAATTTTTTAAACGTCGAATAATAAAAATGTATGTTTCATTAATATAATAATGAAATACACATACTGCTTACATCATGTGAATGTATATTGAAGTCCATAGGATTTTGATACGTTCACTGCATATTCTGACCCACTTGACATTCTATCCTAAGTAATAAAAAGTTTATAACAATATTAAAATAAAATATTGATTATACAATGTAAATAAAAATAAACGCAAACTATATTTACCTTCACGGGAAATATTTTGATCTAAATAAATATTATTAATAATAGATGAATCATTTTTCTTTTAGCATATCAGGTGCTATAATCTGGAATCCCTATACTGCCGATAATACTCGCCGGCTTTAAAGGGTACAGCGAAGATTATTGCGATTCATCTGTTATCTTTTGGGTATTAATTGCGAATCATATGATCCCTGGTCAATGGTCATTCTTGATTTGTCACACGTTTTCCTCATGGAAATTTCCAATATTTCGTTGTTATTTTGTGAGGCCGAGAGTCGTAAACCACTCGAAACAGTACAATTTTTTACTATTGTCTACGTGAACCACCGCGTTCAATGTTGTCTATTTGGTAAAAATAAAAAATGTTAAGAAATAATATGTTTATAACAATTAACTAAACACTAATATCATAGAACAGATCAATCGGATCTGCGCAGTGTGCAGTGCTGATATCACCGACAAATTCATTGAGCCGTATTACGTTTGAATACATAAAATACATATTACATACATAAACATTTGAACAATATGATTATTAATCCATGTACCTTTTATATTGCCGTTTAAAATATAATTTCATACTATATAGTTTCTTTGCAGGATAACGTCTTGACGCAAACTTTTAATCTATATATTTCATCATTAAGTGCTTATTTCTAAAAGAAAAAAGAAACATATTTCAACTGTCTTAGTGTGGATTCGGTAAAGCAATGGTAAATGTATTACTTTTAATAACTGAATGTCTGAATCATTAATTGGAGTTTTGGACATCACACCGTTTCTAGTCTCTTTAGAACTGCGCTTGGCCAAACCAGCACCGACAATCAATTCGTGTACAACACAAACGTCTGACATCGTATCATAGCTCGATTCCTATGGTTAAAATAACATTATAGAATGGAAGTAATGAAGTTTAACGTGTTTTCTAACAATACGATAACACTTACGGAAATGCAAAAAGCACAACTCGATGTTTTCATTGTTTTTTAATCGAGAAAAGTTGTTTTCCTCACACGCAACAGTTCAACGACGGATTTATCGTATTACTGAACAATATAATATACAAATCGATCGAGTAAAACGTACGCGTCGGAGCGTTTACATCTTCAGGTACTTGGGAGAGTACGGTTAAAATGATTCGATTCACCGTGAAATTCATAAAATCGGTTATTCATTTACATAAAAAAAAAAACGATGGAGGGGCGAAAAGGGACGACGGGGGAACGGACGGGAAAAGCGCTTCAGACGCGGGCGGCCGTCGAGAAACACATCATAATATCGATGTTTACGTGTTATCAATTTTATTCGCTTATAGTTTTCTTCTTGGTATAATAGAATATTCTTATCGTAGTTTTCTCGGACCGCGCGGTTACGCGGTTCCGATTTGTAACGTCTTTGGAATCGGTTAACCACACGCGTGCGCGCGCGCCCTCGCACAATGAAAACAAACGCAAATGGTAAATACACACACTCGAACGCGAATGTGCCGCACATGCGCGCGGCCGCTCATATCATAGTCGGCCGACGGGCGTCAATACGACGGCGGAGAGCGAGTCGGAGTTGAGCTGCTGAGCCCGCGCTGCCGACACGGACCCCCCCGACGGTCAGTGATCCGTCAGACGACGACGAGGTGTGTGCGTTGTTGTGTTCGCGACAAACCGCTGCCGCCGCCGCCGCCGATCCGATCCGACGATGTCGTTCAATCTGAACCGTTTCATGCACCCGAGGAACATTTACCGCACGCCGCCCAACTTCAAGGAGCTGGCCGCGGAGTATCCGGAATTCAAAAAATATTCGACCGTGGTAAGTGCGTTGCCGCCGCCGTCCGGCTCGCCCCTGTGGTGTGCGAGCGCGCGCGCGCGCGTCCGATTGACGATCGCGTTTCATGTTTTTTTCCATTCGTCGGCAGGGCCTCAACGGCAAGATCACGTTCGACTTGAAGAACCAGGACGCCCTCAGGCTGCTGTCCACCATACTGCTGAAGAGAGACTTCGATCTGGACGTCGAGCTGCCCGTCGGCAAACTGGTGCCCACCGTTCCGTTGCGCTTGAACTATTTGCTGTGGATCGAGGACCTGTTCAACTTGAACTTTGACGGCAACAAGAAGATCAAAGGAATAGACATAGGTAACGGACGCACATCATCGACGTCAGTATATTTGTAACCAAACGGTCTCTGTGGAGGGGGTAATATATGGACATATGGAAAATATGAAAACCTAAACCAATGAGAAGTTTCTCATGTGTTAACACTACGTGTATGTTAATAATAATATTGTTCTCTCTATTAGTCGCATCTAAAATAAAAAGATTTTTCGTTACAGTCAACATTTGTTCTGTTACAGTACAAACCCGGTGTAATTTTTTTTATTCAACAATAAGTACTGTAATAGACTGTTACTAAATTAAAACATCAAATACTGTTTCAGTTGTCTTTATAAATATTGCTAATATCGATTATCAATTCGATTTTTTATTTTCACTTCTTTTATTGAACTTGATAGTTGATTCCATTTTATTTAAAAACTAGAATTAGTGTTATTAGTCAAATGCTCTTAAAAGTACTATTGAACTTCAGTTATTTGAACCCATAATTTACCAAAATGTTGGACAAATTGTTTAATAAACTATTATTTATTTTCTTATATATTTACTGAATTTTTTTTCATATTTAATTTTTAAAGCGTTAGTTTAATTCAATTTTATTCAGACATAACAATTAGTAAAATATGAAATTAATTAAATGTTTTATTTTCAGGCACTGGTGCGTCGTGTATTTATCCATTATTAGCTGCTAAAAAATTTCAATGGTCAATGGTTGGCACTGATATCAACAAAGAATCCATCAAAAATGCAATCAACAACATAGAGAAAAATAATTTACAGGATTTAATTCAAGGTAATAGAATATGACAATTCCGGTTACATGTAATGAAATTATTTAAGTACGTTTTTATAATTTTTAGTTTTGGAGGTATCTGAATGGGATAGATTATTGCCAGTGGCAGTAAATGAACATTATGACTTTTGTATGTGTAACCCACCCTTTCATAAGTTTTCAAATTTAAATTCTTCTGATGACGAATCAGATAGTGCCAGCAAAGTAAATTGTGAAATGTATACACCTGGTGGTGAAGTTGAGTTTGTACAAAAATTAATTGGGGAAAGTGAAACATTACAAAATTCAATAAGGTAACAATATAAGACAACTATTTTATTATAATGAAATCTGTTCAATGTGGAAACCATCACATTATAATATGTAGAATTTATTTAAGTTTATTTATTTATCTCTAAATGTCTATGTGATCAATGGATATAATATTATAATGGTAAAGTAGAGACGTCTCATATCAAACTTTGATAAGTCAAAAGTTTAGGCGACTTGGAATAAATCCTTGAGGCTCGAAAGACTTCAAGTTTCATTAACTTAAAATATTAATATCTTAGCTATTCTTATCCTCCTATAAATTAAAAATAGGTATTGCGATTGAATTATTTCTTAGCAATACAAATGTTTTGACAGGATAATCTCTGATAAATTAAACAATATTTCAAATCTTGTCGAAAATTGAATCCTCCATCAGATGAAAAACAATAGGAATTTAATTTAAGAATTAACCCGGTTTTGTCATTGCATTTTCTACACGATGATTTCCACATTAAACAGATTTTACCAAATTATTTTTTTATGAAACTTTTATTAAAATTCATTTTTTATTAGTATTTATACCTCAATGGTTGGTTATAAATCATCATTAGGTCCTCTAAAAAACGAATTGAAATCTATTGGGGCATGTGCAATTGCAGAAGCTGGTTTCTATCAAGGTCGGACCGCACGTTGGGGAATCGCTTGGACATTTCAGCCGGACATTAAATTAAATGATTTTCTACCTAATAAAGAGTTTGAAAAAATGAAATTAAAACCTCCAGTATCTTTTCATATTCCAGAGTCTTACGATTCTACTACTGCTTTGGCTAAACTAACTGAATTGTTAGCCGATCTTAAGGTAAATTGTTTACATTATATATAATATATATATATAAATTGTAATGTTAATGTTTATTTTGTTTATACATAGATGACAATCTCGATATTTAAGTCGAAGAAAGATGAAAATATCTTGTATCAAGCTGACATTAAAGCCTATGAAAATACTTGGACTCATCAGAGACGAAAACGGCGTTTGGAACAAAGATCGATCGATAACAAACGTAAAAAAACTGACGATCACTTACACATTGAATTTGACGAAGAAAGAGTAGACCAACAGTCGGAGACCACTACGAATGCCCAAGCATTATTTTCTGCTACTCTAGTATTAAGAAAAACAGATGACACACTTTGGATAGACATGTTGCATCTCGATGGGAATAGAGACAATTCATATCAACTTTTTCAGTTCTTCAAGAACAGATTTGTATAATGTAGGTTTATATTAAACACTAATTACACGATCCTTAAAATTAAATAGGTTAAAATGTGAATAACAAAATATTATAGTGTATAATATAGTAATAATAATTATGATACTACAAAAGTAATTTTATATAGTATTCTTTAAAGAAAACAAAAGAAAAAAAGTAAACAAAAAAAAAAAACATAATATATACAGATGAGTTATGAAAAACAGTTAATTAATTGACTTAATAGGAATAAGAATTAACTCAAACACAAACAGTCCACACGTTTTTTATACAATACCAATTGTAATGAAAATAGAAACTACAAAAAAAAAAGAAACAAAAAATTAAAAATGAATACTTTTCATATAAGTTTTACAAAAAATGAAAAATAAAGTTATTCGCTTGACTCCAAAGGTGTAAGAATTAACTCAAACAAAACAGTCCACACATTTTGTACATAACCAAATGTGATGAAAAGGCAACTACCAGAAAACAAAAAAAAAATTAAATATGAACACTTCTTTTCATACACATTATACGAGATCATACATAAAAGGGCTTAATAATTTTTCTAAACTGCGATTATTTTGCTAGGATCCACTTTGATGCGCAGAAATATTGTGTCATCTTTAATGAACTGTCTTTTTTTCAGTAATGTTTCATGTGATATAAATTTTGGAAAACCGAATCCAAGGCTATCCGGCTGCATACTCGGTCGTTGGAAATTCTCCCACGAAGGATCGGGCACAAAACTTTCAACTATGTTGCAAGGCTAAGGAAAGACAAAGGTAGTTAAATATTTGTATTTTCTAACTTATTATCATATTATGTATATAACCACTAGGATAATATATTTGCACATTACATTGTAAATTCATATTTATTATGATTGTTATTTTTTTTTTTAATTTTAATTTTTTTTTTTTTTTTTTTGTTTTTCTAATGTATAAAAGTTTTTAAATATTTTTGATTTTGACTGAAAATTATATTTATATTGTTTATAAAAAATTTATAAAAATCTATTTAGGTTGTATTTTTAACGAGATCCAGTTTGTTCTATTAAAATATATTTTGACTATAACATACGTACATACAAATTTAGTATTTTTTATTAAATACTCGCCGAAGTACATTCGACTGTAATGTGCAAATATATACTTCATATTATTAACTATTAAGATAGAACGATTATAAATAAATGTGTATAATATTATTAAAATGCACACCTTTTCACTCTGGTCGAATAATGTAAATGCCACAGAATGTGAAAATGGCCACTTGAGTAGGGCATCGAATTCACCAGGCAATATTTTTATATAAACAGATACATGTGTGTTTTCACCAGACCCATTGCCGTTCAAAAACACCGACGCTTGCAACTTGTACCCAAACTGGCTGGTGTAGAACGGCGAACTGACGAGTTCTAAGCCATCGCCACATAATTTGTGCCGACCTTCTTCAAGTTTTTCCAGTACATCACTGATTTTCCAAATCAATGTACCTATAAATAATGAATTATAATAATAAGAACATTATAAGCAAATCAGTATTTCATTTTGTGTACGATTAAAAATTGCAATGTACCTGACTGATTAACGGCTAAATTATTTATCACTTTTTTCATGGACACGATTTGTTGTTGCTGTTTAGTGACCACCGAACACATTAACGTTAAATGCTGTTGGCTCGACTCTTCCATATGTGCATCCATTTGCTTTCCTCTCAAACCCTACGATTGAAAACATAATAGTCAATAACGTGTCGTCGTTGACGGACATTTTACCAAACATTTTACCTTGAATCTACAACCGACATCTTTGAAACTGCAAGATGTTAACATGGAGTGACATGTATGTTTAATGTGATGCTCTAAATCTTCACGGGCCACGGTGGCAATTTCACATCTGTTGGGACAAGGTATCGGGAAGCGTGGACATGACGTTGTGTGTGAATTAATGGTGTCGGCTACGAATTGCCGTCCGCAATGACGACAGGGTACCAATCTTTTTGGGCATTCAGTAACCTGGATAGCAAAACTGTTATGATTAAACTATTCGGAACATAATAACTCTAAAACCGTATTTACCTTATGCTTGGCTAACATTCGTCTCGGGATTTTCACACCACACTTGGCCTCACAGTGTATCGGCTCTACTGGGCAAGTTCTGCTATGCTCTTCGCCGGCTGCCTCGCCTTTCATTTCGCCGTTGCAATGTTCACACTTAATAACGCGTTCTATACAAGTGTATCTCACATGATCGTCCATTAGAATCCTTGCGATTTGAGCTCCACAATGGTTGGTACAAGGCAAAGCATCATATTTACATGTTTGCAAGTGTCCCTGTTAAATTAATAAATTGTTGATGTTTAAATTAAAAATAAACATTCCTTTTTTTAGACTGACCAAGGATAAATAATGAGAATTTCAATTGATATTTATTAATTTATAATATACTAACTTTTAAACGTCTTAGTTGATCACTCCATTTACAGCCTTCCTTATGGTGAATGCAATAGACAACCGAACCCATAATATCTTTGTCTTTTTCACAATCTGATACCTGGTAGTAAGTACAAAATAAAATTAGTTTTTAAAAAAATTGAACTGGATTTATTTGATCACCAAATAATATAAATATTTGTAGATTTCCTCTAAGGAGAAAAATGTAAATAATTTAAGGAAAAGAAACTCGAATAAGTCTTCGAAAGGTCGGAACTATTGAAGCAAACATCACGAATTCGTATTCATGACATGAGAACATGAGGTGAGACGAGATTTTAAAATTAAAAATAGAAACGTAAATTTAATATATTGCGCGCCATGGCCGTCAAAATCGTCAATAGACGATTGTTGTTTGTCATAATAATAATATGCATTGATGAGTTACTATATCTGAAATCTAAAATTAGTTCCAATAGTTTAACCATTCAAAGAATACTATATTTAATGAATTGAAACCATAAAATAAATGTTGTTTGATAATATAAAAAGGTTATGCTTCCCACGCACAAATTTAACATGTAAAGTTATAATAAGACTGTCCACTGTTATTAAATCGTATGACGTGATTTTCAACCGAATGGCTGGTAAAAAAAAAAGAAGGAAACAACACATTTGTACACGATGAATGCAACTCGATACATCAATGGACTGGGATTATAACCGCATCCCCATATGTGTTTTTGAAAATCTGCGACACCACTTTTATGACATATTTTCTTCTACGAAAAGAGAAAACCCCCCGCCTTGCTCGCTAAACAATACGTCGCATTTAAGGACATGTGTGTGTGTGTGCGCTCCTTTATGGGTTTTACAATGGGTCAGCAATTATTACTGAATCACATGGTGTTCACCATGTGTTTTGTGAATTGTATGTAGTATGTACATGTATATAAAATATTTGCGATCAACCGTCGTTTATATATACGCGTATACTCGTATATATGTATATAAATGAATCCCTATTTCCCTTGGTCACGCGATAACTTGAGAACGCCTTTACCGATTTCGTTCGTCTTTTTTTTACAAGTTTTCTAATACTTTGCAGAAGGTTATTGCGAAAAAATGGAAAAAATCGTCTAGCCTATTCGAACTCGGTAAATAAAACCGACAAGTAGCCCCCCCCCCCCCGTGCGCACGCCAATTCATACGATACAATATGATTTTGCTACAGATTTTAAAAAAGCAGCGATAGAACAGACAACCGGGTGAATTATACAGTCGAATATTATTATTATTATTATTATTATCAGCTGTGCGGTACCCGTTTGGTATCGCGAGTTACCGCTCGGTGTACCATTATAATAATATAACCGCGTGCAATCTGGTAAACGACACGTGACGGGTAAAGTGCGCGAAGTAGATTACCTCGGTAATCTATATAATCTACGGGTTACCGTGGTATATGGGCGACCGCGTTACCTGGAACGACCGCGATTGTCATCTACGACCGCGTAAGCCTTTACCTCCCCGTAACGGCAGTATCGCCGTTGCCGTCGCCGTCGTCGTCGTCGCGTTTTCCGGATTTTTTCATCGAACCCGCGGTGGTTCGAATGAAATCGCGAGTGCGCGAGTGTTTTCGTCGATCCGTCAATCGTGCGATAGTGGCGAGTACCGAGACCGGATCGTGTGCGAAAACGCGACGGAAAGAAAATCGTTCGCGGTTACACAGTGCTCGCTCGCGGACGGCAGTGAAAATTCGAACGGAAAAACAAAATGGCCGACATGTACCCGTTTGTATCTTCCGCCAAAGCGTCGCATACGCTTTTCTCTGCGTAACGGCAGTATCGCGTTGCCGTCGTCGTCGTCGTCGTCGCGTTTTCCGAATTTTTCATCGAACCCGCGGCGGTTCGAATGAAATCGCGAGTGCGCGTCAATAGTGCGATAGTGGCGAGTACCGACCGGATCGTGTACGAAAACGGTTACACAGTGAAAATTCGAACGGAGAAAACAAAATGGCTGACATCACCGGTGAGTACCTTTTACCAGTTTGTAATTTTATGTCGCGTCCGGCGCGTTATTGGCGTGACATTTTTTTTTTTTTCTTGTGACATTTTTAGCAAAAATCGCACAGACCATAGGCGAGCCGTAGCGTATTTGTGTAATAAAATGTACGTATACACGATAATACGTTTTTATGATTTTTGGTTTGGCGGGGGTCAGGGTTTTTGCGTGTAAAAGTACGGGCCGCCCGAGCGGTATCGCACTGCGCGCGTATAACACTTGGAAACGGGATACAACGAATACCTAATTATCGGTCGCTATTATTATTTTTAGTATTATACCTTTTCTCTCGGAAATCGATGGTAATGATTATATGATTATTATCATTAAATATCAACCATCGTGAACTATAATATACGTATTACCGCATTAATAATATTATTATTATAAGTATGATTATTATTATTATTTTTAAATACATTTATTTCGAAGAAACTTTTCAAATACCAAAATGTAAATTATATCCACTATAGTATTCTATTTTTTCGTTCTCATAAACATTAATGATGCATAGATACATTTTAATATGGCACAGGTCAGCCAGATAGGTAGGTAACTATAATACATACACATATAAGAGACTCACATATCAATCGAGTACGTACATTGTTGATGTAAACATATACAACGATATAGTTTTTTGTAAAAGTACGTGTGAGACGTATAGCCTATCTGTAATCAAAAATAAAATATGAGTGGGAAGACGTTTAGGATATGTATCCAATATTGTCGAAATTTCGAGTGTAAGTAATTATAAAACCTCGTTTATGGTCGAGTGACGACCACGGGGAAAGAAACCGCAGAAATCGATTAAACTGTTTAAAAGATAGATACAGGTTGGGTATACGTATAGTAGGTACATGTCGAGTTAGTTCTCATGGACATGATTGAATTACTACGCCTTCCACTAGAAATGTCGGGCAGCTTCTGGTAGTGCATCCTGATTCCTTTATTATAAATGGTTTTTTCCCTCTACTTTCCAATATATTACTCCATGTAGATTGCAGTTGTTTAACATGTCGTGACTCGGAACCCGGGTAATTGTACTATATAGACTTAACAACTCGTCTGAGGTTTTTTTTCGTAGAATTTTACAGTCGCGTTTCTCGTTACTTTGAAATGCATATCAAAACGTCGAATTTTAAATTGTTGCATGGAAAATCGGGGTCAGTGTATTTTTGTAAAATGCAACTTGACTAATACGTGGCGTGTGCATGTATAAAAATCGATATTACAATAAATTACTCGGTTATTATTACTATTATTATTATTATTTTTTTTTTTAACGTCATGTCAAGGAAGGCTGAACACCAAGATAAGCTAAACCAGGTGTGATTCCTATAGCGCGTATATTATATATTGCCACGAAAATAATATAATGAAAGGCGTTTCGAACCGAAGGATATACGCTTGGTGAAGCTTAAGGGAGACTCCTAGTCCTGGTCAAATCATTACTAGAAGTTACGGTTGCCGAAACACACCTGTTCGTCCATATGGACCTCCCGCGGGTTTTATTATAGGGGTCTATCTAAAATGGTTCGGTAGATTAAGTGCCTAGCAATTATTTTTTAGAGAATCGTCCGAGTAATTGAGATCGCTTTTAAAAAAACCACCGAATAAATAAGTTATATTTGATATTCATTTAAGAGGGTAATGTCTATTTAAGTAATTTTCTTTTTAAAACCTCAAAACACGTAAATGTACTTGTCCTAAAATCCTACCTAATGTTTTCTCAACAAAAAAATGGTTTCTTTGAATGTCTTCAATGTCTTTTAAGAGTATAATATAATATCGGAGATATTTACATGCGATAGAGTTGGTATTGTTGTTCGATGTGCCGAGCGTAATGTTATTGTACGAATGCGATCCAAGGTGATCATTAGTCACCCGGCAATAGGACCGAGTAATTTTGACAGCACTAAAACATTCCTACGACAATCGTATCGAATTTTCCTTTAAGAATCTAGTTGCTCAACAGTTAACGTTAACGCACATAAATTATTTTCGAAAAAAATGCTTAACAAATTATCTGACCTCCCGATAACATTTAAGTCACACGCGTCATACTTTTATTATTCTGAATTATTTAGTACAAAATATATATAAGTCTGAACAGATGTCCGCTAAGGAATTCCTGTGTACGCGGCCGACGGGGTCATATTTTTCCCCCCACACGTGTTGGGTCTGTGACAGATGCTTTCGAATAGTGATTAAGTGAATCCTCCCTTATAGTCGGGGTCACGTTCGGTTTGTTCCATTTTCCTGCCAGTTTCGGATTACCAGAAAAAATAAAGCACTACAATAATACTCTGTGCATTCATAAAAAATTATATTATCAACAGACAACAATAAATGATGCTTACCTACAACAGAGTTATTGTCAAATACGCTAGTTTTTATGAATACATTAAAAAAAAAAACAAACAAATCTAAGAATTTCGATCATTGTATTACGTAACGTATGAATCATTATTATTTTGGGTGACATATTTTCGTGGTGACATGAATTAAAAATGGAAAACTCTATCGTTTCGATAAATATGACTCGTATATATTTATTATTTTAATAGGTATATTTTTATTATAACGTAAACACGAACCGAATCGTTGATTGAAATCAATAAACACATGCACGATGTGTATCCTTTCTACATTTAAACTTGACTTCGATAAAAATGAAAAATAATCTAGGTATCTAACTGCTAAAATTATATCAAAATAAATCGTCCTTTAAGCTCTATTTTTAGATTACTTCAATGTTATAATCAGATTAAGCTTTTTTTTTTCCTTGAATTATTAATTGTCAACAAATAAATTGAAAATAATGTCATTGCGTTTCAAAGATATTAAAATATAATTATCAAATCAGATACGTATCATATAGTTAATCGGTAAGATTCGTGATAGTTAATATTACAAAAGAAATTAACGTGCAAATTATAGTAATTCGTGTCTGAATTATTATTATCCATCAATGTAAAGAACAATAACAATTACAATATTATGTATAAACAACAATCAACAGCCAGAACCTACTATTCATATAGGAGCTATTAATGTCGTATTTTATACACTTTTATTTGGATGGGTAATAAATCAAACGAATTGGTCGTTTTATGAAATGTCATTTACTAAGGATATTAAGACGAATTCAAAGTTCAAATGGTATCGACCGTAACAATTCAACATTTCAAACTAACATAATGATTATTTTTCTAATTCGTCGTTATTTGTAGATTAGACAATTTCCTCTTTGGAACCTCGGACAGTTATAGTTAATGAAATTAATGGCCGACGTGTGTGAATACGATCATTAGAGGATATACCGCAGCCGAGCGGGCGATGTTTTTCACAATATTACCAAATTAACCTACATTACAAACGAAGCGTAGTGTTTTTGAATTTTCGTTATTTTAATCAAAACCGTCGTACCGTATAGGGAATACGTTATCGCGCGCATTGCGATATACCTATATTATGTTCACTTACAACGCGCGTATTATAATAGTGTGTGTGTGTGTGTGTGTGTGTGTGTGTGTGTGTGTGTGTGTGTGTGTGTGTGTGTGTGTGTGTGTGTGTGTGTGTGTGTGTGTGTGTGTGTGTGTGTGTGTGTGTGTGTGTGTGTGTGTGTGTGCGATTCACCCTCACCAGAGATAAGCGGAAGGGGGGAGGAGATCACTGCGTATAATTACTTTCGAATTAACAGGTCGCCATTAAAATTGCATAAGGTTTTTTATGATTTGCTCTGAAGAAATGGAATACACAAACACGCGCGCGCGAGCGCGAAGACGAATGTGTATAATAATAATAATAATAATAATAATAATAATAATATTGTGTCGGAGGAACTGCGGCGGCGTCGGCGGCAACCGGTTGGTTACGCGCGCGTGTTTATATTATGTGTGTGTACGCGTGTATTTCTCTTGTAGGTAGAGAGGTATATATATATGTGTTTTCGACGCGACGCAAAATGCCAAAACACCCGTTAGCAATAGGACGACTCCGCGAGATTATTATTATTCAACACAATATGACGCTGTAATGAGTTTTATTGAACTACTAAATCTTTACCATATACGCGACACGAGACTTTATTTTAATACGATAAACGCGCGGAGGGCGAAGAGTATGAAATAATTACAGGACAACGTCCTGTGAAAAATAAACATTCGAACTTTTGGTGGGATTTTTTTTTCCTGCCCGTCATTATTACTCGACCTGTTCACCGGTATTTAATTTCGACACTTCGGGGGGGCTTGGGAATCCGATATATTTCCTAGACGTGTACGCCGCCGCGCCGTAAAGCCATACAGTCTCCCGTGTGTACGTCCAACATACACATTTTGTACGTTCGTCGACCGACGACGACGACGACGACGATGACGGTCCTTCGTTCGTTCTTCCTTTGTGGCTCTATCCAGACGGAAACTAATAGTTTACACCTGTTGCGGTGTCGCGCGTGTCTCGCATATAAGCGAATTATTCATATTTTGTGCGAGACAAGAATATAATATGACTTCCGAGAGAGAGAGCGGCGAATGTATGAGCAATATTATTTTTAATCGGAAGTCGTCCGTCGTTCGGGTTTGTTTTTTTTTTTCTAAACACGTGCGAAGGGATAAAATTATTATCGAACTAGGCGGATTTTTTTTTACAAGTCCGTCGACGGCAGAGCGAATAGGAGGAACCAGTACTTTACCGCACACTTTGAGTTAATGAAAACGAGAAAACAATCGTAAAAAGTGTAACAGGTTTACATATTATGGTTGGCGCGCGCGCGTCGTCGTCGTCGTCATTTGAATCGAGATTTATGTGTGAAAAATTCACTGCCCGTGGGCGGGGCAATGGGAAAATAGAAAATACCGTCAGTTTTGCAGATGATATCAATAGAAGTAGTACTTTTGAAACGACTACGAACACACACTTAGGGGAGTGTACACCGAAATGTAAACAATTATCATTATTACGTCAGCACGAAACGGCGGTCAACTATTATATTATCCATTGTGGATAGGTTGTTTTTTTCTTCTTTTTTTAATACTTCTTTTTCGTTACTGATATTTGCTCGTGTCTGCCGAGTGCGCACCACAGTACAGTAATAATATCTCCAAAACGACAATTGTATGCAAATGCGATGGATTATATAATTACCCCCATCTAGTTGCATTGTTATATTACGCATGCATTACATTATTATTATTGTTATTATTATTTACTTAATGATTTTGGTAAATTTTCGTCGGTCAAGTGTACACCCGTGTTTAGACAACCATACATAGATATGTACGAAATTGGAATAAGTCTATTGTTATAGGTACCCGAGTCGTGCGTATACGGTTTTACGTAGATATTATTAAAAAATGAAATACAAACTCTACCAAACAAACTTATTACTATGCGGTTATCCATCTTGGTCACACGCTCAACTTGCAGGTGCTAAACGAAATCACCCCCATGGTCCCCTTTTTCTACATAATTATTCCGTTTTATTTGCTCGTTTGTATAATTATTATTATTCTTGTACAAGAGCCAATAAAGTCCGTAAAGTATTTATTTATTTTTTTGTTTACCAAATAATTCAATTACCAATGGGTTAACAATTTTATACAAACAACGACGACGATATTTTATTAAATTCGAGACAAAATTAATTTCAATATTGGTAGTCCATTCGTTCTTCAAATAATATTTATTTTATGAACGCCTACGCCTGTATACATACTGATGTTTACTATTTATTACTTTTCTAAACTCAGCTTGTATACTTCGGCCGATACTCCTGAGGACCGAATATTTCAAATAGACAATCGAAAAATGATCAAACCTACACGCACTTGACAAAGATTATCATATTATTATAATGACACTTGCTCTTAACGTTATTGAATAATTCTCAGTCAATTCATTTTAAAATCATTTTCACGGACAACATTACGATAAGATTTCCCTAAAGACTCCTTCAACATCAGCGTCCCTATTTATTGATAGTCTCGTCACGTCAAAATACGATGCACAATATTAAAATCACGCTTTACGAAACAAGAAAACGTCGAATCGTGTGCTTGAGTTTAGAATAACGTAAAATATATATGATTACACTAAACGCGATAAGAAATTCATTAAAATGCATTAATTTTTATTTTTTATTTAACGGTTTCGAAATTGTGCAATAGGGCATCAACCAACTAAGTGTGTACTTTGTACTAATATAATACAATAATTCATGGTGGACATTATTGGCCGTACGGGAACTATTATTACCCAGCAGCCTCTACTTATGTAATACGGCGACAGGCGAGTATCTAATCTGCGTTATTGTCGTTAACACCAACCGCCGACCTCATAATAATATGTGCCGAGTGAAAAACGTTTTATCGGCGTGTTAATCATAAATGTACTCAAACGAACCGGAAGAAATTTTTCGAATAATACCCGATACTCGTCTGACCTTCTATCCTCTTTTTGTATCGCTCGCGGATATTTTATCTAATTCAAATAGGTTTTTTTTTTTTGTTTACGTTACAATTTCTCTTTGTCCAACGAAATAAAAAAACAAACAAGACCTTTGATTACGTGCGAACGAATCGACATTAAAAACCATTTATTCGCTACGGGAGCACGGCGGGACGAAATAATATAAAGTCGGGGGCCCGGGGGAGGGGGGGGAAGAACGGAAAAGCCGACGGATAGCCCGACATCGGGCGGCGCGGGCGAGCGTGAGAAAGTTTCAAAACTCCGTTTACGGACCGTTATTGGCGAAAAGTCGTATTATTATATGCATTATTATGTATTAAAATATAATATTGCGCGATGTGCCGTCGACGGGCGATGACTTACGTCTGGCGTGGACGCGGGCGTGGTTTTGTCTTTGGTCGGCGTCGTGGCCGGCGCGAAAATCGTGCACGACGACGTGTTGATGGACGTGGTGATGCTGTGCTTGGACGATTTGTTCGGCGAGTTCCTGGACGGGAAGCTCAGGGTCTTCGTCCACAGCGCGAGGCTGCGGCCCATGATCGTCGCGCGCGGGGGGGTGGCGGACGGACTTTTGTTTTTCGAGAGAACGGACCGGACGGGGCCGGACGCGGAGGAGAGAGGAAAAAACGAAAGAAAAAAACTCAAAAAAAAATAATACGGGGAAAAAATAACCGCGCGTTTGCAGACCGAACGTGAAATGCGGCGGTGAACGTGCGACGAACGTGACGCGACTGATCGCCGTCGCGGTCTTCGGGGCCGAGGACGGAGGAAAAGGACGCGCCGCCGTCCGTCACACAGCTGTTGCGACGCTGTCTCTTCCCCTCTCCCAGCGGTCGCGGTCGCGCGAGTCGCCGACGCCGCCGCCGCCGCCGCCGACCTGCACCGACTTGCGTCCGCACGTCGCCGTCGTGTCCGGACGTGTTTTTGTTATTGTTTTCGTCGTGACGACGGCGGGGGGAGGGGGCTTTTGACGCGTCCGTAAAACTTTGTGAAAACGTTTTTGGAAAAACCGAGTTCTTAAAAGTCTAAACGCGCGAATAAAACATTTCCCGTCGAAATTTATTAATCGCCTACTATACGACGATTCATATATGAGAAATAATTAATGTACAAACGAGAAACCGCGACAATCGATAAACACATATAACAATAACAGTGGGATGATAATAATAATAAAATCGTGGAAAATAATGAAAAACGACCCGCGGTCACGAAAATCGACTTTGAAATTTCAAAAATTCGAACTAGAAATTAATCATAATATGAAAATCCCATGCTACGGAAACAAATTTTTATCCAGGAAGTGCGAATATTTAATCCATTTTCAATAATAATAATCCATACAACTATTCTTCTAAAAGCGAAATGTTTTGATTAATTGATAAAAAAAAAACGTGACTTGGGTACATTTTTATTAAGCGTTTAAAATAATTGTTTTATGAAAATCACTCTGTATTTACGCTAATAATTATTGTACCCCGCAGACATTCATCATTATTCATTAATGTGTTGAGATGACGTTTCTTAATTTCTATTTCTACGTATGTTTTCCGCGAATTTATTTATTTTGACGTAGCGGCCATTCTCCTAAGTAATTATTATCAATTTTTTTTCGTACAAATTATACTTTTCCATATTATATACTTATTATTTTATTAAATTGCACATTATAAATTAAAATATCCAAGAACAGTATCAAGTATAGCATTGAAAATATCAATAATGTACCTTCCATAATAGAATTTTTAAAAAAACATTTACAAAATAAAATTTCATATAGTTAACTGTAATTATATCATGAAACGGACATTTCTATGACACCTATGCTAGGTTAGTACGACTTAGTAAGAATGGTATACGAATGCACGACTATATTGGACCTGGTAATAATAATATGAATTTGTGAGTATTTTTGGAAAAATGTATACGTAGGTACTGAAAAACAATCATATTTTCAAGGGGGCGGGGGTTCATTCGTGCAGAACTTATGGGGTGATAAATTTTTACGACCTTTTATTATACCTATTGTATCGTTTTATCGATTCGTATGGGTGAAAATTTGAAAAACTTTAAGAACCGACGACGTTAAAATGATATCTGCAGTATGTCAGTAGATACACCTCGAGGCTCAAGGTTCGATTTGAATCATATTCTATTATATTTTTTATGATATACTGCAGCAACTATTACGCATAGACCAGCTCTTCTATAATTCCATACGATTATATACAATAAAATAATAAATAATGTATCGGAAATAATAATCATATGTTATCAGGGTTTTTTTTACATTAACAGTAGTTGGTTGTTATATTTTGTAAACCTAAACATTTCTTTTTTCAATGGTATATAGACCTTCTCCTGAGAGAGGGACGGCATTCTTATGAGTGTCCCGGGGCGCCTAAATTCTAAATCGGCTCTGGTCAAAAGTGAAATAGAAATATGTGTTTCGAATAATATTATTCGGTAATATGCACGCACGTTGTGCATATTTTGTACGTTTTGTTTTTTCACGATTGTTGCGAATCGAAATGAGTACTTCGTGCGAATATCATTTAATTTAATGAGTATAAAATTAATGGGAGTTCTTGGAGTCGCAGGAACTATTTTTTATAAGGACGATCATAAAGAGCATATAACCATAAGAGAAATTTGAAGATAACTTTTTATCAACGAGATCAAAAAATAAAAATTAATTTGTGTTAAAATATTATATTTATGGTATACTGGTATCAATATTTTTATAATCAATCAAAATAATTAATAAAAAGCATTAAAACTAAACTGATTATTCGACCACAGACGTTTTCGATAAGCCGATATTATGTTCAATCCGTACTTATAAAATATAATATTGCGATTACTATTTGAAAAAAATAAAAATGAGTTGCTTTTTTTAACCGAGTGTTTAAAAACTTTTGAACTGCTATGAAAAACGAAGAAACACGAATTTTTTTATTTTGTCGAAATTAAATTTTATCGTTCCGTATAATCTCCATAGTGGTCGCATGCAACAACATAAGAAACTCCCTTCTCATGACTCGGATTAACAACCGATAACAACATATTATAATAGTGTTGTGTAATAATAATAAGTCCCGACCGCGACCCGCGCGTACATGATGAAATTCGTCGATTTTCCGACGTCCGGTCGAATTCGCGGCGGCGCGGCGCGGCGCGTGTACCGCTAAATTATTTTCCCGTTCGTTCTCAAGGGTGTTTCGGTTATGAAAAGAAATCCTTAAAACTAATTAGACGGTCGTTATTGCGAAAACCGTGAATTAAGGATTTTTTTTCGCCTTTTAATTGTTCAAAGCGTCGTCGTCGAGTAAATTATTTCACGCACTACAATTACGTATTTATAACGACGATTATTGCAGCGCTCGTTATTGGCCCACCGCACGAAAACGTGCGTGTTTAAAAACTCGTGTGTTTTCCTTTCATCAAAGGATGGAAAATCGTCTACCCGCGTAATCGACGGGTTTGTTCCGTAAAACACACGGTCGTATTCATCCTTGTCACTAAATTTATACCCCACTCGCTCACGTGGGAATTTCCGATCCGACGGCGACCCCCGGGTTGTGCACCACCGTCATCATCCCCGACGGGTAAAAATTCCCGATTTTTAGCAAGCCGTAAAAAATTAAAAATTAGCCGACAATCGAATCGAGATAGCGGAGGAACGCTCATCACGGATAATACGTTGCACGTATATTAATAAACGTCATATTGCAACTTTGCGCGTTGCCGTCGCACTTTCTCCACGCGAATGATGGTAAACGCTGCCCGCCGCCGCCGCCGCCGCCGCGTTCTAGGAGTGTATCGAATTCGATTGGATTACCAGTTTTTTAGAAACGTTCCGGGTGACGACGGCGGCGGCGGCAGTACGCGCGACAATCAAGTAATTAGGTCGGACATTTTCGCGAACGCGGTGTCTTGGGAAAAACGTTTTTTTTTTTTTTCATTAGATAAATACTCAAAATCGTCTCTTCGAAACACGATTTGTAGAACTAGCGATACGTACGATTTATGATTATTACCATACGAGCCCATTGTTTTATTACTCGCCGAATGATCGCGATTCGGAAAAACCAACGTAGTCGGAATCTTGGCCATACACATGTTATATTATAATATTAGTTCTAATAATACATAAATATAATATGGTTTTTATCGGAAAGACGACGTGACGGCGACAAAAATGATTTTGAATAATTTATAAATAAGGTCAATAAATAAACCATTCGGATCAAATAATATAGAAGTAGGTACTCGATTTTTACGTTTCGGATCGTTTTTTTTTTTTCCCGAACAGAATACAATAAACGAAATATAAAACCGAATTCCGATTAATTCAGTCAAGTAGGTAAATAGATACTAAAACTTGAACATTTATCTTTTTTTCGATTTACATTCAATATTTATGTACGCTTTGAGTTTTTCCTAGTATTACTTATAATAAATTCTCAATAAATATTAACCGGCTATTTTATATTCTCTTATACCGTGTGTCCGTGTTCCACTGTAGACATGTTCCGTGTAGACCGAATCATATTCAACAATATTATACGATTAGTTGTATTATTTTGTAACCAAGTTTCGATAGCTAGTATACTACATTAACTCGAGTCACCACCACAAGCTACTAAATATTTAAAAACATTTAACTTTACACCGCGTTGGTCGATTGTGGTTCAGCAATAATGATAATGATAATAGTATACCACGAAATATTATATTGCTTCTAACAAAGTTCGCATAATATAATATTATTTTTCGCATAACACATTGATAAGTTGATTATAAATAGTTATTATAATATTATAATAACACTACAATTGTGGTTTTGTCCTGTGGTCAGACTTGAAAAGACTTTTAAAACACATCATTAAAAAAAGAAACGGGCGACACGGAATACTTCGGTACTAATGAAATACCGCTTTTCAAATGTATTTATATAAAATAGCAAAAGGAGAGAAACATTTCACAGATTATTTTCTTTTACCACTTGACTGAATTATGTTATGTAAAACTTCTAAAAATTAACCGTCTCGGGGTTTACCCGAAGACTGTAGATTATTAGTAAAAATCAGTCAATCGATTAGAAATCAAACATTGATTATAATATTCAGTTTCACGTTGTCATTTCCACGGTAAAATATTAATTTGAAAATATACTAATCCGCTCATTTTAAAAAAAAAGTCCTAAAGCAATCATTTGCAACGCGTAGGTTTCAAAATTTCTGTGATATTGTCTCGTGTTTGCACTTGCATTTCTTTCTTTCAGACAGTCAAAACGTTCAAAACAGCTTAGATCAAAATAAATAGGTTTTAGGACACATTGGGTATATATAGCTGTAATTATCACGTCTTTTCACCCGAAATATAAATACATATCATATATTTTCTACTTTTTGTGGCACACATCAAATAGTAATCAAGAAGACGACTAGCTTGTATAATAACCGATGAAAGTGTCAAATGTGAACTAATAAAAAAAACTGCGGGAGGCAATCGGTATCGTCTCAAATAACGTAGACTACGTATCTGGGTATAAAATAATGTATAGCCTGTTTATAAATAATTCAGTTGAAATTAATTTAAATATTTCATTTACATTTTTTTTTTTTTTTTTTACGTCCTCAATGAACTATTGACATTATCACCGGAAAACATACCAAATAAAAAAAATAAATATGAATATACCTAGCAAGTAGCCACAACATTTCTACTGCTTACGTACAATACGAGGGAACATGCCTGTGCGTTTTAGTTTAGAGCACATTTGAAAGGTGATTTTAAGGTCAAAACTATTTCAACTAAAATTACACGCGATATTGAAAGTATCATAGAAAAGATGGTGACATGTATACTGTAGACACATCAGGTATATAATAATATGTTAAATAGCGATAATAATAATAATTTGAACACAGTATGCATTATTATGAATACGCTAATTAATTCTGTAATGTGCCCCGTCCGCCGGAGAGTAATGAATAACATAATAATTCTAAATAACCTAATAACTACTTTATCTGACATCATTATAGAGTTTTATAAATATTTATTATCTTTCAACGACTATTAATATGTATTAGGTATATTATAGAGAAAAAAAAAACAATAGTAATAATCGCCACGTACGTACCACGTATACCGGAGAGAAACGTCTTACGTTTACGAAAAATAAGAAATTTCGATATCGTAATTTTTTATCTAAATCCACTGTTTGTAAGTCATTAACGACGCGCGCGTTTCTTCGAAACGTTTACGAAAGAAAGAAACCGCGCGGTTGTTTTCAAATATAATATATTATTATTATGTTCTAATTAGCTTGAAAAAAAATATCACGTCCATAACGGTTAAACGTAATAGCGGGGCTGGGCAGCATATATAATAATTATTAAATTAACGGATGTTGCGAACAATTCAATTCGAATTCAACATTTCGGTTGGATTCGAAATTAAATTTCGTTATTGTTTACGTTATCAATGAAAATCATAATTAATAATGCAAGACTCGATATTTATAACTGTTCGTTTTGATTCATACGAGTATGAACGTTGTGAAATAAAATTAATTGATGGTAAAAAAATGTACGGCAAAATAATCGTTAAAAAAATAAATACGTGTCACTAAAAAAAAACGAACAAACTCTCAAATTTTATGCAATATTTCTCTCATATTATTTTAAATAGAAAAATGAAAACCAACATCAATGCCAAATTTTTAAATAAATTTAACATTTTTTTTCTTTTGAAACTATTTAATAACTGATAGAATCCTATATCACTCGTCTATTATATTATTTTCTGTGCGATTTCTTACGCAGTATGGCTTAATAGAAACGAACAATCGTATAATTTAATATTTCAATACTAAAACCGTACTTACATATTTCTTTATCTTCAAATCGTCGGTGATTTAAATACAAAATGCTGTTTATCTATTATTTTGTTTTTACTCGGTACGTAATATCACAGTGAACTTCTCGTTTTATATAAACTATTTTGTAGATTTTATGTGTGAGGATTGATGAGATGTATGTTTTCGACGTGTGTCGTCAAAACTCAAGAGTTAAACGTTTAACCTGTAGATAATTTGATTAGATGTAATATTGTCGATCTTTTGATGAAATCATTCCGTAAACGATTATGCATAAAAGCTTTTAAAAACATTTAAATCGCGAGGTTTGATTCAAACCGTTAACAAATTCGGAATATATTTGTGTTTTTTAAAATGTGATTCGTTTTTCGGCGGCAGCGTGCGTTTCCAATCGAAAAGTATCGCGTCTTCGGGCCTACCCAGGAAAAAATAAATTCCCATAAAATACTTATTACTCCCGCGCCTCTGCCCACTAGTGTTAGTGTTTGCCCCGCGCTCTGACTTTTTATATTTTCGCAATCGATTGAACACGCGCACACGGTCGTATTATATAGCGTAAGATGTGTTATTGCATTCAGCGCCACGGGCGGCGGGTGAAGAGGAGAAATAATGTCACATGTGTACGGTATAGTTAGAGAAACAGGTTTATAGCGCCTCATCCGCCGCCGTCGCTCTCGTGTGTCCTTAACGACATCCGCGTCCTTGCCTGCGGCGCCGCCGCCGCCGCCGCTACCACCTGCCCGCGTGCGCGCGACAGCGGAGCTTGGAAAAAAAAAAAAAAAAAAGATAGAAATAAAAAAAATACCGCGTGTAATACTCCCGCTCGTCCCGTGAATGGCATTTCGAATAGTTCCGGTCAGTTTCACACGCG
Source organism: Drepanosiphum platanoidis (assembly GCA_948098885.1). NCBI lineage: Eukaryota > Metazoa > Arthropoda > Insecta > Hemiptera > Aphididae > Drepanosiphum > Drepanosiphum platanoidis. Next base: position 2,102,415 of record OX402529.1, on the reverse strand, counting down.
CGCGCGCGCGCGCCCGCTCTCGCTTTGCACGAGCTATCGCCGGTCTCGATAAAAAAAACATAAAGCATACGCGTGTTTATTATTATTTCCAATGATAAAAACGTTTCGAAAAAAAAAAAAAAAAGGACACGTTAAAACGATATTAAATATTTTTGTTAATGTTTACGTAATTAACGTGTCAATGGCGCTAAACACGCGACACATATCGAACAGTTTTAACGGAGAAAGGGAGCGGTCGTCACGCATACACTCGCTCATTGTTCGAGAAAATCGGTTATTACCCGGCGCTTTTTTTTCTTTTTTTTCGGTTTTATTTGTATAAAACGCACTTTCACAAATCGACTCGAATAAAGATAATGCGTTCGATCGGAGACGACGGCCATCCCCCACGAGGATAACGTTTATTATGCTTTATCCTTTGTGTATAGTAGGTATATTACGCGCTACCGACGACGACGTTACAAACATGACGTAACACAATAATAACATGTTGTGACGATAAAGAAAAAAAACCTTAATCGAATAACAGTATCAATCAACTGATATAACAATATTATTATTATTTCACGGCGTTATATTTTCAGTCGTTTATTTATTTTTGTTTTTTTTTCTTCTTCATCGCCGTCTCGTCAGTCATCGAGTCAATTTTTATTGTTCGAACAGACGAGCTGTACAGGGGATTAGGTAAACGTTTTCATTTCGTTGACGGACAAACAGTCGTTTACGACGTCCGTAAATATGTTTATTATTGTACAATATTAACCCGCCCTAAAAGCCAGAGTCTTTGTCATCGTATACGATGATTTAAAACGTTTGTAGTTTTCTTCCTTTTTGGATTTTGGCGATTTTACACGACGATATCCGTGATTTATTTCGGTAAACGCGCGCACGAAAACACTCGTAAATATTACGCGTCCGACGCTCTGCCGTATGTAGATTAGACCGTCGAAACGGACTATATTTTCGACTGATGATGCGATAACCGATAGCTCGATTCGGATTCTTTTCCGAATCAGACGGAAATCGTTGTATTCCAATTTATAGAACGTAAATATTAAAAGAGTGAATCCACAACACAATACCTCCTTTTTGTACGCATAATATAATATTATAATACTGTCTGAGAAATTACATTTTATCATGTTTAATACAAACGCGGCTTTTGTAAAGAATTCGGTTTGAAACGCTTCTTCAAACATTCAACTCGACAGCACAACTATACACACACACACACACACACACACACACAAACGACGTGTTCATCTATATAATAATAATTAGACGATTTTGTAAAACAAAAACAATTTTCGATATCATATCGTTTACGTACATAAACATTGTATAATATGATAACACAAATCCCGCGCGTAGGCTTTTATAAATCCGTTTCCATTAGAAGACGGGCAGCGTTCTTTTGTGTCGCGCCCGTTTGTCCGTTATGAACGCTCTTTCATGAATATACGAATATCGAATCGGGGTTGAATAAAATAATATTTATATACGTCTGCACATTTATTATTATTGTTCGTTAAACGAAACGAAGGTCGCACAGCGGTTTCTTCGGCGGTTGTTGTTGTTGTATTATTTTTTTTTATTTATTTTTTTATCATAGTTTTCGTTATTTCGGACAGGTGTAAGACAATGGCGAGGACGTTCGAGGACGTTAGCGGCGGTAACACGGTGGGAAAACTATTTCAGGAATTCGGTCCGACAGGAAATGTGTGAATTAGAAAATCCGTTTTAAAAACTCGAGCCGTGCCTTTTTATGCGTCGTCGTTTCCTGTGACTATAACCTAGCCCCCCTCCCCCCCCCCCCCGCGCGCACGTGTAGGAAAACAGTATCTTCGCGTCTACCGAAATCGGTCGTTTCGCGCAATTTGCATTAATCTCGTCCGAACGTACGTATATACTTTCTTCGCGCGGGCGTCGTCGTCGTCGTCGTTATTTTTGCGCGCAGACACACACACACATACTCGTAACGCGCGTTGTTATTATTATTATAACGTCTCGCCTATTATATTATACACACGTACACGTACACGTATACCCGCTTTGGTAGCCGCCACAAGAAAAGTCGCGGGAAGGTGAAAGACAAACGGATTGTTAAAAGTAAGTTAATTTCACCGTGTCTTTATTTTCGCGAAAAAAAAAAAAAAATTGGTATTTATCAACGTAATTATAACGAAACGCTTTACTACTACCGTCAATAGTGGTGGTAGGAATGCGCGCAGCGTTTTCCCGCGTAAACCGTAACACAACAATCGTAATCTTGAGAATAGTTGGAATACAAAAAAAATTTTTAATGACTGAATAACGTAGACCGAAAACATTATTACCCATTATGCATGCCTAAAAATGTAATTTATATAATAAGTTATGTAAATTAGATAAATAACACTAAAACGGTTTTAGTAAAACCGTATTGTGAAAGGACGACGACGACAAGTGTGAATGCGCGCGTTCCATAAGAGCTGTCTGTTTTCCGACTCGTCGTATAAACGAATCTTACGCGGGTATCGTTTAAGAACATCAATAATAGTTAATAGGTGTTATTATTTCAACAAATATGACAGTTTCGTGGATAAAGGGGTTTTTTTTTTTTTTTTATTATCGCAATTATTTTAGGTAATTTAAACAACTATCATCTACTCGTGCATTTATGTATATTATATAGTGTTCAACCGTCCTACGCTTTCTTATAGACAAGTATAATGAGGTCCTATACAGGGTGATACTTTTAACGCGAATCGTTCATTTTCCGTCGCCGTTTTAAATAATTTTCATATATTTTATTTTTTTTCGGATTTCTTTATTAGATATATTTACAATTGTATATATTAACATTAAAATTTTCTAAAATCCCAAAAAACGTTCTACGCGCATCCTTTATGTGCGTACGATAAAATTTTGATTTTCAAACGGCAAGTAACTATTGTTGCCAATGTCATCGTTAAATATCGCAGAAGTGATTTAAAACATAAAATTTTTAAATCGTTAAACTATTATTTTTCAATTCGACGTACCAGACGTCTGAACCAGCTTTTCGTACACGTCGAATGAAATCAATTTCTAAAAATATTAATTGATATTCCCCTTTTTTAGCCAGCAGCAATATTTCGAAACGACTTTTAAAAAAAAATTCAAAAACGTACACTTGCTTTTAAATCGTCCCCTACAATTTTATACATCTATAGTAAGCAATAATATAATATGTGTTGCCGTTTGAAAATCAACAATGTATTTCGATCACAGAAAACGTAAAGGTTTGGCTAAGAGAATATTAAAAATATATAGAAATTATTTTAATCGTCAGAGAACTGACATTGTCCAAACGAATCATCCTGTACGTTGGCTAATGGCTTCGATGTATATATGACTATAAATCACGAACCAATCCTATTAGCTGACGTAATATTATCTTTGGTGCGAAATCCAATATCCTGAAATGTTTAAAACGATATTTATGTATACTTCGCTGTGGAATTCACTCGGTGCGAATGACATTCGTTAATAATATTAATAATCGTATTGCAATTTTCAACGTATCCGCCGCACGTGTTTACTATGTTTTCTCGTATGTGTAGGACGTGTAGGTATAAATGTTACAATATTAGGCTCCGACATCAATATAATATGCGCCTTCTAACCTATGATTATGTTTTAAAATTGTTTCGGTCTGTTGAAAAACAAGTGTTGCGAAATCTATATGGTCAAAAGTCAGCGGAATAATAGTACGATTTCAATATTTTAACTACGCGCCAGCTGTTGGCCGCCGGAGAACATCTGTACTCTTTTTTCCGTGTTTTAAACGTCGCGTCGTTCATCACAATACTGCGGCGTTTGTCGTATTTCATCGGACGCGAAAATACCGATGAAATGGCAATTCGAACCGAAAACATAATAATAACCACCACACGCGAAATCGAGATCGTAAAACGAGTCGAAACAGCTGCGAGGGTCTTCGCGTATCGCGACCCGCGTACGGTTGGACGCGAATAATATAATAATATGTTAACGGTAGACTTAAATTTTTGCATAATCGCCGCGAGAATGTCTCGGCCGAAACGTTTCCGTCCTTTTGTGACGTACTTTGCCGGAAAGACCATAATAACACGCGTATACAATAATCGCGGGTGTGTTAACACCCCGTGTTTAAATAAGTGTAAAATACAGGTGAAATTCGATAATATCGGTTACAATTCATAATTATATATCAAAACGTATAAAAGAAAATGCGACAAATTTCATTTTTATTCTATTCGTAGGTAACTACCGATATAATAGCGTTATAATAACATAGAAAATAAATAAACAAAGTAATTATATTTAATGGTTAATACTCATAAATTATAACAAAATATTATTAAATATATTAAATTACAAACTATTAAATATATCTAAACAATAATGAAATAAAAATAAAGGACTTGCCTTGAGTATTATAATAATTAGTGTGCAAAAAAGCCACTGTGACTTTTAATTTAATATATTTAATAATATTTTGTTGAAAAGTATAATTATGTTAATATTTAATGGTTAATAAATAATGTAACCTGGTTCAATTTTAATTTCATTAATTTTCTCAATGAAATCATTACATGTGTTTTTAATAGAGCTATCCGAATTTTTATTTAATTTGTCTTTCGCTTGAATCGAATCTAAATATTTAGCTAAGTTATTATAAGATTGTGCAGTTTTAAAGTTAATTAGTGCGCTCTTTACGGTGATGATTTTTAATCGAAAGCGGTCGTCGTGACTTTTTTGCACTCTTAATTATTATAACACTCGAGGCAAGACCTTAATTTTATTTTATTATTGTTGAAATATATTTATTATAATATGTTACGTTTTGAGCGACCAAATTTCCGCCATTCGTTTATTGTCGTTTCCGCCGTTGCGCAACTATATTACAATATTATTATCTTTAGTATTCGCATCTCCGCAACTGACGCGACACGTTTTTTAGCGATTTCCGTGGTCTTTGTCGTGTTTATCGTACTCGCAGCCGTCAGTGTAAATCGTTTATTATTATAACGAAACCACATATGCGACGTATTCTCTCTGTTCGGATTCGCCGCCTCGCCGGACACAAGAAAGTCGCGAAAAATCGTTAACATGTGAACTCTCTACGAACGAGACGACGACGTTTCTCGTTACGCGTTCGCCCTTTGCTCTCGTTTGTCCATGATTATTGTCGACATTGTTTTCTTCGTTTTAGTACATCACGCGAGTGCGTCAAATGTTTTTCTTCTGGTCTGGACTTTAAATTCTTTAGATTAAGGCGCGTTTAATTGCATCGTGTTTACCGATTAGTCATTATGCTCGTGTGTCGTGCGTCTGTTTTTATTCGAATTTTAATGGCCAGATTACGAATCCGTCCGTCGTCGGTGATCCAGACGAATATCATACGCATTGCATCAAATCAATTCAAACGATATAAACAGCGACGCTGTTTTGGAATTCTCAACGGTTATCTCAAAGGCGTCATATAAATGTACGATTTACAGTAAACGATAAATTAAGCGTCACTCCTACTCCCCAGGGGGCCAGATTGAGATTTCTAGGACCGTAAGTAAAATATATATTATGCTTAAACGGCTTCTGTACGATTCAATTATGTTTTAAATTATTTATCCCAAAAAACATCATGTTTCGCACAGGATAATTTACATCTATATATATATAAAAATGGAGCCAAAAATGTATAACAATTCATCAATTGAGAACGGCTGGGCCGATTTGGCAAAAATTTTTGGGAAATCCAATTAGGGGAGGTGCTCAAGCGGGGATTTTGTGATGTACTTTTGAAATTTTTGTTTACAAATGGTTGCTATTGGTTATAGGAAAAATTCAGCCCATTTATACTGTAACCATAGTGACCATTATCATTGTGTATAAATTTTTTTGCGAATCATTTTCAATTAAAATATATATATACGTGTTTCATATACTTTTCACATATACATACTTACAATAGGTTAGTAATTTTTCATAATACAAAATTTTAAATGGCAAAATAACGTTTGCAAGGAACAGCTCTTTTTTAGTATGTACGCGCACAACTCGAAAAGTACTCGGTGGATTTTAGTACGGTTATCACTAATGGATTGGCCAAGTCTCGGGGAAGGTTTAAAGCTATAGAACGTCTCAAAAATTCAACCCCTAAGGTGGTAAAAAGGGTAAAGTTAGAAAAAATCGCCTATCTAGAACCGCTGGAACTTTGAGTATCAAATTTGGTCAATAGTTTGGTTTTATTTAGTAGAGACATCTTCAGAAATATGAATGTTAATCAATACTGTGCACGGGCAAAGCTGTGCGGGGACAGCTAGTTCGTTATAAATATGGAATAATATTGTGTTTTTTTTTCTTAAAAAATAATTCCAGAAAAATGGTTTTCTCTCTCTCTCTCTCTCTCTCTCTCTCTCTCACTCCCTCTCTCTATAAACGGCTGTTGTTCGCGTTTGAAAACAAATTAAAAAATCGATAGATTTTTTTTCTATTCCGTCGGTCGTTCATCGACAAGAGGGGCCCCAAACCCTCCCTCGCCCATGATACGCCGTCACGTGTCTTTCCGTCGCGTTTCCAGCGACCCGCAGACGATCCTATCGCGGGCGAGGGGTCGAACAGCAAGACTCGATGGTTATTTTCCCGCGCGTGCAAACGTCGAAATCACCAGACCATGATGTTGGAAATTATTACGCCGCGCGGGTATGACGAGTACGTACGTATACATCACGATGCCTCTCCTCGTCCCGTGTACGGCGATCGCTTTTGTTTAACGCAAGACGCGCGCGACGACGGCTAATAATAATAATAACAACAATAACAATAACGATGATAGTTTACGGAAACTGCACGCCCCGATCGGGTCGTGTGCACTGTGCAAGCCATCGGAGCGATGGGTTTGTCGCGCGGATAAATAATACGAAAAAACCACTCTGTAACCATTCCGGCGGCGGAAAACACAATGCGTTTTCGCCGTACGACTTTAATTATACAAATCGTCGCCATGATATTATATTTATACGCCGTTTTCATAATTGTATACGACGACGATTCGAACTCGCGCCAGTAGGCGATTAACGTGTATATTTTTTCCCGTGCGCGTACTTTTTTTTTTCTACGATCGTTTTTTTTTTTATTCGATAACTACGACGATAATAAACGATACGGGGGCTCGGAAACGAACCGTGACGACTACGAATTAGAACTGAGCGCGCGTATTTCACGTCTACGACACACGTTCGTCTCGCGGCGGCGGAACCTTATAGGCTTTTAGTAGTGGAAAACCTTAGGGTTCCGCGGGACAATCTCCAAGGTTCCGCCAGATAATATGTATGTGATTATTGAGAAAATTATTTGATATTTTATTTGGATTATTTAAAAATGGTTCGCCTAAACAATAGTCACTATATAGTATAATATCGTCGTAAAGTATTTGTTGTACCTACTTGAAATTGAACAAAATAAAATCATAACACTCATATTATATAATATAGTACGTTGTCATTACGTTAACGACGTGAAAATGAACTAATTTCAATAAATTATTAACAATAACGTTAAAACATTTTTTCGGAGTGTTGGTTTTTCCTTTTTTTTTTTTTTTTTTTTATAGAAAAATCGGGGTCGAGTAAAGACTTCGGGAAACCACAAACTATTTCGTAAAAGGGTGATCGTAAAAGTTTGGGAACCGCTGTCCTGCACGGAAATACGTACGTCCTCGTCGCCGACGATGACCGAATCACATAGCTATGAAATGCCGGAGAAAATATTTCGCGTTCTCCAATATAGTTACACTGTTTGCGTCCGCGCATTATCGTACCTGCGTACGTCACTCGGTCGAAATTTTCACATGGCTTTAAAACGCCGCGCGCGTAATATCACGATATTGTTATTTATTATTATATTCGCCGATCCTTTTTCAATATAATATCAGAATTCATCTGACAAATCAATTATGAACACCTCTCAGTTCTCGGTTTGTTGTTCACACACACACACGCGCGCAAAAAGAGCGATCGTTTTTGTTTTTTTTTTTTTTCTCCTTCGCGTTTTGACATTTTTCAGGCTCTATCTCGTCTACAGGTTTTATTGACGTCCGTGTGTACACGTAAAAGATTTTGATGTGTTTTTTTTTTCCCTATACACAATATAATAATAATATCAGACCGCTCGTAACGTCTACGCTATGAAAACGCGCCGCTCGCGCACTCGTATTATAAAGACTTATAAACTAGAATTATTCCATTATTATATAATATCGTGCAGCGTATTAGTCGTTGTGTAATCGTAAATCATATTTCCGCGCGTACGGTTCCGATCGGGAAAACACAATTCAATCGCTATAATATAGCGACGATAAGAATATTTTATTTTTTTTTATAATGACGACGCGTCATATTATCGTACGTACACTTTCGCTCTAAATGGTATTGCTCAACTTTTGAGTCACGGACGATTAAATATTTCACTTTACACAATTTTACCTGCGCGCGCGACTTTTTGTAATAATTATCAATAATTATGGTTTTTTTTTTTTTTTTTTATAATAGCCCCGGTATTTATTTCTTCTAAATACAGTACGCCGTAATCGCGCGAGTATTATTACGAGACAGGTATCGAACGGTTTTTTTTTTTTTTACGTCGCGTTTTCTGTTTAATTTCATATTTGTTTCACCCGTTTTTGCCCTCTCGGGCGACGACGTTTTGTAACGTTTATCATGTTAGCGCCGCCGCCGCCGTTTGGAGTAATCTTTCAAAACAATGAATCAAACAAATGAAATCTTGTAAAAACGGATGGTTTTTTTTTCATTATTCGAACACGGATCACGTCTCAACGCTGCAGTGTACTGCACGGCGTTATTTGGGTATGTTGTTTTATTTTTTTAATCAACTCGATTTCAAATGTTTAGTCAAACCAATTGGACTATAAATACGATTTTATGGCAGGAAATCGAACGAGTCCGTTTTAATAATAATTACTAAAGCAATTAGTAGACGATATATAGATGATTATTATTATTTCGAATACACACATAACGAGCTTCTTGTCTGCCGAGTTTATAGTCCGTCCCACGTGTTTCAACTAGTTTGTTAACGTCCCACTCGGGGAATTTCTGTTTTTACTATATTATATTTTAATATTTGTAAGAAACTATTTAGAATGAAATTCTATGGCGCGGAGAAGGAAAATAAAAACCTTCGTAACCTCAATTATTAATGTTGTAATAAATTTTAAAAAGTGGAAATTAAAAAACTCGTTGCTGTTCGATCGCGGATGTATACGATAAGATCTTATAATACGATTTGACATATCGTCCGCGCTTTAATATGACAATGAATAATACGATAAATAATAATGAAAACGAGCGAAAACACGACTACTTTGATTCGCGCGCAGTTTTTTTTCAATCGCTATTTAATAATTCGAATACACAATGTGTATTCGTTAATAATTGAAATTAGTTTTTATTATGTAACACTATACGAGCCCTCGAGTGGTATGATACGAAATCAAATGGCAGCTAGTTTCGACCTACAAGTAATCTTTAGGTTTAAAAAAAAAAGTCAAAAACTATAAAACTATATGGTCTATATAGATAACCAAAACGAATACAGTGTCAACCGGCATTGATTACCAGTAATAAACCGTTGTCATTACGGTTAAAGCAGTATATATTTGATTACGAACGCGTTTTGAATTTTATTATTTGTAAAACGTCCCGATAAAATTAAAATATAACCCATCGAGCGGCGTCTCGAAATCATCGTTGTCCTCAAATAATAACGGATTAAAATAATGTCATATCGATCCTCCCCCCGCGATCCATAGGACACTATATAGTAGCTGTTCTCCTACGTTATCATCGCGTGTCTACTGTCCCTATATAGTAGTCGAACGCATCTCGTAATTTTAGTATCCCGTCGGGGCTAGGAGGGGCGTCGCTTAAAATTTGTTATTAAAGTTGTTGAAAACGTAATCTATAATCGATCGAATCCCCGAGGGCTATTGTGAGATCCCCGGGGAGCAAACCATTCCGCGCGTGGGTCGTCGTTATTATAAGTGTTTATACTGTCGAACGTCCTTGAAAATATGGTCGACGAGATAGGCTTTCGGTCGACAATTTACCGCGTCCGCCGCGTCGACACGAGCCGTTCGTCGTCGTCGCGCCGATTTTCCGACAAACGTCTTTTGTTTACTATATTATAAAATATAATCGTCGTCGGCGCGATAATATATACGTACGAATCGTTGTTATGATAAACTATATAAAAATGATTATAATATTATATAATGAGCAATTTACGAATCGCGGCGCGAAGTCTTAATAACGGTTTTAAGCGATTTCGTAGTGGGTTTTTCAGTTACTGTGCGGCGGCGCGGCCGCGGTTTTGTTGCGCGCGGATTACAAGAGACCGCGTAATCCGAACCGTATAATTACGGCGCGCGATGTGACGAGCGGTATAGATTTAGACGAACGAAAAAACGTATTTATTTTATTTTTTTTTTTCGAAATACGTTTCCCCGGCCAAATGGAAACGCGCTCGGTCTTTGACGTTTAATCGTCGACGTCACGTACTTGCTCGTCGTAACCCGTCGTATTATAATAACGTGCGCGATTTCGGCGCGTAATTTTTTTTTCACCACTCGACTCGACCCCCCCTCGAACAGTTACAGTTAATATTATACACTTATTAGCGTTATTATTACCGCGCGGATAATGAATTCCGTTTTTACCGCTACGTAACGCGCGCAAACTATATAATATTAACGGCCGGAACCGTTTCCGGAAGCGGCGTGTGCCTTCCTCGCGTATATTATATTATTACGATAATAATATTAACAGCAATAATAATAATAACGTTATTATTATCGTACGCGGCGACATTACCGGTCGCCGATCGACAGTTCGGTCACGTCTCGGCGTAGAGTAAAGAAAAAAGAAAAGAAAAGAAAAAATTACCATAACGTCTACGTTATTTCGTGTGGTGCGAGTAAATTGTAATGTGCGCGCGTTTTCGATCGATTTTCCGGATAAACAACACACGTCTCCGCGTGTCGAAAATCGGCGCGTTCAAGACGCCGCCGTTGAAAACGCGAAAACTCGCGTGTGCATCGCGATAACGTTAAAATATACGTTTATTTATTGTGTTTACGAGGAGCCGCCGCTTTGTCGAGTGTGTTATTTACATATTTATATACGTTATATTATTATATCCCGTCGTACACGCGCTTTTGTTTACCGGTCAAGTGCCGTACTGTTATAATAGGACGTGCCGCCGCCGCTGTGATGAATCGCCAAGACGCGTATTATTACAATATTTTTTTATATACGTGTATATAAACGCGCCGTGATATATATATTATACATATACGTATTATTTTTTTTCACTCTGTCTTTTTCGGCAGTACGAAAAAAAAAATAAAAAAAAATACGCGTGAGAACATCTTGATCATGATCATCTCTTTTTTCTCTCCGACTACCTGCAGCTAATACGTGCGAGCTCGGGAATGAAAAAAAAAAAATCTCGTACGTAAATAAACGCCGCCGTGCATATCGTACACACTTGTATACGTATATACCACGCGCACATCCAGCGTAAACTACTGCCGCGCGTTTTAGGTATACGTATTACGTACTACGTTTTATACGTTTAGAAGAAGAAGGAAAAAAAAAATATCGATCGTGTTCTTTTTTCACGTGTTTATTATTACTTTTACCGCGCGAAACCAGTTCCCCCGACGACGCACTGTCCTACGCCTTTCTAGCCGATTATTATATTACTATTAGCGCGCGTAGTACACATTTTATAATAATATAATATGTAAAAATCTCGACGAGATGGGCGCGGGGACCAGCTGCGTCGCGCGCGGCGATAACTCGCGGTGTTCGTTAAAAGTTTTGTAATCTGAACAAAAAATAGACGACTATAGTCGTTTTCGGCCTGGGCGAGACATCGGCCAGGATATGTAGCCCGTTCGTATATTTTGTATAGAATCGATTATGAACGCGCGGGACGGCGATCGAAGCAGCTGCTGCGGCCCGAAAGGGTGAAAAAACTACATTATTCTATTCTGCAACCCGCCGCTTCGCTCTCCCGTCACAATAACGAGACCGTTTCGTTTTCTGTTTATTTTTTTTCACACGCCCTCTGTCTGGCCTCGAACTTCTGCAGCGCACGCATTGTGACGTACGCCGCGTGATATTGTGTTTATAACGTATACATGTACATCCGTTTCGCATTTGCACGTGTGTCCGTCATCGGTATTATATATATACGACGGCGACGTGTATCGGTTAATCGCGCACCGCGCGGCGTTCAAAAATAATCGTTTATTATTTTCAAGCGATATTTTCTCATTGCGAAATATACGAACATGAAGTTTTTCGTACATATTTTTTACCGTCGCCCCGCACCCGCGAATATCGAATATAATATTACGTCGTCGGAACGAAACGCGCGTCGCGGGCGAGGCACGTTCATATTTCTGTGAAAATTCTCTTTCGATTATATTATTCGACCGAACAGTATTTGTAAAAGTGTAAATCTATACGGAAGCCACGCTAAATATTACATTTATATAATAATAGTATATCGCTGAGTAATAACTCGCCCCGTCGATGAGATATTATATTACAATAACGCTATGCGTTGATGCGCTTATTGCGTTTCAAAATATCTGACGATTCGTAATAGGTAGGCGAACTCAGTGATCTCAAACTCAAATCATCCTATACGGGCCGTATATTTTTTCGAAAAACAGTTTTCAGAAAAACTGAAGACAAAATCAAGGCAAAGATACATACAAAATCCATTTATCTAAATGACTTAATATAATACGTATTATGAAATTACTTTTATTATAATTTTACTATTACCAAAATGGTTGTTTATTTCAAAATTATTATTACTAAAAAATTATCGTTGAAAAAATACGATGAACTTAATTAAAAAAAAATTAACATTTTTACAATTTTTTCGTATATTTTTGTTCAAAATGTATTTTTATTGCGGGCCGTATGTTTGAGGTAGGTACTCTGTTACTAATATTATTATAATAGCGTGTCTGGGTCGGCGAGATTTGAAGAAAATACTTAAATTATAGGTATAGTTAAGCAGCGTTCGTTCTTAGTTATTCGCGTAAGGTATCGATTTTAATAAATGCAAAGATGGTAAATCGAAACGTGACGGGTTTTTTTTTCAAAATATTATTTACGATTTTTATAGTACCGTTCGATTTCGTCAAACTAAAATTACATTGGTTTCGTAAAACGATTGTAAAATTCAAATTATTGACTTTTGCCCTAAAATCGTTTTAACGCGCTTCTTTTAAAGTGTAATGTTATTGTATTTTGAATACAAATCGTTCCGACATTTTTCTTAACGCGTACACCAACAAGTGGAGAATAAACTATCGAGACCGACTGTAATTTATAAACAAAATAAAACAATATATCGCACTCCTAGAACAAATCTGCCACAACTCAAAATTCATCAATTTTGAGTTATGACTACTGTTGAATAGAGAAAAATAAGCTCTATAAAATGCAATAACGCCACTATAGAGACGTGTCAGTATTGAATTATTTAAATGTTAGTTAATTTTGAATGCAAGAGAGCCATATTTACTTTATGGCTGTATACTTATTTTAATTTATTGAAATTATCACTGAAGTCAAAATTCAAGACTGCCTTATTTCGACTTGTGGCGTTCTTGCACTGAATAAAAACTAATTATCGTGTGATATGTTGAGTGCAAAACAGCAATATTTAGAGTCGTGGCAGTATTGCATTTTATAATTTGTGATAGTGCAGCCACAACACGAAATATGACTATAAAGTGGCCATCTAAAAATCAATTTCTGTATGCAATACAGTCACATCTCAAAATATGGCAGTCTTGCATTTACTTGAAAAATCGTAAATGGCCACAAGTGTAAATTTTTGGGTTTAAGAGTGAATTTCATAATATTTGAAAAAATAATATTGTAAAGTATGATTTTTCTCAAAACTATAAATTTTGAGTTGTGGCAGTCTTGTTCTAGCAGTGCGATATTATAAATCGTTGTGACTATACGGACGGTTTCTATGAATCTCGGACATTCTCCGAAAGGAAAAAGAAAAACCACGTGAGATTATGAATACAAACATGTTTATAGGCCGTGCCTGTGCGCCAGCCATGCCGGTTTATTTTTAATTTTTATACCGCGATCGTGAATTCGTGACATACGCGCATGTATGTATCTTCTATTGTTACGCTTACGCTTAGCTACGAGTTTAAGTATTAACACATCGTTTTGATATTGCGCCACTGTTTTTCCATTGTAAAAAAACCGTATACGACTATATCAACGTAGAAGTTGCGTCCATTTGTTTGCCGATAACATCTCTGACGGGCAACGATCTTAATGTGTACGTGTGTACTATATTACAAGAACAATATTCCATACGGCTATTATTCAACAATAAATATATAGTATGTATTATATAGGTACAATAACACACTGGATCCGAATCGAAAGTGAAACATCGTCGTGTGCCCCGCGGGTGAACTCCGCGTATACATCCTATGCGCCGCGCCGCGCCGGTGGGGGGGGGGCCACAATAGACTCTAAAATAGATTCTTGGATTTCACCGACGATTTTCTACTTTTCTAGTTTTAAAAAGATAATATAATCCGTCATTTTTTTGAAATAGCAAATAATAAAACTCGTATTGTTAAAAAACCGGTAGGTATTGAACTTTTTTCTATATATAACATTATAGGATCGGAGTGATATTCCGTTTTAACTTTATATCTCTACGCACCGGTACAGTATAGACGCGTATTACAACCTTTTTCGAGTTCTGATGTAAACGCACTCGTCTCCTATACGACCTATATGATATAGCGTTCCCGTACGTTGAAAATAATTTTGAAAACATTTATTATTGTAGAAGCGAAAGGTTAGCCATTTCTTTTGTTTTAAAAGTAATTAGAAGTAGACTAAACATAATCGTGTGTAATTAGAATATTATTTAATTATAGAAAAGATTCGGTAATCTATATCTTTGGTAGGTTCGATAAAAAAGCGAATTCATATCATATTTCAATGACGTCACCTAATGACTATTTGCTGTATCATGATCGTATAATCACGAATCGTTTTTTTGTCCCGAGTCTATGAGTTATTTTGTAATTATTATATTATTATTCGTCCGTTTTACGACGACGGTTCGAAATGTACGTTTTATTGTGTTTTGTACAATAGAATTATGATTTGATTTCAAAAACGCACTTAAACGTAGAAAAAAAATCAAAAGAAAATTACTTTTTTACCTATTTCAATATCCGTACATGTGATGGGGGAAGCGGTAATTTTATTTATTTCCATATAACGATTTGTAGGAAGTCGGACGTTTTCCATTTCCAATATACGCCAATCGATCCATTTATGTGATCAGGATGAAAACGACTTTTTTAAATCATTAATGTTTATAAATCAAAAAAAAATATGTATTGTTGTTGACTTTTTTAAAACTCGTGGGAGTGAAAAAGTCGTTCTCGAATAGATTTGACGTCGAATTCGAAAATCGTTATCGCGTAATTATAGATCGCGTTGGAAATAGAAAACGTCTAATTCCCGTGTCGCGCGCGACAACAAAGCGAAAAAAATCACCGCTTCATTAGTTTCTTTAAAACATTAATATCGGTACGTTAACGAGAGCCCCGCGGTTAGTTGTCGCTCGTCGCCGAGCGATGGCAAATAGGAAAACGTCGAAAACCACGATAATTTCTTGCCAGTGTACTTCGGTATTACTCGTATTATATACGTTTTTCGTGCTGCGTAGTAGTAAATATAATCCGATTGCCGTGCGCGTGCGATATTTTTCTAATTAAAACGCGTTTTTCCTTTTTAATTCTCGTACACGCTTATTATGAGAAGCGGGATCGGGCGGCGGGGGATTACTTGGTCGTTTTTGAAAACGATTGTTTTGCTTTATAATATGTTTAACGCCTATACTATAATTTGCGATCGAGACGATTTGATAACGAGACAATTTTCGACGGGAAAAACTCCTAACGAATTCAAATAGTACGGCTGTCCGAACGATTATGACGCTTATAAAATAACATAATAATAGCGTATTCTCTTTCACACGATCATGATATTCTCTGCCCGGTACGACATTTCAGTAATAATTGACCGAACGTATTTAAAATGTTCGAAACGTAAACGCGACACGCGATCGTCGCATATATAATTACGCTGCCGCCGCCGCCGCGGTGCGTCGTTCGTACGGGGTTATTAATCGCAACCGTATGTGTCGGATACGGAGGAATAGACGTGTGTAAACGTTCTTCCGGCATCGGCGACGGCGTAAATCGGGGAGGGCGGCGGGGTCGAGACCTCACAAATGTAACACACTACCTAGTCGCAACAAACAAACATTTTGCAACGAGTCGCAGTTTACAAAGTGTACACATAATTTATAATTTATGAAGTTATTGCAGAAAAAATATTTACGTCGAGCAGGATAAATATTACCCGATTTACCCGACGCCTCCTATAGACGTTACCCGAAGAGTACCT
The DNA here is from genome assembly GCA_948098885.1 of Drepanosiphum platanoidis. Lineage (NCBI taxonomy): Eukaryota > Metazoa > Arthropoda > Insecta > Hemiptera > Aphididae > Drepanosiphum > Drepanosiphum platanoidis. The sequence goes on along the minus strand of OX402529.1, from coordinate 2,085,835 downwards.
ATAATTCGAGAACGACGATAAGAGGCACGCACGTCTCGAAATTCGCCAGATCGAAAAAGAGAGAGAACTCGAATAACAATAAACCGTACCGAGAGAGGGCTTCGATGATTTTTTTTTTAATGTAGATACGTGTTTTATATTATTATGTACGAATCGATTTAAATTAAACCGTCGTCGTCGTCACTTTGATCGCTTTAAAATCATTATACTGTCCGTTTTCCAGTTCGCCTCGCCGATAGCGTATAGAGATATTATAATTACGTCGGTATTGACGTTTACACGTCTGCAGATTTATTGTAAATCTAAGAGAACGAGCGCTAGACCGAATGTTTGTTATATTCGTTTAAATATTTTAACGACTCGTTTGACGTTTCGAGGGGCAACGGCACTGGACGAAGACGAAATTATTAGAAGATTTATTAGTGGCAATGCGAAAACGAAAGGTCGTCGTTTTCTATTATTCGGAATGACGAGCAAATCAATTTATTTCGCCAATGATAATAATATCATCGATCGACGAGTCATAGGTTAAAAATAATTTATTACTAAAAAAAAAGAAGAAAAATTAAGATTTTTGGATCGTTTCAATCGTAAGAATGTTTTTAGGAAATACCCTTCGGGTTGGATACCCCACACAAAACCAAAGGGGTTGTCTTTGGAGTCCAAGGGATTTCCTCAAACGGGGAGGTGGTGAAGTGCCTCGGACATTTGTTGCGATCTCTGAAAATCGGGCCGACAGAGGGAAGTCCGCGAACTTTTATCGATCCATTATCATGCGCGGTTCGTCGAAGAGGGAAACGAAGAACGTAACGGCGCGCGCGTATAGTATAGAAATATTAATGCGACTGGTCTCGGCACAGTCGTGTTCTCGTGAAACACATTTACAGTCGAACGAAAAGAAAGAAACAAAGACGAGAAAAAATACTTAAAACAAAAGACGTCGGATATCTCTCGGTTTCAATTTAATATATATTATACACTTATTTTATGTAGTACGCGTCCGACACGCGCGCTAGTGATTCTCATAAAAAAAATAAAAAAAAATATATATAGCACGTGCGCGCAATAAAAAACGGCCGGAGAGTTGGCGGCGAGTGAACTCTGCGTGCAGTCGACGGCAATGTCGATATATCAATAATATCAATTATCATTAATAACAAATCGATGCGCGTCAGAAGTGTGCTCGATATCTGAAACTGGGGGCTGTCGCGATGACGTAGAAATAATAATTTCTCGACGCGACGACGACGACGACTTATTTATTGCTTCTCCGAGCGCAGGTGCACGGACGGCTGAGAATGCGTTATGCTCGGCGGTAAAACGACGACGGAAGAAAGTGCGCGTGTGACAAAATAATTGAAATTTATCGTACACGTGTGTTCGGGCCCCGATTTATCGATTAATTGGCCCGGTACGATTAAAAACTATACGGCTGTCCCCATCATAATCGTCCGTTTCCGTTGACTTTTATCCGAAGGTACACTCGTTTTTTTTTTAATTCTATATGTACTTTTACTACATTTTTTTTCGTCCCGGTTTTTGTCGATCGGCTGGGATTTTTTTTTCGATTAGATTTTATCGCGATTCGTTCGGTGTTTTGAGCGAGTCCTGCGCGCGTTTTGGGGACGCGAACGACGAAATACCGCGTCGCCGATCATATACTTACGCGCTTGTTTAATTATTCGAAACGCTTCGAGGCGTGCCGCCGGCGACGTGTTTGGGAAAGAAAAAATAATTTGTTTTCACGCCGCGCCGTAACAATGCGTTTTTCCCGTGAATATTTCGTACATCTCTCGAACGCGTACAATATCAATTATACTATTTCCTCCGCGCGCGCGCGCTCTAGATTTAAACGTACGTTTATTTTTACGCGGTTTATTTCGGACATCCAATGTCACGTGTATCGTAATAATCATTGCGTTTATTTTCCCGACAAATATCGAAATACTTTCGACAATACGCCGAAATCGTTGTCACGCCTAGCTGAAATTATGAATATTCGGTTTTTTTTCCTATTCTATAAACCGCGAAATGTAAACTATTACGATTTACGGCATAGTTTTTCACGATACGCCGTGAACGCGCGGTTGTTTAGTCGCCGCGAGAAGAAATATACACACAAATACGAATTTATCGGTTTGAAATACGTTTCTACTCGTCTGTATATGCGATGTGCCTATTAGGTATTTGTTATTTTAAGAAAACGAGTGTGTCAGATTTCAGTAAACGATCTCAAACGAGACGTGTAATTTTATCGAGAATATAAGTGTCGTTTAATTTGTTTACGTAACTCTAGGGCAGCGAGTGCCAACTGGTGGTCCCTGGACTCAAGTGGTCCGCAAAGCGAAACATTTTTTTTCCATAATTATCAATTAAAAAATTTGGGAATAAATTAAAATCGAAAAAAAAAATAATAAGCGAAATCGTATTTTATATTAATTACGACTGAGCGTGTATAATAATATCGCCTTTTTTTCCTTCTGAATTATTCAGTCGTCGATAAATAAGATAACATATTTTCCACGTTTCCGATTCGTACGAATAAATTATCGACCATAAAAGTGCAGATAAATAAATAATATCGTGGGATTGTGGTGGTAATAAACAGAGAGGTCGTTGGAAAACTGACAAAAGTGGTCCGCGCCTAGTGTTGCCTAGTCGGGAACCATCGCTCATGGACGTGACTTAAATTCGTTTTTACCTTTTTTTAGCGACAGCGCACTGTGTCACGAACACATAATAATCCCGTCTATTGAAAACAATATAATCGGTGTGGCGGTTTCGGGGTGATGTGCAAGAAAAGGACGCGCACGCGTCTCGGCTGAATTTTCACAGTAAATGACGTTCGATCAATAATAATATCCTATTTTTCATAGCCTAAAGGGTAGTGAAATTTTTCAAATATCGTTTTATCCGTTTGTAATTTTTACTTTAATCCGGCTGTTAAATGTATCGCAAAAAAAAAAAACCATTCGGAATTTAAAGAAATAATGTCCGTGAAAACTTTTAGCTCATCGCCAGCGATGATGAAACAAACTCGGCAAAGTTCAAAGTCGAGATAAACAAACAAAAAGGAGAATCCGGTCGTTATTGTCACGCCACCCACTTATTAAACCCGGCGAGACAATGGTTTCCAAGGGTTTTCGTTCAAAGTACGAACAAAATGAAAACCGTGTTATTATTGCCACACCGCCTACTACTATCCGGCAACACAATGGTAGACCCGGAAACAGAGATAACGAGGTGAAATCGATTAGGTAAGAAATCATCAGCTTTCTCTCGTCGATTTTTGTCGTTTCGGTCTCATTCGACGAATCGTCGTCGTCGGATAGTCTCGTGTCCGAAATACTTTTGTCACGTGCACCTTGTTTATTTATTTTTTTCAAACCAAATCGATCGATTTCGTCAGTTATATATATACAAGACCGTCTGCAAACGCGTCTAAATCAAATCGCCATCCTAAATCTATCAGTGTATCTAACAACCAATAAGGAGTCTTATATCTATTTCATAATTTTTTTTTCTTTTTTTTTCGAATAAAATTACGCGATTATTATTCCGGTTCTCGCGATTGAAGTTATTAGCATCAACTGTGATTTTTTTTTTTCAATTAAAAAATTAATTTTAATTTCATCGATTTCAACAAGTCACGTCCGAACGGACTTTTTATATTCATACAATAACCTGTACTTGATTTTTATAATTTTCCCGTTTCAAGGATAGAGAAAAATACGCGCGTCGTTCGAACCAGTTTAAACTGAAAACATTATCAATGCGTACGAAATGTTGTCGTACTCGAGCGGCGACAATAAGTACAAGAACAAAAACAAACCTCGTCGTATAGTGTCAATACTTACTCGTATTATTGAATGCGTATCAGTGCATTTTTTAAACTAGTAAACTAGGCGACACAAATGTCGCCCAGTGGTCATACTTTGTCGCCAAGTTAATAGATTTTTTTTAATATGGGCGACACAATTTTCAAAAGAAGAATTTTTTAATTATTTCAAAAATAATCAGCTATAATAATAAATGATCGAAAAATTTGTTTATTTATATCAATTTATAATATAAACATAGTAAAATAAGTGGTTATTTTTCAAAATTTAAAAAAATTATAATATTCAGAGGAGGACGTAGAAAAAAAATTCTATTAAATATTATGTTTCATTTAAAATTAATTACAACATTTTTTTCTTAGTTTATTAATTTTTACCGTTTAATATTAGCATTAAGATTTATTTTTAATAACTATGAGGGGTGACCTTGAACTATTTCTATCACATTATATTTGACTTTATACTTTAAAAAAAATATATTTTGATGTCGCCCAGTGATAATTTCTTAAAAAATGCACTGATGCGTATCCGTTTAATGTGCACAATAGTATTTGACTACCGTGTGCGATAAAATAAAACAAAACCATATTTCCCGTCAGCGTGATGGATTTCGCATATAGGATCGATTCCATTCGGACAATAATTTCGTAATGAAAAAAATCATCAGAAGAAATTTCGACGAAAAAAACTGAAAAAAATCTGAAATTGAAATTAAGTAATATATCGAGTGTTCCGATCGAATAAAATAGTGGACATTCAATTGAATACCATATCAATAATCATATCTAAACAATCCTATAAATATAAGAGTATAAAATTTTTTTTTATTGTCTGGCCCGCGAACTCTTTTTAATTTGTGAACGAGTGCAAAAAGATCCAACTGGAATAAAACGTTTGTCGAGTACTCCTCGAAGTACGAAAAATCGTAGTAACATATTTTCCATCATTACTTCGTAATTTATTTTTCTACCGTCACTATATTTATAATGTTTTGAAATATTTAAAAATGGTGGGAATATATTATATTACTTGAGGACTCTTGGATCTAAAAAAAAAACGTTAAATTGTCGTGGGACATGCCGCGACGTCCTCCTCGTCGTGTACTATACCACAGTTTACTTGACACGAAAACATATTACAAACAACAACGTATTATTAGTGCGTTACAATGACTCGTGTTGTTACGTTTGATTCAATTAAATTTGTATTATGAGATGATTAAAAAAAAAAAAAAAAATGTTGTTTTAAAAACTATTTTAACGGAGTGATATTTTTTCTCAGAGTTTAACATTATCTTTATGATTTTCCAAAATCTCGTTTCTCCGTATTTTCAATATTGTGGCTTTCTTTCACGTTCTAATAGAAAGCGATAATTAATTATCGTATATTGTCTTTTCGTTACTTTTAAAATCAAAAACCTATAGCTCACGTCCGTTCGAATTTATTTATCGATCGATTCGTTCGTAAATATAAATATTATTCGACATTCATACGACTATATTGTGCAGTATAATTGACTTTATTTTTAAATTATTTTAATTTATAACTGACAAATCCCAAAATTATTCGCGCCAAGTACATGCGCGTACATAAGGGGGAGGGGGGTTTAGGGGTTCAACGGGGGTTCCCCTGAAATTTCAGGAACGAATGTTCGCCGGGTATAATCGTCGCAAACATTCGTTTGTTATACGAACGCGTGTGATCAGTGTAGACGAGATTTCATTGTTTAAGTAAAGACAAATCACCGAATACCGACGACGGTGTACGTATAATAAGCGCGTCTAAAAACTACTAGATAAAAGTAGAACGTAAAACTGAATTGTTCGCATATCACAACAATAATCGCGTGAAAAACGACGACACCGAAAAAAGCGTAACGATTAAGATTATCTTAATTTTATTTTTTTTTTTCGCGATATTTGCATTGTGAACAAATCACGTACATTATAATAAAATTCGTCTCGCGAATGATTTCACGTCGTCACAGCCCATTTCTCACGCGTGCTCGACCGTTTCGTATAAAATGTACATGATGATAGCTGGGGAGGTCCTTGTTTATTGAACTTGGCAGTTTCTGACAGTATAGGACCTACTGACTATTTTTACTATTTAAATAAAGTAATTCGCGTTGAATTTTGGTCATGATTGTTCGACAGTGAGAAAGTTGCGCCGAATCGCCAAACTGATATTATCGAGTTTTACATAAATATAAAATAACATATCTGATTATTTATTATCGTCTCTAGCCGGAGCCGCCGCGCCGGACGGAACTCGTTGAAATATTTGGCATTCAGATAGCTTTTATGACGTGGGCGTTCGCTAAGAAAGGATTTTCGAAAATTCAACAGCTAAGGTAAAGTTGAAAAGGGTAAGAATGGAAAACGTCATTTAATACTTGATAGAACTGCTCGCGCGTTATTCGGCTATGTCATGATTAATTTTCTTATAATATATTACCTAATCGTCTCATAATAGAAACTATCTTTAGAATTAAATCCGTTCGATCTGCGACTGTCGAAAATACGAAATTACAAACAAAACGCGTCTGACGACACACCAGCGCGGCGGATCGTACTTGAAAACCGTAAATAAAATAACAAACTAAAATCTTATTATTTGAAAAGCACGAGTTCGATTGCAACCCCTCCCCCTCCACAGTGAAAAAAAAAACGCGTTTCACATTTAAAGTCGTTAACAGTACGGTAAAGTGTAATTTTTTCTCAATATACTATTGGCCGCGGCCGGCGGCGCACGTGCTTCGACGTATACACGACGTAATGGTCTCCGCCGTGAACGTGGCTTCCATAAAATTCGTAAAATTATCGACGTATATTATACGCACGCGTCGTACACGCGTTTCTTATTAATGCGAAGGAAAAAAAAATACATTATTATTACTCTTAGCTGCGGCGGCGGCGGCCCGTCACCGTGGGAACAATTATTATTGTGTCCTCTATCGGAGGTAAACGTATATCGCAATACTGTTCGCTATTATTAACGACTATTTATTTATCGTACGCGGTTTAACGAGAGCGCATTTGTACGTACGTACGTCGTCGTCGTTTTTGCACCGTAACAGGTTGCGCTCGCGCACAAAACCGATGGCGTCAAAAAGTCCGATCTTATATGTTATTATATTATAGCATGTACATTACGGTTGGGTTATTGTGATCGGAATACGTAAACGACCGCGCGGCGATCGGCGACAAGACGGCTATATAGACGAGTAGTTAGTCGTCAATATACAATAATAATATTTCTGTAAACTCGATGTGCCTCGGCTCTAGTTGTATGTACCGCAGAGGCCGTAATATAGTCATAAAACACGCGGGCAACGTCGCGCGCGACGAAATATCTACATTATGCGCTCGAAGCTTTCCAGGGAATACATTGATGAGTAATACTCATTGAGCATAATATAATGTTAGTATAAGCCAGCTTATTCGCGCGGCACTCACCGTCATCGCCGTCACCGAACAACATCACTACCAATCACTAACGTGGTCAGAAATTTGTACGTTGCAATTAGATCGAACCGTATATTTTAGATAGGACACTGGTAGGAGTGGCGATGAAAAAATATGAAAATTCAATTAATTTTTTTAAGGCATATTACAACTAGGGCTAGTATAGATTCATACGCATTCGCATGTTTTTTTCCTCGAGTCAAAATTGATCGGTTGTCAGATTTGTCCGCGATTTGGCTCGTTCTCGTTCAAATAGAACAGTGCAATCCATAGAATTGCATATTTATAGATTGTTGAGAACGTTGTTAATTTATAAACTTAAACGACATATCACGGTAGCATGTATAATAAACTAATATTTAATGTAATAATAATAATTAATAAGCCGTATGAATTACGATGGATAATAATTCTAGAAATAATAAAATATGTGTTTGTTTTTGCGTATTTCGGTAAAAATAAAATGCATACTTTACGTTATTGCTTATATAAATCCTAGCCCTAATTATTATAACGTTCCTCGGCGGTATACTCGCTTTCCGATTTTCCCACACGTTTATAATATTGACAGCGGTTAAAGTGGGAGAAATTTCGAGGAGGGGACTCTATATTCACTAAAATTGTATACCAAACTTTTATACAAAGCCCGAACAAGCTTCCTGTAAACTCTATACCTCCTACGATTTTTCATTCATAACAATTTTATAATTAAAGTTATTTAGATTTTTAAGTTATTATTTGTATTATATGTACCCGATTATGTAACGATATACGATAGTTATTCGTTATGAATACATAATTATGTAACAACAGTAATACCGATAATGACTATTATGAACGGTGTTTGCGTGAAATCGGAATAATAGAAATTGCGCTGGCAAATGAAAGCCATGGCTGTTCGCGCCTGCCGACCAATGACAGCCGAGCTGCGCGCGCTATCAAACCGATCGAGTGACTCGCGAAAGTGCAGCAACTTTCTAACGCAGTGTGCCGACGACCAGTCTAGCGTCGACAGCGCGGTGCAGAACGTTGTTCTCGGTTTTTCACATCGCACTTTTCGTTTTTCTCCGTCATAGTCAATAATAATTATTGTTAATATTTTGCATCTCGTCAAACTTTTAATCGTGATTTTTGATTTTAATTTCTTTTATCGAGTGACTTTCGTATCCGTTACTTTATCTCACAAGCCAATACGAACACACCGGACCTCAACAGCGACCCACCGACAGGCCGTAAGTAGTACCGATTATATATTTTATTTACAGTCTATGGATAGGTATAGTAGTGGGTCATAGGCGGCGTAGATAGCGATCCACTACTCTGTTTTTTTTTTCAGTAAAATCATATTTCTACTCTGAAAATTTTTGTTACCTCATAAAACGATTCGTGATTTTCGCACCAAAAACTCATAACAATCGAACGGATCGTTTATTAGCTGGTCCCTCCTTATTATGACGATATATAAAAAAATATAAAACAAAATATTATTAAATATATTATATGTGCGCTTTTTATACCTGACGATGAATTTTATTCGAAACCGTAAATTACACGCACTTTTCACACATTATTATAATACTCTAGGCAAGTAGCCTATATTTTATTTATCATTACTAAAAAAATTTTAATAAATAATTTTATGTTTTCAATAATATTTTACTATTATAAACTCTCTTTTTTTTTATCCATTTTTTTTTTGCCGTAATTTTTTTTTTCGTAATAATTCGTAGACGACGAATTTGAAACGCCCCAGCGAACGCACGACGACACAATGTCGGTGATTTTCTCGCGTTCATACGGCATTGCGATTTAATCATCTCGTTATATAGTTTATTACGCTAATAATGGTCGACATTGAAATCGTCGTCGCCGTATAATTATAAATTTATAACTAAACGTCACTATATTGGATACACGCGTGCACTATTTACAACGTCGTGTCATCTTACACTCTATTAAATCCATTATCCATATTATCTTAACCGCGTGACACACTTATCGATCAAGTGCACGCGAGCCTGCGGCGAGACAAATATGGATATACGGCGTTTCGTCTACTTTATAATGATTTTTATTGCCTATATACCCGTGTGTAGTAGGTCTGCGCGTCGTTGTTTCCACGTCATATCGCTATCGAAACGTTTCACAAACATTTAGAGTTTAAGGAATCGGCTACTATAAAGTTTATAGTATAAACACAATAATATCAGTGCGCGAAAAAAATAAAAAAATAATCGTTTGCGTCAATTTGCATATAATAATCGATAAAAAATAGAAAATAAATAATCAAAGTAATTATATTTAACGGTTAATGCTCATAAATAATAACAAAATATTGTTAAATATATAAAAAATTATTTTAATACAAACAATAATAAAATAAAACAAAGGTCTTGCCTTGAGTATTATAATAATTAAGAGTACAAAAAAATCACTACCGGGTTTCGATTAAAAATCATCATCGGGTGTAAAAAGTGACTTTTTTGCACTATTACTCGTATTACTTTTAGGAGTATAACAAAATTTAACATACTTACTCGTAACTTTCAATAAAAAGACGTGGTAAAAGTTATAAAATTAAATTTATTTCAAACTTTCATTGTTCACTATCGACTGCGAAATTAACGTGGAGATCACGATAAATATAAAAATCGATTTGTTTATTTTATTTTATTTCATTTTTGTTTAAATATAATAGTTGGTATTAAAATAATTTTATATAATATTTTGATGAAATGTGATCGTCACGAATGTCGACTCTTTCCGAAACATCGCGATTAAACAATCGCTCGCGTTTGTGGAAAACGGTAGCGTTTTCGTCTCGTTGAGTAATATAAAAGTTACGATACGTATTATTATTATCATCGTGTTTACGCGATGTGTCCTCGAACGCGCGACACTGGACCGGTCAGGTCGATTTCGACGAGACCCGGTGACGACACCGCCCATGCTTCGGGGTGGTTACTTCGCGTTAATTGATTACGGCGTGTTCGACGACCGGCTCTCCGTCATATTATAATAATCCGTTCTCTGTGTGTAAGCGCGCCGCGCCGCCGTTTTTTCTTTCTTCTTTCTGTCATAAAAAGCGTGTTTTAACAACGTTTTTATTAGGCGTGTTTTAACAACGCTTTTGGACACGACGACGGTTTTCAACGCTCGTATCTAACGCTGTTACAACAGTAGTATAATACAATTATTATATAATATTATTTACGCGTCGTCGTATATAGGAACTCGATGTGCGTCGGCATAATTAGTCGAACGGCGCGAAACGTCCGTCGTGTGGCGCAATTCTTCTCGTCGAGACACCCTCTTACCCCGGGGGAAGGGGAAAACGAGTCCATCCGACGACGACGTGTGCGCGTTGCACATAATTATTGTTACATATTCTTTTGTCGAAAACATTAACGTCCGATAATAATATTGCAAAACCGACGCGTTTCGACATTCCACGAGTTGCGAAAAGACTATATAAAACGGTCGAATCGTCGTCGTCCGAGGGGGAATCGTCGGACGGAATATAATATAATAACCGCTCGATCTGAATGATGATCGGACACTCTTTTACAAACCGAGTCGTACGCGATCGGACGCCACTAGCTAAAATTTAAATCGTTCCGGGGACCCGTTATTTGTGAATATACTTACTTTTCGATTTTGTTTCGTTGTGAAAATGAAAACATTTCACGATTTACTTTGATTTTACACGAGCACCTTTTTCGCTAACAATATAAACACAGATTTTCTAAATTGAATACAATATAAAGAGATTTATTTCATATTAACACTACTTGATGACTTATTGCGATTACCTTTTACGATTATGATTTACTCAAATTAGTTATTGCGTCGATTTTCAAACTAAAAAATTAATTCTATTTTATTTCATTGAAAATAAAATTTCACTGAAATAAAATTTAAAAAAAAAATCGCTACAGAACTATACAACCCCTGGGGGGGGGGGGGGTCGGCGGACCAATTATTGGGAATTACTGACCAAACGTAAAACCCCGGCTTGTTGTTTTTATGCAAGCTCGATCGTTCGCGCGACGTGGTTAGTCGAAATTTTCGTTCGATAATAATATTAATTTTTTGGTTTAGATTTCCAATTACGTATTTTCGTACAGTTACCGCGCGCGCCGTAATAAACGATATCGTCTTTATATTAGCGCGGTCGCGGAATTTAATTCACAAATATTACAATCGACTGCGCATACGATAGTTTTCGCTCCGACTCCGTTTGCCGCGGGCAACCCTCCGCTTAGACCAATTGTTCCCACTTTTGTTAATTTTCCGACGTCAACCCGACCACTCTTGTTTATTACCACCACCAATGCCCCTATATTATTTATTTCATTACACTTTTATGGTCGATAATTTATTTGTACATAATCGGAAACGTATACGGTTTATATCGTGGAAAATATTTTAACTTATTTATTGACGACTGAATAGTTTAGAGAAAAAAAAATGCGATGATAAAATATTACGTAATTAATATGAAATACTATTTCGCTTATTTTTTTTTATTTTTTTTGATTATAATTTATTTCCAAATTTTCAAATTAGAAATTGATAATTATGAAAACGAATTTTTCGGCTTTTCCGACCACTTGTGATGAGTCCAGGGACCACTAGTTGGGACCGACTGGCTTAGGCTAAAAAGAAATTGGCGCCGGGGCTTAAATTTCTAACCTAAATACGTTTTTAACGAACACTATTATTAACCTACTAAAATCAAATTATAAAGTGTCGCTTCCGAATTTTTTTCACATTATCGTGAAATACTGTTGCACGCTTATTGTAAAAATAATTTTGCAGATTGTACGAATATATAAATGAATTAAAAAAGAGCAAACGTATACGATAAATTAAATTATTAACGTAACTGTACGTTATGTACTTGGAAATTCTAGGCTAGAAGACGCATTTAATGTCCACTTTGTCGATACGGACGAGAGGGGGGTATTCCATTAATGTAATCGAATCACGAACACGTATGAGAATAATAATAATATATAATAATTAACTGTATAATCTTAATATATATAAATCTCGTGTCACAATGTTTGTCCTCAATGGACTCCTAAACCACTTAACCGATTTTGATGAAATTTTTTACACCGCGTGTAATTTGGTCCAACTTAAAAGATAGGATAGTTTTTTTTTCAATATTTATATGTGGCGAGCGCCGAGAATATTCTGGAACGGTTATCTATATATACAAAAATGGAGACAAAAAATTGGAAATTGAATCAGTTGAGAACGGCTGAGCCGATTTGGCTCAAATTTTTTTTAAATGATAGAGAATGTCGGGGAGCGGGTTTATAGCATAAATTATGGAGAAAATTAACCCTAAGGGGGTTAAAAGGGGTAAAAATGGAAAAAATCCTGAGTCAATGGAGCTTTGTGGTATTAAATTTTGTCAATAGTTTCATTTAATATAGCAGAGGCCCCATGGGAAAGGATTTTTCGAAATTCGACCCCTAAGGGGGTTAAAAGGGGTAAAAAGGGTGAAACTAGAAAAATTCGCCTGGCTGGAACTGCTGGAGCTTTGAGTATGAAATTTGGGCAGCAGTTTCGTTTTATATAGTGGAGACCCCATTGGAAAGGATTTTTCGAAATTCGACACCTACCAGAGTTAAAAGGGGTAAAAGGGGTAAAAATGAAAAAAAAACTGATAAAATAAAAAGTTATACTGCACACGGGCGAAGCCGGGTTATTCAGCTAGTATATTATATATTTGAAACGTCTGGAAGTTATATATTTTGTTATAAAAATTTTCAATCACAAAGCTCCGTGCGATTTCCCAACACTCGCGCAATTTAAATAACGTTCTCGACCGAATTTAATCAAAAACGTGTTGATTTTTCGTCTCGAAATGAACCGTGTTGTTTTCCCTTATCGTTCGAAATTGTTTAGTTCGTATATGGGATTCGATTTAACCGTGTTTACCAAGCCTCGCGGTGTTAATTTTCAATTGTTTTACGAAAACAACAACGCCGCCGCTCCAATAACAATTAATAATCGGAACAACACGCTCTACATTTGGCGGATTTCCAAAAACGGTTCGCGTAAAATAATGTTAGAACATTTGTCAACAATTTTCCACCGCGCGCAATCGGGTTTTTGTTTTTTTTCGTTTTTTCCCCGTTTGTTTGTTTTATAAACAAAACGATATTCTCGGACAGACAGACAGGTTTGGCGGTACAATACTACCTATACCTACGTATACCGCGATAAATCTCGCGGTCTCTCTGTCGCGCTCGGCACACGCTACAAAAACATTTCAAATAATACTACGTACGTTCACCAGCAATAATTATTATCATAATAATATGATAGTTATGAAAATCGGGCAGTGGAGCGAATAATTACGAGACGTTACATTTTAAACGAAATCGCCTCGCACGCGTAACAAACGGAATAAAATTAACCGACTACTGCTCGGAGAGCTGTATATATTACGTACACGGTGGACGTAATCATAATTTATCATAATAACGCTTTGAAAATAATGTTTCGCGTTTCTTACGGGCACGTACGGTTGGGGAGGGTATTTATTACACACTCGTCGCATTTATTATATTATTATATACCTTTAATAACAGAAATAACAACGCGTTTGTTATCAGACACACGATATCTGCACGATTACACGTATAATATACTTAAATAATTATTAATTACAAATCGAGTATGTGCGCGCGTGCCTGCAAACGATTACTATAAACGTCGCGGCGCGCATTTACTGCGTACACTTCTACGTATAAGTTTAATTGTAGTGTCGAAAAAAAAAAAAAGGAAAAAAAGAACAATACTCGGTCGTCGTCGGTCAACGCGCGTAGTTGTGGTACGTACACAAGATATGCGATGTATCGAAGTTATAATAATATAATACAGTGTGTACTATAATATGATGAGAGAGAGACCTGAAAAATGTAATCATATTTTGTTTTCGATGTTTTTTCATCCGTTTGTTTTTCGTCATAATACGCGCGTCACGTGTGTGAACTGTTTGATTGTTTTGGTAAATTTTAGAATTCAATTTTCTCTATTTTCTCTGATTTTCAGAAATAAAATCGACGGTAAAAACGTTTATTTCAAGTCTATCGCAGTCGCATATTGTTTTCTACAACTGGCGATACGTTTTTATTTTCGACAGTGAAATTTCTAAAAACTCGATTCAAAGATTCCAAATTTATAGCGTCTGGAGGGAAGGGGTTCTAATAATATCAAAGTAATAATCATTAGAGAGACAAATGTAATCATTTTGTTTTCGATGTTTTTTCTTCCGTTTGTTCATCGTCATAATACGCGCGTCACGTGTGTGAACATTTGAACTGTTTGATTGTTTTGGTAAATTTTAGAATTCTATTTTCTCTATTTTCTCTGATTTTCAGAAAACGCAACTGGCGGCGATACGTTTTCATTTAGAAATAAATTTCTAAAATTTTCTAAAAACTCGATTCAAAGATTCCAAATTTATAGCGTCGGGGGTTCTAATAATATAGTTCGTTTCGTCTGTCACGCGTTTCTGTTACACCCTGTATATTACGCGCAGTTTAGTTGCGCGATCGTCCGACTCGACTGACAACTCCAACGTATCTAAATGTATATCTAACTCGTATATCTTTAAAATCGTATGCATTCCAAAGATGAGTCTCGTCGTCATCGCGTCCGATCCAGCTGACCTTATTCCATTAGCGTTTTTTTTTTTCTCTTTTTTCATAATCGTCTAATTAAAATCACTATGCTCTGCGTTTGTCTTCGGCGACGTTTTCTCGTTAAAACTAATTTTGAAGTATTGTTTTTAATTTACGACTAATTCGTTTGCCGCCGCTCGTCGCAGTCACATTATATAGAGCGCGCTCATAATAATCGTATAACAATAACGTCGGTGAACGTCATAAATCACATTTGTGTACCTATTAAGATATTCAATTTTCCTCCGGCCATACTCTACCGATATATCGATTCGTTTGCGCCGCGCGTTGAGAAATGATTTTTTTCGTTCGCGCGCACACGACGACCGTCCATATATAAATCGTACATTGGCGCGTATAATACGTACGGGTGTTTGTACTTTGCCGCGCGTAACTAATATTCCGCGTCGTGTACGTTTAAAAATAAACGTGTACAAATATTAATATCGACTTGAATATTAACACGTACCACTTCGACCTACGCGCCGAGGTCTGATAAACGAACTAATTAATTCGTTTTGACTCGGAAAACAAACCAGTAAAAAGATCAAATATCATATTATATTATTATCCGCCATAACGCTTTAAACTTTGTACACGATGAATAATAAATAGTGATTTCATTACATTTTTTTTTTTTTTTCGAACGTGTTTAGACTAGAAAAAATCAATGACGACTGATTTTTTTTTCTCCTATCGAGAGTGGGTGGTGACTTCATTGGTGGCAAAATGTGATATCAGTTACGAACGAATAGAAATAATAATGATAATAATTTCAAATATATTGTGATTTGACACAGTTCGAGTTACAATTAATCATACATCGCGTAGTCGTCGAAATCGTTTTACTACTTATTGCGATTTTCATTCAATGTACTCAATTGTATAGTCACAATTATTTGAAAAGTGGTGAAATTAATTCGACGCGATGTATGATTTGTAAATTGGAACTGTGTCAATAATCACTATTTGAAATTATTATCATTGTTATTTCTATTTTTTCGTAACTAATATCATTTTGCCACCAACGAAGTCGTCATTCACTCTTTCATCAATCGTCATTGATTTTTTTTTTTGATAAGTTCACGTTCAAAAAATAATGTTTAATAGTTTAATTCATCCGGCTTGTGAAAATTAATGTCCGTCGCGTTAGATCGGTCGGTGACATTTATAAATCTTTTATCTTCTTTTTACCTTTTTCTTCGCCGATCAAACTTTAGTTGCACGTTTTCACGATTTAAAAAAAACTACCCGTCAGATCGAAGATTTTAATAGCTCTCCTTCGTTTTGCAAAAAACCGCACGTAAATATAGTTTTCTAGTCGACAGCGGACAAATACTGTATAAAACCGTAAAACTTAATAGAGAGATAAAAACGAAACTTCCCGTTTGACCTATGATGTGGTGTCCTGTGGTAGCTTTCCAAATAATGAGTTTGATTTATGTATTGTTGGCTTTTGAACAAAGTAGTTATTCGTAAACACGCGGTTATCGCTGCTAATCGATGTATATACAACATTTGTCGAATAATCCGCGTATTTTTCGAGAGATAATATTTTATATTCATAAAACGTTGAAACCTTTGAGGGTAAGAGTAAAAACACGCATTGACTATTTAAATCGGCCAATTTACGCGGCCCGCACTAAAACGAAATTTACGTTCTAAAATTCAAAATTAAACGGAGAAAATAAAATACGTATTTTTCGATTTCGGTAATATAATATATATAATACGTATTTATATATTTTTTAATCGTTTCCGTTAAAAATGTATCCTAGTAGTTTTCAAAGTTACTATTACAATACACATTTTTCGTAACAATTCTGCGCGTTCGATTTAACTCGTTTCGTTTCGATTCGTTCGATTGTCGCGCTAGTGAACGCCGCGCAGGATATGCGAGTTGTATAAATATTGAGTGTTTGGTATATTATTAAAATGGGACATTTTTCTCGTTGAATTTTTTATAGTAGTTATAAACGTACCCGCATCGTATTATGTGTGTATTTTTCGCCGTTAATCGATGACAAGTTTGCCCGTGTAACGTCACCGGAATAATATATAGGTAATATAGTTATTATTAGGGCCCGGATTTCAATGCAAAGTGCATATTTTTTTGGTTGATCATACACAATGCTTTCTAAATACATAATTCGTTTCATGTAACGAGGGTTTGAAAACTACAAATTTTATTTTGCATTTTTTTGCATATTTCGACGTTTTTACATTTTTAGGGCATTTTTAGCATTATTG
The DNA here is from genome assembly GCA_948098885.1 of Drepanosiphum platanoidis. Taxonomy (NCBI): domain Eukaryota; kingdom Metazoa; phylum Arthropoda; class Insecta; order Hemiptera; family Aphididae; genus Drepanosiphum; species Drepanosiphum platanoidis. The sequence goes on along the minus strand of OX402529.1, from coordinate 2,068,573 downwards.
GGTCATTTTGTTGGTTTTTAATGCATATTTGTTCAATGTAGATATAAAACTTGGACTATTTAAAAAAATTATCTTAAGATAAATTATTTTCTTGATATTTAAAGAAGGTTTATCGGGTTTTCCCATACACATTGTCAATTTTTTTTTTCGATTTAGTTTTTATCTTATCTTAATTTATTATTGACTGTAGATCGTCATGTAAAAATAATTATTATGTCTCATTTATAAATTATAATTTGTATAAAAAAAAATATATGGCATTTTTAAGGTCATTTTTGTGGTAAATTGTATTTTTTAAGGGCATTTTTGTGGTAAAATGCATTTTTTAAAGGCACTTTTGGCTATTTTCTAGAGCATATCTGTATGGTTTTAAGTGCATTTAAATCCGGGCCCTAGTTATTATAATTATTCTACTCGAGGCATTCCGGCCTAATTAACGTCTTCCGGACTGTCGCGCGCTTTTTTTATTCGGCGTATACGATTCGAAACAGTAATAAAAAAAAAAAAAAAAAAAACACCAAATCTATTTCTTTTTAGGTATTCTATTTCCTTGTTCTGACCGCGAAGCGATAAAACGTTTATTGTCCGATGACGCATCATCACGCGATCGCCAGAGTACCGTGTGATTTCTAAAATCTTCTAAAATCCAACGCGATATAATGTAGGTACTTCAGTACTTGAGAATAAATCGATTCAAAACGGACGTTTGGAGATTTCTTTTTTTTTTACTACTTTTTGCAGCGATAATGTTTATCGCTTACCTCTAGCAGGTTGACGTTCGAAATTCCCAATAACGTATATTTATAACGGCGCGCGATGACTTATAGAATATCAGTGGTGAATTGATAAAAAGTATGTGCTATACGACGACACTCGATGAAAATGTAAATATCGGTTTTTGAATCGGTCAATGAGAATTATGAATTCAACCGTACTCGTGTCCGATAATAATTATTTGACTACTTGACAGCGGGCGAGTGATTTCTCGACGAGTATTATCGTTTCGATTCGAAATGTTGTAACGACTGTTGTGTAGTACTTTTTCTTAAATTTTATTCACTATAATAGAATATTTTACACCGTACACGATAATTGTTTGGTTTTATTATACGGCTTTATTATAAATTATAATTAATAATAATAATAATAATAATAATGAAAAAACAAAGAAAAAACGAAACCCATAAAAATGATTACGCAAAGAAGTAAAAGAGAACATATTATACCATTATTAGAGTATACGTATAACGTAGCGTCGAGCTCTCGGAAAAAATTATAATACCCACTGCAAGTTCCATTCGAGTAACTTTTGATAAATCTGCACGATCCATACGCATTACCCACTACGGTCTGTTGATTTCATAATCTAAATAAATGCATTTATATTGTGTGTTTCTACTCGGCGAGTGCACGTTACAAGGTTATTTACCGCCAGAACAGAAACTAGCGAATCGATTCGAAATTTATAATTTATAGTCAGTAACGAATAGTAGTAGGCTGTGTCTGCACATACAGTACTCGTCTCGAATTATTGATACGGTAAATTAATAAACAAAAAACAAGAAGAAAAAAAACCGTCTATTGTACGCCTCTTGTAAATAATAATTATACTCGCTTAAAATCCTATACTATTGTCGCGTTCGAGTTTTAAAATGATAATTTTTTTCATCGGCGGCGTCGGAAAAAAAATAAATACTAGACGGCGAAAAAAACAAACCGTGTATTTATCGTGGAAAATACGAGTATAATAAATATTTGATTTTCGATCGCGGCGGATTCGAAAACAACTTTTTACGCAAAAACACCGGTCATGTGAGATTTTTTTTATTTTTTTCAAACTCTTCTCGTCGCGTAGTGTAAAACCGTTATAATGAATTATGTTTTTATTGTTGTTTCCTACTATAATATTATATATTATACACTATTACGCTCGAGAGCAGCGAGTTGTCCGTCTATTGTTCGCAACTGTTTTCCAGGGAAAATAGAAACCGTTTAAGCGATTAATGTGTAAAATATAATATAGTAACTTTCAATCCAACATACGCGTACGAGTATATAACGTGTATAGAGTTTCACGTTGCGAAATCGTTTCGTACTGTCTCAATTTTCTATTGACGAAAAACAAAAATTTATATACTCGTATTTACCGGATTCGATAAACTAATATAATAATAGTATTGCGAATGAAATAATGTAGAGCCAGCGATTCGTCGTCCACACGCGGGACATTTAATAATTTCATACCAACGCGAATAGTTTGATTAATTTTCGGACGGAAAACGCGAATACGTTGAAGAATATTTCACATTTCAAAATATTTTAGCGCGTACCGACGAGGTATGAATAATAATTAGGGCTGGGATTTTGATGCAAAGGCATCTTTTTTTCTGATGTTTTGAAACGTTGATCCGTAAGTATAAAATGTGTTTTGGGTGATACTGATTATTTTAAAGTATTATATTTTATTTTGCATTTTTTTGCATTTTTTGACAAAATTAAACATAAATGCATTTTTAGGACATTTTTTGACGTTTTTAGTGCATTTTCTTAGTTTTTAGAGCATTTTTCACAATTTCTTCATAAAATGAACGAAAATTGTTGCGATGCACAAGAAATTTTCGGCAAACTGCTGACGGTACGAATAATAAATTATATATAGTATAATATATTCATATATTTCATCGTAGCTAGGCTTTTCCCCGAAAATTATCACCGTTATATTATACCTATTATAAATTATTATTTTTATTACACCATACATACATACATAGGTACAAGTTATCGTCGATAACAATTTTATCATAGCTAGGCTTAGATAACTATTACTTATTTTGTAGTGTAATTAAAATTTTTTTTTCTAATTTTTAACCTATAATAAATATAATTTAAATACATTTTTTTAGTTTTTTTAGTCATTTTTGCATTTTTTTAAGGGCATTTTTTGAAGTTTTTTAGGGCATTAAAATCCCAGCCCTAATAATAATAATCTTGACTATATGACACTCGTAAACCGGGTTCTCATTGGCTGTTAAATAATATGCATAGTAGAAATCGGCTCTTTGAATAACTGGGTTTCGAAATATTCAATAAAAACTGCCGTTTCGTTTTTCGACGATGTTATTTTCGTAAACTTAATTATTTACCGAAAAACAACGACCGCCAATAATAGATTCAACTATATTATAGCGCGCTCGTATTAGCATCATATATTATATACGATTTAAAAAAATACCGCGTCATGACGACGACGGAGGCTGTTTTCTAAAACGTTTTCAATCGTAAACACCGTCGTCGTGGCGTTCGTTAAACACTAAATCGCACGGCTTTTTCATATTTTAAAGGCGACTTTTGGCGTCGCCGGAGCGACGCGTAATAACGTGCAGACATCGCGAGAGACTTTATAAATATCGCGTCAGTTTGAATCGCACGGGGTCGGTGGTGGTGGTGGTGGACTACGTCCAGGCGGGTAACTGAAGACATGTGAGAGAGACGACGGACGGGTCAAGTGTGTCTTTATGGTCGTTAATTTCCGCGGGCGCGCGTGAGTAATCATCGCTTACTGGCTGCAGATCCGTGTATACGTACGTGTTATGCACCCACCGAAGGTGTAACGGGTATCGTGAGACAAAACGTACACGAGAAAAGGATACTTTTCCTCCAGAAGGATTGTCGAAGAAATCCGATGCCCCCCCCGGAACGTAAATTCAATCGCGCTCCGCGTCGTGTTATACGACGCTTATTATTCGTTTATATACGTATATTGTCTCGTCCGTCGGTTTGCGGAATGCGCTCGTAATGCCGCGTTAAATTGGATTTTCAAAAGGACTTCTGTATACGGCACACACGGGCAGTCAGTCTTGTGACGTCCACGTCGTTCGTTATAGGTCGATATTTCTATTCGCGTGCGTTGTTATCGCACAATACGCAATGTGATATTATTGTTGACACCGAGCAATCGGAAATCCACTCTTGTTCCGCACACTGTTATTAATATTACGTCATATTGTTGTCGATCGTTTTGATGTTATACGTAAACAATGATCAGGCCTTGGTGGGTCGGGGCTTGTTGAATGTTAAATTCGATTTGAAAACGAATATTAATAACGCTTCATGCAGTATTTCAACTTTAAATTTCTCTCGTATTATAACGCTTCGGTATTTATCGATTTTAATTCGTTTATTTATTCATTTGAAAAGTAAATAAATATGAGAAAAAAAACAAAAAAAAAAAAAAACGTAACCCACGCACTACATAAAAGTGCGTCGTTTTTGTAACGAGTTCGCGCATAACGCACAATATATAAGCTGTCGATTGATCAACGAATCGGTTATTATTCGTCATTGTGTTTTGTAAGAGTTTTCGATTTTATTTTTTATCGTGTCACTTCATCAGGTCCGCGCGCGTATAGCTAATATTCATTCCTATCGTCTCGTAACATCATTTATTCGTCTATTTTTTTTAATTACTAAAATATTTTATCGCGAAATATTGTCCAAATAACTAGCGGCCACTGCGTCGTCGGTGGTACACGCGGAAATTACGGCCGCCGTTGTTAAAAGTGTACAAAAACAACCGAGTGTTTAAAAAAATAAACTCTGGGGGGGGGGTTACATCACAAAAACACCTTTCCTGCTGTTTGCGCACGGGTACGATACATTTGATCGTTTTTTTTTCTTCTAATGTGCGCGCGCGTGTGTGTGTATTTTTAAATTTAACATTATTTACGATTTATTTTATTATCGTGTTTTTTTGCCGCGGGCATTGTAGACCGCAGACGCGCGCGCGCGCGAGCACGGGGCCAGGTGACTTGAACGAACGCGTGTCCGACGTGTACGTACAGAAGTGGTTCGTGCGCGCGGCTCGTACCATAACACACTCGAAGCGGTCCTCGCGGGGGGCGAGGAGAAGAGCGGACGATAAAAGAGCTTCTCGCGGTCGTGTCTAACGGATACAAAAATATATATATTGTCCTACGCGCATATTATGTATTATATTTTATACCAGAATGGAACGAAAAAAAAAAAAACGAAAAAATTCCTGTGATCCAGGTGGTGTGTGCCGCGCACATACCTCCTACATAATATTTATTATATCGGTGCCGTCTGTTTCGTCGTCGACGCGTGTGTGTGTGTACTATAGGGACAGAGACCGGAACATCTGCCACGCGCCAGACGCGATCTACGGCGGCGGCGACGGCTCCTGAGATTGCCCTCGACGGAAAATGATAAAAGAAAAAAAACAAAATCGAACCGGAGGGAAGTAAGAAAGACGACGCGCGCCCCGCACAGCAGCCGTCTAGTCTATATTATACTCGCGAGACTCCGAAATGATGAACGACATTATTCCGAGGGCCCGCCGCCGGGTGTCGGCGGCTGCGCGGCCGTAATCGCCCACGTCCCGAATCGCTCGCGCGTCTGAGAGGATAACAATAATAATAATCAGGGTTCGGATTTTATAGCAGTAAAAATTCTAAAATATGCGCTTTAATATGACCAAAAAAACCGTAAAATATGCTCTATATAAATATGCCCTAAAAACATCAAAAATAGCAAATATAATAAATAAATACAAATCAAAATTACAGTCGATGGTATATTATAGAATCTACAATCATATGGAACAATAACAGATAATAAGAAGGTATAAATGAAAAAATATATTCGACTTTAAAAAGAGATTATGACGTCATGTTAAATAATATCATATTATTTATCAATTTATTTCAAATGTGGGCATTTTTCTTATGGATTCACGTAAATTAATACTATTTGTCATTCAATATAAACGAGATTTATGAAAAATACAAAATAAAGCGTAGAATTAAGAATATTAGCGAAAAATAGCACCAAAACTTCAAAAATAGCACTGAAAATCTAAAATTCTTCAAATATGCAAAAAATGGCAAAATTAAATTTCATATTTAGAGTCCCTGATGCGTAAAACAAATGTATAGCCCACTCTGCTATTTTTATCTCTATCCTATAATAAGTAGCAAATGCTATAAAATCCGAACCCTGATAATATTACATTACGCGCCACAAAATATACACAATGTAATAAAACCAGAGACCGAGCGAAGCGAAAAGCGAACAAATATTCATCCGACGAGGTTCTACAAAATACGTAACAGAATGATAATATTATTATTCGCCGAGGTGTTCGTTTCCTCCAACGATTTGACTTGGAAAATTACAATTTAAAAAATTAAACTACGATCCTCGTAAAAGTTTATTATTTTTAGTTATAAAAAACGTGTCGTTTTACTCAATAAAGTCATTCGAGTCGAATTCTCAACTCGAAATGCGTATAAAAATAACATTTTTACCGGGTACAGAATTTAAAATGTAATTCTGTTTTGATCGAATTGATTAATCCTTTTTTTTTTTTGGCTTATTCCGGGCCTTGTAGGTCCATCGCCGCTTCTACTACACCTCTGCATACTTCTCTGTTCTTCGCTAGTCGTTCTCCCTCTCGTATTCCCATGAGTTTAAGGTCGTCTCTGACTCGGTTGATCTGATCGTTGTCTTGGTCTCCCTCTCGGCCGTTTCTTGTCTGGTTTCCATAATGTGATGTTATATGCACTATTTGGCCCTCCATTCTCCAAACGTGTCCAGCCCAGCTTATCCGTCTGCTTTTGAGAATTCCTGCTATGTTTGATTCGTTGAATATTGCCCTCAAATCTGCATTAGTTCTTCGTTCACATGTGTTCTCCTCGTTTCTTTTGGGCCCATAGATTCTACGCAATATTTTTCTTTCAAATAGTAGCGGTCTTTTTTCGTCCGACTTTGATCGATGCCCACGCTCCACAGGCATACAGGACTATAGGTCTAATGAGCACTTTATACAATCTTAGTTTTGTATTTCTGGACAGTAATTTCGCGTATTTATTACGCGTCGTATTATAATAATACAAACACGCGCACATTATTCGGACGCACTTGTGTGTGTGTGTGTGTTGTGGTTGTTTACGAATTAATTTTACATAATAGACGATGTATGTACGAAGCTCGGCCGTATTTGAGTGAAGATCGTGGGGATTGAAACTCGATTTTCGTTACTCATTTGGTATGTAACCGTGTTGTTATACTTTGACACGATTCCAACTCGATGAATTGCGATGATTTTTTATTTCAATAAAAATACAGTTTTAATTGTCAACGCCGCCGCCGCCCCTACCGAAAACGTAGTCCGACGACGCGCTGCTGCCTTATATAATAGAGATAAACGCGCGTATTGATGCGTTTTTATTTTCGCATAATTTAGAACACACTCGTTATACGTCATTTTTCGTGAGTGATTTTAGAATTTCTCGTGTCGATTTTTCAGCGCGAGTTTTCCGTCTCGCGAGTGTTACGAAGACACTACTATTACTATCCTGGTCGAAAATCATCTGACGATGAAACCAATGAGTAAGTACGCGTTAAAAGATCCATTTTTTCATCTGTTTCATACGTATAAAACAATACGAGTGCAACGAGCGCGCGTTAAGAGGGGTCTCGTGATTTAACGAAAATATAGATTTCTTCGTTAACCTGCTACGAATAATAATAATTAACGTCAAAGTATTATAATACACGGTTTTACGCGCGTTTGGAATATAATATAGACGCGCAATAAAACACACTCGAACCCCATTGAAAACGAAAAACTATTGTTTCCGTCGTCGGTTTATCTCTTTTCGTTGTTCGACATCATCGATCCTGTGGGTTCTGTGCGCCCCGCAGCTGCGCCGTACGTACGTAATATACATATATATAAGTATACGTTTCATTACGAGTATCGTGTATCTCACTCAAGTAGTGTATTTTAATATCGTAATATTATCCGCGTTACCGGTGAACATTATATTGAAAAAAAAAATAAAAAATAGTCGTGTACGCTCTTTACTCGTATAGAAACGGAAACCGTTAAACGTAGGACGTAAATTTTGTCCTCTTCATCGAACGGACTTCCGTCGTACGATGGATATGGTACACCTATCGGCGGCGGCGTAACGCGCAGGTATGCTGCGGTAATACTATACACAATAAGGTCCTCGTCGTCCTGAATATATCGGGTCGTTTTCCTCGGGATAATTCATAAAACGTCGCGCATGGCTATACTAATAATAATGTCTTGGAAATTCGTTTGTCGCCGACAGTAATAATTATCGCGCTCGATAAAAGGCGGTGGTTATTAACAAAATATTATTAATATATCGAATTATCTTTTAATACAAACTATTAAATAGACCAGCGGTTCTCAAACTGTGCTCCGCGGAGCCCTAGGGCTCCGCAAGAGTAGTCTAGGGGCTCCTTGGGCATATTTGTATTAATTAAATTAAAATTATTAAATTATTATTATATTTCTTATAGTTGCGTTTTTAATTTTTATATTAATTATATTCAATATTATTTGGACAGTACCAATACGTATATATTATTTTAAACGTTTAAACTATTTATAAATACACATATGTATATTATTTTGTGTCATAGTCAAAATGAGATCAGATAAAAGTCGGGTTTTTCGATCATTTGACATATAATTGTACGATAATTTAGTTAATTTTTTAAATAAAAAGCAATAATCATTTACAATTGACATCGTTTTTTATGAATTATTGTTGTCTCGAATAGACATTTCTGATTTTTGGGGCTCCGTAATTTTTTTTAGAAACATAAGGGCTCCGCGAACAAAAAAAGTTTGAGAACCGCTGAAATAGACGACAATAAAATAAAGGTCTTGCCTTGAGTATATTATAATAAAGAGTGCAAAAAAGTCACGACCGGTTTCGATTAAAAATCGGTCGTCGTAAAAGGTTATTGTTTCACGCAAATAAATTAAAAACGTCTTACGTTATATTATTATAGACGTTCGTTGTATAGTAAGCACACGCGCGTTTGTCTACGCTGTATGGTTTCTAGTTTGAAAACAGGAAATTAGTTCGACAGCAGACGGGGCCAGTAACCGGATACCGAAATATGAGGGTACGTAATACCCCCAGACACTTTATAATACACATATAGTGCGCAGGAAATTAACCGCGCGCGCCGGACGCGTTTAACCTTTTTTTCGACGATACACCGACGATCGGTTTTAAATTTTTTCGTCGTAGATTCCCGATCGTTACGATAACAAATTAACGACTAAACGTCAATCAAGACGGACAAAGATGTACCCTTACGGATATCATTTTCTCGGGAATAGTAAGATTTGTGTATTTTATGAATTTTTCAAAACTCATATTGTTGTGCGCGAAGAAATCGATTTTTCCAAATCACTTTATATAATGCGCCACGCGCGGGCGGGGCACGTGCGTCCGAAAAAACAGTCGTCGATAAATCGTAGGCACGTACGTCCAATCAATCTTAAAAGAGTGGCCAAAACAAATTAATAATAAAAAACCGAGGTAATTATTGGACGTGAAACACGTACGGGCGACACTATTGCGGCGGCGGCGGCGGCGGCGGCGGCGGCGTACGGCCGCGCATATTATGGATTTATACGCGGTTATGGTTTTATTGTTGCGCGCATTATAAAATATATTATCCTTCGCACGTCCTTTATTACTACACGAGGACACGGATCTCGCAGGCGACTCGCGTACAACGAATATCGTCCGAATTCGGTAGAGTCGACGATATCGACTCTTAATTTATTTTCCTCTGCGACGACGACGCGCGACGTACCGACTACTACTACAGCGGGCCACCCGGACTTCCGCCGTTTCCGCCGTCGCGTGTCTAATACAAAGTATACAATATATATATATTACAGTCCATACTAATGAAGTGCCGTGATGTCGGTTCGCTGTGGGAAACTCGCCGGTCGACGAACATATTGAATAACTAAACGAAAATAATATAAAACATGTATATATTTTAACACATACGTTTCGTTTTAAACGAAAACTAGAGTTTACGCTTGTTTGTAACGGCGACGAACAATATTATCTGAACGACTCGAGTAAATAATATTGTGCAATATTGTGATTCTTAAAAAATGGAACGAGAGGCGTTTTAGCCCAAAAACCTTTGCGTTGAAATCAGTTTTTTTCCAATCGAAATTCAAAACTTTTTAATACACGAGCGAAAAACGATGAAAACGTACTTGTTAAGAAACCGCGATATTTTTCCATACCGCGTTTTGGCGGCTGTTTTATAATATTCGGTTTTCCTGTTATAATATTATGATGACGTTTTTTGTGCCCGCCAAACTATATTTATTTTCGATATCGTAGAACGAGACGAGACGACTCGAGATAAACGCGAGATCACCGTCCCGTCCGTCGAAACGTTATTCGTACTTTTCTCTCTATAATCTACGTTTTCAAGCCGTTCGAATTGCGTTTCGAGTTTTTTCGTGCCGGCGCGTTTAATAATCGATGTCTCTCGCGTTTCTCGGCGCGACTCCGGGCGTCATCAAGAACCCGACCGAAATGTCACGTGGCGAGGAGAGAGGAGACTCGTTCGGTTTATAAATATTGTTATTGTCGTATTGTGTTTCCGTCGAGACGCGTGCGCGCGCGTGGTAAACGAGCGGAGACGTAAATAATATTTCGTATACGGGTCCGGACCTAACCGTGTACACGGGCGATCAGGACACGGCCCAGGACACGTGCAGCGTAATACTGTTCGACGGTACGTGCCTCGAAGGGTTTTTCTTACACGCCCGGTGACTGCGGAGACCATTATATAATGTGCGCCGTACACGCGCACACATGGGCGACCAGAAAACGCATCATTATACGTATACTCGTATATACTGAATTGATTTCCGGGATTGTTTCAAATGCGCGAGCGAAATTAAAGCAGACGTAAAATTACACCGCGAGTAATATTGAACGTGCCCGAAAATATCAACCATAATCGGTTATGGTTGGACACGATAAAATATATAATACTAGTATATCCATTCGGTGGCGACCCTAGGGGATGGTCCTGATGGGTGGTTAAAACTATACGAACTCCGATGTTCATAGTCGGATACCTTCAGGATTTATAGTCATGGAAAACAAAACGTTTTTTCTTTGCAACTATCATCAGTTTCAAATGGTTTTTTTTTCGCTTACATCGTTAATATAATAAGGAAAATGGTATTTTAACTAATAATAATTATATGCTTCGCATTTTACAGACGTACTAATCAATTAGTAGGCAGTAAAGAATCGGATAAATTGTTTTCGCTTTAAATTTAATTCTACATATACGCGTGTCTAATAATAGTAGGTCGGATTTATTTGTTCACCCCCGAATGGCTGTCACATCATAAATCGCTGTTCCCGAGAACAAAAATTCGTTTGATATCTAATATCATACGACATTCACCGACGAGTTATTCGTGTTCGTCTAACGTAGTTATTTTAGAGATGGGATTCAGCGGGCTGCAGTGATGAATTTATATTATTCGAGCATTCAAGTCACTGTGTCGCCTGCGCAATTGATAACACGAAAAACGTTGCAACAGGCACATCAGTGGACAACAAACACGTTTACTTAAAATGTATCAATACGTACATTTTCCAAAAACATATCCTTCTCAAACGACGCGACGGTAGTCGAGCGGGGGAGGCCGTGAAAAGGATATATCTCTTCCCACGGGGGGTTTTTTATCAAACATTTTTAACTTCACGTTTAATAAATGTTTGACTCCGGGTAAGGGGAGGGGGATCGGAATTCCGAAAAAAAAGACCAGTCGTAACAACGTTGTAAAGGTTCGCGTTTATTTTTAGTTTTTTGAATTAAATTATGATAGTAACAGAAATAAATAATATAAATAATAATCGTTCGAGAAGTCGACAAATTGCGACGAAATTCTTATTTAAGCTCCGCGAAGATTTCAGGTCGACCTTCGCGCCTGGCGGATGTCAGGCGTCGTCGACACGGGTGCAACCCAGCTGGTTTTCGGCGACATTCGAGGCAACATCCGCGGCCGCAAGGCTTGGGACCGCATCGACGAGAGCCTCGCGGGCGACACGGCGGGAACCTTTCGCGCACAAACGGGCGTGTCGGCCTCGGGAAACGCACGCGCGGTATCCTCGCGGACAATGTCGCCGGCGACGGGGGGGCTAACGTCGACCGATCGAGCCTGCGGAGTTCCAGCGGACGCGGTGTCGTCGATACCTTCGATCGTCATTCCGATGGCGGCTGCCTCGTCGGCCGTGAAGGTGCCCACTAGGTAGTCCGCCAGCGTGTCACGGAGGACGATAACGCGATACGCGCCCGAAACACAGGATTCGTGTGCGTAACGCGGGCAAACTGAAACAACAGAAGACAATAATGCGGTTTAGTTAAAGTGATAATTTTACGCGGCACGGCAACAGGTAATCATGATAATATCCCGGTTGAAATTCGCCGCACCCCCCCACTTTCCCTTTACCGGTTATCTAGGAACGTGCTCGAATCGGAGATTTCGAATCGAATCTATTTTTGGGTATATTTTCGCGTAATTTAATTATAAGTACATTTTTACTACAAACATATTAGGGTAATTTAACATTTTTGTTAACAGTTTTTTTATAATTCACAACCAGCCCTGTCTGTCCCTGACGTCTGCGAGCCCAAAAGTTTTATAAAATTGTAAAATTACATTACAAGTTTTTTTCTCATTATTAATTTATCATTTTTTCAAGTTAAACGAATATTTTTTGATTTTATTATGCCATTTAAAGCGCATGTTTTGGAGTTTTTGAGTTCATATTTAAGAGGTAAAAAGTAATATTTTTAGAGCTACTACATCCGAGCCCCGCTAATAAGTATGTAACGAAAAGGTAAAAAAGGCGAAATTGTAGTTTATATTGACTTGAATCTACAAGTTAAAGAATTTGTATGTCTTATCATGTGTGTTATCATTATCATCAATCACAATGGGGATTCTTTACCGGTATTTATTTACATTCAACAAGTTTTTTCGCAAATTCGGTCTTTTCTAGTATTTTTAAGGAAACAAAAAATTATTTTCATGAGATTTTTAATTTCAATTTTATATTATAATATATTATATTTACATTCAACAAGTTTTTTTCGCAAATTCGATCTTTTAGACTATTTTTACGGAAACAAAAATATATTTTCATGAAATTTTATATTATATTTTATTACATTCAACAAGTTTTAGCGCAAATTCGATCTTTTCGAGTATTTTTAAGGAAACAAAAATATACGTTCATGAAATTTTATATTATATTACATTCAACAAGTTTTCGCGCAAATTCGATATTTTCTAGTATTTTTACGGAAACGAAAATATAATATTTTCACGAGATTTTTAATTTTAATTTTCTTATAAAATTCACGAAAAGTCAAATATACGTCACGAAACTACGGGGGGGGGGGGGAAATACAAGTCTGGCGGGTATAGCTCACGGTAAATTTAGATTTCACCCCCTCACACCCCTCCCCCTCCACCAATTACGCAAAAAGTACAAAACTTAAAATAATAATATATATATATTACACTATCGTATATCATAATTTTACGACTTACGCTCGCACTTCATCATGTCGCCGCGGTACTGGCGTTGGCAAATGACGCAGTTGCCAGACGACAAGTCTTGTCCGTGCAGTTGTTTCGCCGCATCCTTGCGCAATACGAACGCGCAATTGTGTACGATCGATGACGGGAAGTAGTCCATGTTTGATGCGTAAGGTTAGAAAGAAAACCGAAAATTTGTTCTTCGTACGATGTACGTGTTGTTCGAATAGATATAAGTTTGGTTATGACCGATTTCGATTCGATTCGCCGTTCGTTCGCCGTTTGTTTACGGACCGCTTGGCAACCCGATACGGCCACCGTTTACACGTTTTGAAAACATAACACACTAAACTTTTTTACAAAGTCCTTGGTAATATTTTTTACTCAATTATCATTGAGTTCGTTTTCCGACGACTCGTATTTTCGGGTACTCAAAAACGTACGTGGCTTCGAACACATTCCGCAGCGGCCGTCGTCGTATCGTTTTTTTTTTGGTTTTTTTTTTTCATCGCGTACGCCGTCGTTTAAGACACCACCAATCGTTTTCACACTAATCGGAAGGAATTTTATGCTGCAATATTAAAGTGTTTTTTTTTTTGTTATCATCGACGCGTCCGCGGTTATACGTATTGCGGGTTGTTACTTGTACACAATAATATTATGATTCGTTCATCGACTATGAACGCGTTGACGCGCACAAAACAGCCATAATTATTATTATTTAATTACACGTAATCGCGCGATATGGAACGGCATCGGTCATCGTTCCATATCGCGCGAAGGAGTCTATGGACGAGTTCTAACCGCGTCTTTTTCCGCTAAAACAAATAATTCTTCTTTTCTCACGTTTAAAAGATCATTGTTGTTTTTAATAAAACCTAATACGTATGCATACAGTCCACTAATAAAACGATGCAACATTTGGTCCTTCGAGCCGGAAATCGAACCGGCGCGGCGGCGGCGGCGTAGGAAAAATAAAAGGTATAGGTGTCAGTTTTCCAAAAATAGACTGTAGCGCAGCTTAATATAATATCGCAATCTTCGTCGTCGCAGGCGCAGTACTATAGGTGGCAATTGTCTATTTGATTTAATCAATATTATATAATTTCTAATGTAATCCATCGTCGTTCCATATCGATTCTATGGACGAATTCTAACCGCGTCTTTTTCCGCCACGCGGTTCTTGTTTTCCAGCTAAAATAAATAATTATTCTTTTCTCACGTTTAAAAGATCATTGTTGTTTTTAATAAAACATAATACGTATGTATAATACAGTCCACTAATAAAACGATGATGCTGCACTCGGCGTCGTCTCTCGGGGTGTAATTACATTATTATTATTATTATTATCGTTGTTACACCGTTTTCGTGTCGGTTTTTCGGTGAGCGTTTCGTGTGTCATTATCGCGTTGGATTTTTCGTATTGTTTCGTCAACAACTCGTACGGCGTGTATCGTCAGGACGCGATGATGCTTGCGGGCATTGTAAGGAGAAAACTCCCGCCGCGTCGCCGTGTTAATATTTTCTATCCGCGCGCGCGCGCGTAGGTTACACGCCGATTTCGGGGCTTAACCGTTTCTTCCGAACGATAGAACTGACGACAAACTTGAACCCTAACCACCGTTTAATAATTTCAACGTCGATCGCCAAAGCTAACTAAACTACTATTGAACAACGTTAAATCGAATCGGAAATAATTTCCGATATTAAAATACGCGGTGAAATAAATAAACGAATAAAAACAAAACGTTTTGAAATAATCAAAAAAAAAAAGAAGGAAAATGACGTTCTGAATTTACATTTTGTTTTTAAACGTCCGTTTCAAGTTCAAACTTTTCATCGGAGCCATTAATGTGTTATGTCATATAATGATCGTAAAATTATATATGACCCTATTATATAAAACGAGCTAATTGTGCACGCTCGGGTAAATATTTAAACGGCGTTTCCGCGATTACGTTATACGAGCAGTTTTGGTGTAAACGACGACGACATCATGTATTATTAATTATCGTATAAACGACGAAAAGACTTGAACGGCGGCGGGCGACGTAGGCGTCGTCGTCGTCGAAAAGATAAAAATTCCTTTCGAATTAATATCGCGAGCCGATGTAACACAATATATTATTATAATTTGGAACGCTAACGAGTCCGATAAACATGCAAATGCGCGCTGACCGTCGTATGCACTAAAATCTAAACATCTACGACGATATTTCAGGTGGTTATCGCGCACGTGGGTAGGTCCTTATATACCAAAAAAGGAAGACGACGACGAGTATAATACGACGGTGAATTCCCGGGATCGCGAAATGTTTCGTAAACAAATATTTTTGTTATTTTTGTTTGGGAAAATAAAACAATACACCGCATAAACTACGTATATATCAGGGCCTAAAATACATCTGATTTCAAGGGACACGCTTTTAATTTAATCGTTACCATTGACGAATTTCATATAAAAATACACCTGTGGATTGTAAGCACCAAAAATTATATAACCACTTCCCTTACACGTGTACATTGCTTACGTATAATATGACGTTTGGACTAAAAACGCACGAAATAAATACGAGTAAGAGTTCAAAATATTTTACTAATAGTAATCCGAAACAAATTAAAATAATGAAAAATACGTCTTATTGGATAGATCGTTAGTTGGTTGCTTTAGTCGATCAGCTTTAGCTTCAGGAAAAACACCTTGCAGATACCATTCTTTTAAAAAAATTTTAAATTAATATTGAAACAAAAAAATATCACTTTGGTATTTCAAATCGTCAAAATTCCAAAATGTATGTTATTTCTACAATCAAAACTAAAAGTACGTTGTAAAACTTGGGACACACAGATTGATTTTCAGGGGAAACAGTATTTTAGGCCTTGTGCTATTGTAAACTTAATAGTTTATACGCGTATTATTTACATAAAAAATAAATAAAAACGATTTTCGTTTTGTCCGGATTATCGGTGGAGTAGTAGACTGTTTTGTTGCTCCCAATAACGGACACATTGTGTGGTCTCGTGACCTCCGGCGTCTTTTGTAATATTTCACCGTGCCACAATTGTAACGTATATGTACGCTTTTTAATTTGCTTTATGTCTTTGTTCTTAATATTTCATTTGCGTTACGTTTCAATACTGATTTAGGTACCGTAATAAACCAACGGTATATTGTATTTAACGAAACGTGTAGATTGTTATAAAACGAGCGATTCACAATGTATTAGACGTTAATTTTCCGTTCGCTATTTAATATAGCTATACCCGTCAATACGATAATAAATGCAGGTAATTGTAATCTGTTTCTTTCGGGAATATTAATTAATATTGGATTACTTTGGGAGACACAACAAGATTTCGTCGTATAAATAATAATATTGAAACGTCCAGGACGCGCGTATTTACACACACACACACACGCGCGCTAGACTGAAAACTACCGAAAAATTTAAATAATTGCAACGCGACTGCGCGCGAACACGCATAATATGTTTTAATAAATTTTAACCGATAAATTTATCAAATATTTGCCTTCCGAGTTTGCGATCGAATTGGTTTTTCACGAAGACGTTTAAATTTCCTGGATTTTCTCGGAGCAATTTGTTGGCAACTTTGTGTATTACATAATAATACTTTATACTAATTACAATCGAGTACAATTACGACGAAAAATGTATAATTATCGAGAAATACGTCGTTTAAAAAAAAGTAATAATAAAATGTCACGATCATAATCTCAAATGCGCGTTTTCTTTAAACAACTTTTTTAAACAAGTAATAATAATAATAATAATGAAAAAATTGTTTGATTTTAAATTCTACGTGTAGTAAAGTATCTAGCCAACATTGCAATCATATATTTACTCGGCGGCGGCGGCGGCGGCGGCGACAACGATATACGGTTCAAAGTTATCTCGTTTGCAGCCAAGTACGCGCGGCAAATGCCACTGTATAATTACACAACACTTACAATTATAATCAAAATTGTTGTGCGCAACATATACTGCAGATACGCGTGCGGCACTCGGTGTACGTTTCAAAAAATGTCATACGAGCTTGTTGGATTCATTTGCACATACGTCGGATTTCCGTCGAATTCATTCCCCCGACGAAGGAAAAACACGCGTGTACGGTTTATTTGCAAAACTCTTCGGGTACCTGCCGAAACTGGGCCGACACCATTAGTCGGGTCGGTCGTCGGGACGTGTTTCGTCCGCGCCCCGGCGAATCAATCCGTCATAAAGTGCATTTGATTGCTATTCGAAGTATTCGTCGCTCTATATATTCAGTGCGCGAAGGAGAAAACGAACAATACACGTACCTCCTCCTACGTTTTCGTCGACGCGTAGTCAAATCGGACATTTTATTAGGCACAATTTACGATTATAATTTTATTAGTTACTACTAGGGCTCGGATGTTTATGCACTTAAGACTACTGTAATATGCATGCATTTATGCACTAAAAAATTACGAAATATGCAAACAAAATATGCGCTAAAAATTATAAAATATGCATTTTCAGTCAATAAAAACACCAAAATATGCACAAAAAAATTTATCACAATTCATACAACAAAAATATTATATTTTTATTACCCAGTAGTTATTTTTATATATTATTTTTTTTCACTACAATTTAAAATACATTTCGTAAATTTACATAGCGTTTTATTAACTTTAATTTATATTATTATTTATTATTTATTAGTGACTAATATTTCATTTTATTACATTATTAAATTATCAGCGTTACACTGTGATACAATAGTTTTTTTTAATTTGATCAAACTTGTAGCTGCGTCTGTTATCGGAAAGTAAATTTTTGTAACGTGAAAAACTTCGTTCATAAGGAACATTATTAATATTCTACGTTAAATTGTCTTGAAATATGCATTTATATTCTTAAAATCCAAAATTATGCATTTAAAATACAAAACCACTAAATATGCAAAAATATGCAAAATAAAAATAGTATTATTTTATTCAGTAGAACATGAATCAAATTTGTATCCAGGTTAGCAATAAATTGGATAAGTAGAAAAAAATATACAATTTCATAAACATCCGAGCCCTAGTTACTACTAATGTCACCGATCTTACTTGCCTATTGTTTGGTAGCGCGCTTGCTGGAACGATTTTGTTTTTCAATACAACCGAATCATTTGACGTAGCTGCTTTCGTGCTCGACAAGTGACATTTGACAAGACCTTGATGACTTTGATACAGCTTCGCCGCATAAGGACATGGATTTATATTCAGGTACTTTTTCTACCTTTTAAAACTAGTCCTTCTCTGGGACACCGATAGTCTATGATACCGACTCGCGCGACAAGTCGGTAAATTCCGTTACGAATATTTGTTATTTTATATTTTGACTATCGAGATTGGTTCTCGGTCGGTTTCCGAAACACTTGGGTATTATTACTACTATGTTCGACGACGACCACTACTTTAGTTCTTTGAGTCGTTTTCATAATAATTTTCTGCTATTTTTTCCGACGCGCGATTACTTGTCGTTCGACGAGGTTTACTTTGATAATTATTATTTTTTTTCCATCGTTTAATAATGGATAAATATTTTCAAAATCGTCGTGATCATATATAACTCATAGAATAACTGCAATTATTATAAGAACGAGCGTTTCTTTTACACACACACACCTGTTTACTACCTGTTCTTTTCCTACAAACACAGCTGATATTATTTATCTTAGAATATTTTACATAATTTTTTAAACGACGATCCTGATTTCCAATAGTAAACCGACAGATCATCGGATGTAACGTCATCCTGTATATCTCCTATAAAAAATACCTACCGCCTTGAAAATATTAATTTTATTCTTTAATACTTATTCTCCGCGTCGCTGTTATATTATTATGATTTTAATTGTTTGTTTTTTTTTTTCGTTTTCCAGTGCGTGTGGGGGCACGTGTTTATTTATATCTATTATAATACGAGCCGTGAATGGGAAACGCGACACAAAAAGTGTGTTTAACGCGCGCACACACCACCACCATCACATACATCACACTCTTCAAGACTCGCAAGTGTTTTGTTTCCGGTATTTTAGTAAACAATTGCCACTTTTTAAAAAACATTATTTTTTACACATTGCATTATTTGTACGCACACACACGATATACGCTTCCACAAACGTATACGTATAACGCGCGCGTTCACGGCGACGGATCACAGTGTGAAATAGTTTACGGCTAAAGGGTTGGCAGCTGCCGGCGCCCGGCCGGTTTTCGGATCTGCTTGCTAGTAAACACGCTGCGACAACAGATGGAAACTGTAAACAGCTGCGGTGGCGGCGGCACGGTATATACATAATGTTATATACTTATTATACATATATATAATATACATTTAGGCGACTGTTGCGACGGTCCACCTGGCCCGCAGAACGACCTGGCTAACGTGCGCGCCCGCGTTTACACAATCAACGTGTCTTGTATGTATTAACGGACGCACGCACACACACACACACACACACGTATCGCTTTGTCTATTGAACTTTGGGCGAGCCTCTACGCTATCAACGTGCGGCACGTGTGCGTTTCGAGAACTATTAACGACGAGAATCGTCCGTGAAATCGTATTTCCTTTGATGACCGAAAAAAAACTCGACTCTCCCGCGAAATCCAGACGCGAGTATTATTAATAATTGACGTTCTATTTCGAGTCTCGACGTATCATCACTTCGTCTTCCGGCGGAGACCGAGTACGCGCCGCCGCCGTTTATTACGACGGAGGATTCAAAAGAAAAAAGAAACCGTGACGCAACGGTCGAGGGGATCCCGGGAGGTGTCGCAGGAGGCGAAAACGTGTAAGACTGTTTTCAACGATTTCGTAAAACGTTTATATTATGTAAACGCGCGGGTTTGCTTACCGGTTTGTTACAAAGAAATCGTGTCGACGAGAGAAAAAAGCAAACCCCAAAAGGGCAACCGTCCCCGTTACGTTCGCAATCACTATAGGGCTCGGATTTCAAAGCATAATAAATAACGAAAAAAGCACAGATTAATAAAAGCAAAAATGAAGCATATTTATTTTTTAAAAAGCAAAAAAAAAAAAGCATGACTAAAAATTAACATAAATTAGTTATGATTTTATAAAACTGAATTAAAAAAAAAAAATTGAAAAATTAATTTAAATGAAAAAAAGAATTTACTACCATGTGTTTGGCAAGATTTTCAGAAGTGAAACCGACTCTATTGTCTGACAGGACGTTTTTATACATAGAAAACCAACGCTCTATAATATCCACCGAAGTAATCGGTGCATACAAATTCGATTGATGAAACGCCAGACAGTATGTTATTATTAATGTCCAGTAATTGTTTCCAGCTTTTGTTTTTCATAAGAACACGATTTAGTTCACCCGAAATTGCGAAAGTTGCAAAGTCTCCATTTGCTTCCACAGCTATAGAATAACTGAAAAAAGCAATAAAAAAGCAAAAATAAATTCGTTTATTTGGAATCACGTGAAACGAATTTATGTATAAAAATTAGATTTCTATCTTAAATATATAAAAAGAAGCATTTGCTTTAAAATCCGAGCCCTGCTAATTACATTCATTACGTAGTTTTATATTTTATACTCGTATATGCTAAAAGCACAATAAGTGAAGAGAGTAAACAGCTGGATAATTCGGCAGTAAGAAGTCGCCCGTTGGCAACACTTGACTTGCGCATAGATTGTGTTAATCTGTGACTTGGTGCAGAGAAAGAACAATGTATGACGTGTGCGAGGGAAAAGATCGTCAGAAGTTTATTAAATTAGGAGGTCCGTAACACCGTCTCCTTTTCAAACGGCGGCGCCGAGGAACTTGCTTCGTCGCCGGTAAATGTCGTCGTCTCACGTAATTACACGTGCGGGCGGTTTTCGTTGTACCTACACGTCATGTTACAGAGTCGAAATCGTATCGCGTGCGTCGTCGAGAAAAAAAAAAAAAACGTAATAATCGACGTCGTTCCGATGTAATACGTTTATGTCCCGGACACCCCTTCGGACGTCAAATTATAAATATTGTACCTATGCCTGTGCGCAGTAACCCACCGTTACATTATCATATTTGATATTAGTACGCGTAAAGCCCCCCATACACCGGTGAATTATTATGTTAATTTCGACGAGAGAATATTTTTAAAACGATAAAACCGCGTGTAACTATCACGTTGATATTATTTATGATTCGTAATAATAATAATATATGTGTACGCTTAAATATTTATTTTATGCCCAAGAGACATTGAACTCCGTTTCCGTACGATTATAATATTATATAGACCATTATTATGTTGTAAAAAAATTCATTCGATAACGAGCCCTATATTAAACGGTTTATATTACATAATGTTTACAATTACACTCTTTTTTTCTCTCTCTCTCTCTCGGGCAAATCTAATAGCGTGTTAAATGTTATCTTTCTTTTTGTTTCTTTATCGCGACAGTCGACGCGCGCGCGCGCGCGCGCGTTTTAGAACGTTTTGTCTCGCGTGACCCGTCATAAATCGCATAATAATCGAATATATTTTCATGTTTTTAGATTCGATCATGTATATTCGACGATGCCGTACGAAGGAATGAAATATTCACACGACTTTAATAATAATATTACTATATGAAACACATAATACTTTCTCGGTTATTCCGAATTTCATTCGGAGCGGTCGATCACAAAAAGTCTAATAGTTTTTAAAAATTCGCGATTGTTCGACGGCGGTGGTTTGCCCGCGCTCGTATCGAGTACGATTTGAAGAATAATTTCGCCTGACGACGCGTTCTTTGAAAATCATAAAATATACTTTTAATTATACTTTTATTATGTAAACGCAGCAGCTCGAAATTCCGTTCAATTCATCAGTATTCAAATGGTAAAATGTTTTCGATCCAAATACGTAAGTCGCGGTAATTACGTCGATTTATTGGTTACGCGACAAAATCGATAGTTGAAGGTTCGTATATTTGGTGAAAATAATATAGCCATTATACATTGTTACACTTTTATATTTAGGTGATAATATTATAATATAAAACAGCCAATGAAATTCGTATAAAAACACATAGTAATTCGATCACTGTACTTGTGTCGTCAGTGTTGAGGTCGACCACCAGCGACTACAAAAAAATAGTCATTATAATAATATTGTAAAATAATTTTCGTTCTCGTAATGCAAACACTATTTTTAACACAGTATATTATAATATTTATTACGTTTTCAGGATTGAAATGATGACACGCAATGCGCTCTAGGAGCGCGCCGAGGCGTTAGAAACGAAAAACCACCGAGTACACGTATTTTGTGGCGGTTTGCCACTCGGGTATGACAAAAACGAAAACATCGTATTATTATTCATCTGCTCCGAACACCTCTGTAAGTTACAGTCAAGTGGTTTCAAAGGTTACACACCCGAATCGATACGATTACGATTAAATCGTTATGTATTACGAGATCTTCGACGAGTAGGTACTGAAAATATTTATTATTTTTTTTTTTTCTCGAACTATAATTAATAATATTATACTCTATTGTATTGCCGTAGGTCTGAGATTCTTTATCCGATATACGGCGTTGTTACACTCGGAGCCTTCGACCATCACGATAAACCGAATATATTATAATTATTACCCGTCTAATTGGCGGTGTATCGTAAAGGATGTGTGTTTTTGTTTTTCATCGTATATAATATTATAATAATTATTAATATAATCGCGTGACTCGTCGCGTACAATAATAATTATCGATCGCGAACTCTGTTGTGGAGTGCGGATGTAGTGCAGGCACTACACAATATATAATACGTAGGCACGAAGACAAGTGCTAACGTCTAACGTGTCTACTTTTTTTTTTTTCTAATCCGTTTAACGTGTCGGATACGTACGTACATGTGTACGCGTGCTAACGGTAGTCCGAGGGAAATGAAAATTACGCAGCGAACGGGTAAAGGCGAGATGAACGACGGGTATCAGTGGCGCAACCGGGATTTTTTTAAAGGGGGGGGGTCCAAAAATATAATTGGGTATTTTAAATTAACCTGCAAATGTAATTATTATTGTATTGTTTGTTTAATGTAAATACTGTAATTATAATATAAAATCGAATGATAGTTAAATGTAAAAAATAAAGGTAGGTATGTACAATGTTGTATAGTTTATAAAATGAAATCTAAGCGATGTTTTGTACATGCTTAAATGATGTATTACTTCCTCAGGTGTTACACTGACTTCGTAGTGGATATTGAGAGCAGCTAACCCATTGAGTCTTCTTTCCGATGTGGTATTTCTCAAGTAACTTTTGATTCTTTTAAGTGTGGAAAATGATCTCTCCGCCTCACACGAAGTAATTGGAAGTGTGATAAGTATTTGCAATAGCTTATAAATATTTGGGAAGAAACCGGGCATTGCATTCGTTAAGTATTTGAATTACACTATTATATTGGATTATATTACTGTCAGTCAAATAACGATTCCATAAAATAGTTTCTGATTTAACTTGATCAAAATCATCAACATCGTTGGCATAAAACTCAACGAGTTCTCTAAGTTTTTCTTCATCAAACGCCGAACTTTTAAGTAACATTTTTATCAAACATTTTAATTGTTTTAGAAAGATACGGCACGGTTCAAGGGGGGGGGGCCCGGACCCGGGGACCCCCTCCCCTGGTTGCGCCACTGACGGGTATGTTTACTTTTAGGGTTTTTAATACTTATTACGTAATATTCAATTATTAACGGGGCTCGCGAGTTCGTACATTTGCACATCGGTCTTGCCAAGTCGTATCAAATACGACATTAATGTCGTAATAATGCTCGGGGCGACATGGAAATCCGTTTCAAGCTACCGCGGTCGAGCATGTGAAAGTTTATTTTGCATATATTTAGAGGTTTTTTACCTACGTTTGGCATACGAGTATTTATGCGTTTTTCCATTTTATCGGAATACTCCGACGAACTTTCGTCGTCCTTTTTCACTCGTAATGATTGTTATGTACATACGTATTACGTATTACGTTGACCGTCGTTGTATCAAAACAACCAGAGTGATTTGATTTTTACGAACACGTTTTCAATTTTTTGTTTTCTGGTAAATTAAAATGAAAACTATATTAATGCCCTTCGCGTATCTAGACTTTAGATTCTTATTATTTCAGGAGAAGTCGAACAAAAAAAAAAAACACGTCACCTGTTTTCCTTTGCCGACCAATACTATAAACAAGAATTTATAAACTTCTAGCCCGTCCACCGTCAGAAAACTCGTCTAAAACCAAAATAATTATCACGCTATAACTCTATCGGCAGCTGTCTTGGACGCAATTAAAGATTATTATCTTTAATATTATATTAAATTTTAAAACAAGGTAATATTTTATCTTAGTCTAAACATTATAAAACACGGTGAATACTACTCTAATAAACCGGAATTCTTATTGAAAAAAACAAACTGTCATCAAGCCATTGGCGTACCGTACTAATTTTTAAAACTTTCTTATATATTTCAGCAGACGTTCCTAATATATGCGCGTCGACTACCCAACAAATAATGTATGGCGCGAAACTCAAAATGCATAAACGGGTTCTAATAATGGCCAAAAAGTCGCGATATACTTACAAAGCGAATAACAAGGTGAGATTTTATAAATCGATTTCATAAACAACCGTCACATGTTTTTTCATGTGTATTTTAAACGCTGTTTTTACCGAGGTCCGAGGAACTGAGGGACAACTGTGCGCCACGAATCACTCGAATTCGCCAACGATGCACCGGTATGAGTGGTATTTAAAACGTGCATTGTCCTTGAACAGTGGAAAATATTTGAAAAAAAATCAATATTGTGTTCAGACACAATAGTCGGCGCGACCAACGACAAACCCTTTAAATAATGTCGTCATGTTGTCCGCTCGTCGTCATTCGACTCGCTGATTTAAACTTGGATTATTTGGTTTTTGCTGTCGTTGCCCGCGAATAACACTATCCGATTTCGAATCGATCGCACGAGCCATTGTCTCGCGGATTTTCCCCGTAAACTCACACATGATGGGTCGGATGACTCACCGTTTTCCCCCTCGACATTATTACGCGGCTCCTATATTCGGATAGAAATATATGTTATACGATATGGTTTATAGTGCATTGCTTAGTCGTTGTAAACAATGCTCTGCAAGCATATTCTTCTTAGAAGAAGAGAGTAGAGTTTTTTTTTTTTTGAATAATTTTTCGTCTAATCGTAATTACAGGCACGTGAAATCCAGGAAATAATAATCGCGACGAAACGCATAGCAGCCGCGTTCAAAGCCCGAGCGAAACAAAACCTATGTGGTCATCGCCACACCTACCTGCACCTGAGACAATACGACGGATTCGGACGGAAATCGTCGACTTTCTCTGTTCAATCGTTATCGCCTCGTGCGAATAAACAATAGTGATGTCCGACACACGGTCGTCCGAAATATCGTGTCGGTAAGTGTGCACCGCAGTTTATTATTATTTTTATAAGCTCGATCGATTGATCTCGTCTGTTCCGACGACCTTAAATATAATATATACACGTGTATGGGGAGGAGGGGGACTCGAATATTAATCGTAGGCTCGACGATATTTTTCGTTCTCGGTCGTTGTGTCCGACGGTTGATCGCCGTACACGGGAAAAGAGACCAGCGGACCGAGTCGTCGTCACGAGTGCAATAATAACCAGGGTTCGGATTTTATAGTACCAAAATTTCTAAAATATGCGCGCTTTAATATGACCAAAAAAAAAAACCGTAAAATATGCTCTATATAAATACGCCCTAAAAACATCAAAAATAGCAAAAATAAAAATAATAAATACAAATCAAAATTACAGTCGATGGTATATTATAGAATCTACAATCATATGGAACAATAAGAGATAATAAGAAGGTATAAATGAAAAAATATATTCGACATCGCCCGGGCTACAGTTTAAAAAGAGATTATGACGTCGTGTTAAATAATATCATATTGTTTATCAATTTTCAATATGAAACGAAAATGTGGGAATTTTTCTTATAGATTCACGTAAATCAATACTATATTTGTCTGTCGTTCAATGTGAACGATATTTATGAAAAATACAAAATAGACCGTTGAATGAAGAATAGTATCGAAAAATAGCACCAAAACTTCAAAAATAGCACTAAAATTCTTCAAACATGCAAAAAAATGGCAAAATTAAATTCCATATTTAGAGAAGATGGCATAAAACAAACGTATAGCCCATTCTGCTATTTTGATCTCTATCCTATAATAAGTAGCAAATGCTATGAAATCCGAACCCTGGTAATAACCATATTATTATCATAACGCCATAGTGGGAGCTTATGACTTACTATATAATATATATATAACTTCCTTAATATAACTTACCGGGAGTCGGGTGCGCGAAGAGTCGCGCGTCATCGTGACGTGTTGTGGTGCCGATTCGTCCGCGGGGTTCCGGCGCGTCATTGAGTATTCCGGTCGCGTTCCGCCGGCATCGGTTGTCGCCGACAGCGACGTGATCGCGCGGACTTCCGAACCGCGTACTTTGTATGTAATAACGACGATTCGAAACCTGTGTCGTCACACGCGCGCGTAAATAATTATATTTAATACAATGCGAGAGAACGGACGAGACGATACCGTCTTCTTACGAGTGCGGTTTTCGGAATCGCGTTGAAACGATATCGAATCCGCGTCCTTTTTTTAGAGTTTAAAATTGAAAAACGCTCTCTGGTCGTCGCCGGACGGGAACTGTGACGACGAGGGCGAACGCGCGATGAATTTACCGACGAAAACCGTACACCGTAATAAGTCGTAACGTCGTAACCTCTTCTCCGCCGCAAGCCTCGTAACATTTACATACATATAATACGTGTGTATTCGTATGATAATTATACGCGAGTATGGGAACTTCCTCTCGGTGCGAATTTATATTCGAGGTGGATGCCCTCCTTCCGTTTTTCGCGCCATCGCCGGCCGACAACCTGCGGCGCGCGCGGTTGAATTTAATAACGCGTCGTATATATTAAGCATTATGCGCGGCTCGGTGGTCATTCGTATAGGTAGGTACCCGCCGCCGCACACGTATCGTCTCATCGCATTATTATTATATTTATAATAATAATAATAACTTTAACGATAAAAATATTACAATGTTATAAGGAGAAAAATTTTTTTTTTTAATATCGCAGCACCCCCTTATAAGCTATAGCTTGTGCCGGGGGAACGGTTAGTTATCATTAAGTATGTTTATAAAATTAGGCATTAATTATCTAGTTGACAAAAAACACAATAGATACATTTCATAGAATTATTATACAAAATAAACAAAGATACATCATACGTGTAAGATGAAAATCACAAACAAATCAAATCTAATTTTTTTAAACAATATTTCTTCTTCTTCTATTGGCCATTTTACTATC
The DNA here is from genome assembly GCA_948098885.1 of Drepanosiphum platanoidis. Lineage (NCBI taxonomy): Eukaryota > Metazoa > Arthropoda > Insecta > Hemiptera > Aphididae > Drepanosiphum > Drepanosiphum platanoidis. The sequence continues at coordinate 2,040,679 of OX402529.1, read as the reverse complement.
TAAGAGTTTTAGCCGTCACTACAATATCTCGCCACTTTTCTCTGTCTTGAGCAATTACACGCCAGTCTTCTATGCCCATTTCCTTCAGGTCTTCCGCTACTCCATCAACCTCTTCCTGGGACGTCTCCTTGGTCGTTTTCCCTTAGGTTTCCACTCGAAAGCAACCCGTACAGGGTCGTTTTCTTCTCTTCTTGTTAGTATTAACAATATTTCAGTTTTTCAAATTATTCACATTTTATGAACGACATAAATTCAAACCTATATTCAGCATACTTTTTTGACCAAATACTTTCGTTATTATTAGGTAAGAGTATATTATATTAATATTTTTATTTTATTTTTTTGTATCTCTCGCGCTCTAACTGAGGAATTAAGTTTTTATGTACGTAAACGAACAGAAAGAGTCGCGTGTAGGTAAATAATAATACGCTGATTTTGCTCGTAGTGTCGTGTTTAAGTGTACGACTACCGTGTCAGCACCGGGGGCAGGTTTTATATCAAATGCCGCCCTCGACTACATCATCAATACGCCGCCCCGTACGTTAGGAAATTCGGTGGGATTTTTCGATTTTCATATTTTTCAACCGATATACGTATTATCACGAATTTCATTCAAATCGAAAATAAACCGAAATAGAGTCTGCGTCATAGGCCGACGCGGCACGCACGCCCCCGCGTACACACGAATCGAGGCGAATTTCGACGGCCCCCGAGAGTTCGCACGCTGGTCGACGGGGCGCGGAAAAAATCAATTTTAATTTTCCATTATTTTTTATCACACGAGTGTGACGTCGCATTCGATTTCGATTATTATTCCCGATGGGAAAATAAAAGAATAAAATCAGTTTCTATTTGAGTAGAAAACTAACGTCAGTACTATTGTAAATATATTTCAACCGATAATGGCGTGTAAAACAGTAATTAATATCAATTATTAATAAATTATAGTTGTAATTTTGTAATCGTATTTTCTCATATTATCATTCCGAATTCAGAATAATAATTATTATAGTTGCCATTTTAATTTATACTTGACTATCGAACATAATAATATATACGTAGTAAGTTTTGTTTGCATAATTTACACCATCTAATAATACGCAGTCAACGTTATCTACAATAAGGCTAGTCATTAACGATTTAAAAAATTGAAATCAAAGTCAAAAGTCGAGTAAAGCGACTCGATATTTATATTTTGGAATTAACTTTTAATTTTAACCCATTTAACGCGTCGACTTCAAATTAATCGTAATAACAGAACAGTATTGAAATTAAATTAAATTTTGATATATTATCAAACGATTTATTTATATATTTTTATTTTTTTTTTGTTTCATACGATTATTTCAAAGACCGCGTAAGAGAATCCTAAAATCGTTTAATGAAAAATCAATCAAGACGAGTCGATCACTGTAGAAGAATTGTCTATGGCCGAATAGTTGTTTACTTGGATTCGTCATAAAAGAAACATCTTCCAAATCCAAAGGATGAATGGGGGGCATCCAGATGTAAAACTAAAAATATTCCAATATTATCCAAGTAATAGAACATATTGTATCACAGTTTTTTTAGTATTAATAATAACAAAATATAACGTTTTTTATAGTTCAAACATTTCCTGCCATATCGGCTCAATGCTCACTCGGTCCGCTCGAACGGAAGGACGAAGACTTAGCCAGAAACTCGGGAGTCGACACTACCCCTGGGTACCTATGTTCTTTATAAATACTCGTATAGTGTCCTGCAGTTTTACGTTTTGTGCACATTGCTCCGAGCTCTGGAAAAAATACGTACTGATTTATCATAATCGTACCTACCTGTTCTGCCTATATAATATTATAGTTATGTTCATTTTTTTAATTTATTAGAAAGTGTAATATTTTATCTTTTTAATTATGGTAATTATTTTATCTATTTTTTTTTCCTCTTAACTCTACCGAGTTGTAAAACATACTAATGGACTATTTTAACTTAATTTAGCTCGGCCTTTGCTAAATGAACTTTACGCGTTAAATACGTAATTTCGACAACTCGCCATATAGCCATGTTGCAGGTAGGCACACGACTGTCATTTGTATTCCACAAAATGGCTTTTTTCTACAAACCCATCTTCACGATTTGGAGACTTTCAAATTGTATGCGCGTTAAAATTAAAACCAATGGGGTGGGAGGGGGGGAGTAAGGAACCATTTGCTCCCCTTAGATATATTATCCGTCACAGCACTCGCCGGACCCTCCCGTGTTATTTCCACGACATTTATTTTCGGAGGGAGGGGACGTTTTATATTTATATAACCAACAAGAAGTTCACATAATCGTGTAAATTGTAGGATTATTTATTTCTCATTCTAAACATTAATTATGATGTTATTATTACAGTTTCAAAGAAAACCTCGAAGAAAACTCAACAAGAAAATGAAAAAAAAAAGAAAAACGTATCGAAACAAAAGAATATAGTACGAGTAAACCGATCGAAAACATGAATTTTTACGATGGAAAATGTCGATATAGCCTTGAAAATTACTAAGTGCGTCAATGTCCAACGGTTAGTGTTATAATAGTCCATAATAAGTATAATAAGTCCATGTCTATAAATATTCACGACTACCAATAAATGTACCCGGATCGAAATACGACCGTTTAATTGTAACCGTTATTCACGGTGAACATTTGCCTCGTGTGAAACCGCCTCGATAATAATTATCCTGAAATTTCGGAGGACCCCCCCCCCTCGAACCCCTAAACTCTCCCTTTGTAGCATAGGTGTAAAAATAGATGCCCGTTGTTGAAGTCACCACGTCGTCGTCGTCGCGCAATTCGATTGTGTTTGCGACGACCTCGCGCGCGATATTATTTTAATCGTCGTCTTCGCCCGACCGCTTGAATATACGAGTATTGCACGAACAGTGTTCGCATTACGACCGTGTCGCAGTGAAAATCGCGAATATTTTCGTTCTTTATCGTTCCGTCCACTGCCAAGGAGTTTTTTTCGCGCCGCTGATATTGAATAAAAACCACCATGACGGTCTATTTCTATTTCGACGTGGACGGCGAGCTGCTCGAGACGTATCTCTTCTATTCGGGCGTGTTGGTGCTGAAAGTCTTGACTCTGGCCGTGATGACTTCCGCGTTGCGGCTGATAAAATACGTACGCGGATTATCTCTTTATTTTTAAAAAAAAACAAAAAAAATCATCCGCGTTCGTTTCCGCTGCGCTTAATATCGGTCGGTACCCACACGGAGCGGTTTCGTTATACAGTAGTTGTAATTTTTTCTCCCGCCGACTTGTACGCGCGTAAACTTTTATATTTCCAAGAAGTCCGTGTAAAATCCACCTCGTCCTTTAGACGGATAGTCCACTTTCGATTTTAACAATATAGTCGTCCGTAATATGTATTATCGCTGCGAACAAAATTGCGGGTGTTATTGGAAAAAGAACAATTTTTTTTCACTTTTCAACGGGTTAGCCGCAGTGCCGCAATTATGAATTCTGAGGCCCGTGTGCAAGGATTTATTTAGAGGCCCCAAATTAATAATATCATTAATATCCGTTTACTATAAAACCGAATTATTTACAGATCCAATATCAAGCTTGCATGATATTAATTATCATCTACTTATGCTAATAATAAATTCATTGAAAACAATTACAAAAAAATCAGAAAACTTTCGAGGTACGAGCCACGAGGAAGTAAAGAATACCAATATAGGCTAAATTCATTTTGAAACGGACAATCTTCAATTTTTAGCTTATGGTTTGGGAGGCCCGTGTGCATCGCACACCTTGCACACCCAATTGTTGCGGCACTGGGGTTAGGTCACATTTTGCAAAAATCGCGGCAGTTTATTTGAACAGTCGTGATTTCAACAAAACCGTCTTAGTCATCCATTTGATGTACCATCACGAAAACACGCACAATCGTCAAAATTAATATTATCGTTTTACGTTTTTAGGCAGTCGCAAATCCTGAAGATGCCAAGTTGAATAAAAATTACGTAGTGAAGTTTGATGACGTCGACATTGAAAGAGTGCGAAGGCAAGTAAACATTTTTTTTACGTGGTGCCAGTACGCAATAGAATTTCATTGGTTTTTTTTTTTTCTATTCATTTACAGGGCTCATCGCAACGATTTGGAAAACATTCCGTTTTTTTTGATTGCTTGCATCGGATACATATTGACAAAACCGAATGTATTTATCGCTACCAATTTGATTAGGTTATTCGTAACGGCGAGAATAATGCACTCTATAGTTTATGCGATAATTGTCACGCCGCAACCAGCTAGAATTGTTGCTTGGGTTACTGCGTACCTTATTATAGTTTATATGGCGCTTCAAGTTGTAGTAGGTTTTGTGTGAAATTATCTTATGAAAAAAAAAAAAAAAAAATTCACTGACGCCGTCGTGTTTGTTTTTAATTTTACACATTAGAGAGTTAAATTTTGAAAACTAACAAATTTAATCAAATAACCGGTGTGGATAAAATGCAAAACAATAAATTAGTCGAAGCAATCTATCAAATAATAAAACGATAAAATTAGTTTGCGTTTGAAATCATTGTTTTATATAGTTTTTTGCACAATATAATACAATGTTCGGATTTAAATATTTGTGTTTAATGTTTGTGATAAAATATTATTATTTTGAGACAACGATCAAATCGATATGCATGGACATTACGGACCTTGTTTCGAATCTGTAGGGCTTAATTATTTAAAATATTTCATTTATAAATACGTATAATACAAAGGTAAAATGGTTCCAAAAAAAAAAAAAAAACGAAAAAGCCGAGTTATAACATTAACGTATTTATCTAGAAAATATATAACATTTCGATATTAAAATAACAATACATTTTTGGAAAAAAATATAATTAATTTATGTACAACAGTAACACAGTTTGGACGAGTCTATGGGTATATAGACCAGACATATAGTTTTACTTGTAAGTAGTAATAATTGTAGGCACTAATCGATGTAAATTTACTTTTGTAAATCTAAAAAGTATTTGAAACCAATAAATCCTTTGGACGAAATGGTGTTCGCTAACACTTCTTGGAACGAGTCTAACGGTAAAGCTTTATGAGCGGGTGCGACTAATTTTCCATCTCTCATCAGCTGTGAGAGTACGTCGTACATTTTGTCGTGCTGTTCTGTACCAGCGTTTTCCTTATGCCACCTGGTCATCCAAAAACCTCGCAGTTGAACGTCTTTAAATATGAACGAAGCAGTCGGTACAATAACTGGTTCCCGTGACATTCCGCCATAAGTCACCATCACACCTCCGTTATCCAACGTGCGTAGGACTTCCGTTGCACTTTTACCGCCGACATTGTTTAACCCCAAACGTGGTTTAGGTAGCTCTCCGCTTTTAAACAAGTCTGTAGTTCTAAACGTCAAAACACAATTTATTAGAAGAGTTAAACACATTTTGTTGAAATGAGTATATCGATGAAATAAACCAGTGATAAAATCAACCTTAATTCTTCTTGAGTAAGAACTTTTGTGGCGCCCAGAGATTTCAAATGATTTTTCAAATTTTCCAAATCCGGTTCAGGCCGACTGCGTATAATATTAACACTTTTAAAGCCAAATATTTTAGCTAACTGAATGACGTTCTGACCGCATGCGCTGTTGGCTCCATTTTGTATGATAACATCATCTTTGTTTAGACAAACGAAATCGTGTAACATGCGGTATGCAGTACACGGATTGGAAGAAATACCGCTCAATGCAAACATGTCAATGTCTTTGCTTACCTGAAAAAACAAACAATGTGAATAATATTTAAAAATTATTTACTCATCATGTCAAGTAATTGTTATAAAATTGTTATTTTTCAAAACCGAATCTTTTACAAACAAATGAAACGAGCCATTAAATTGCTATACAACATCAATGTAAGTTCAATTAAAGTAATGTTAACATTTCAGACGAAAACCAAAAAGGCTAAGAAGGTGGGTAGATAAATGTAAAAATTTAAGTTTTATTAAGTGTAAATATGTTTTTATTCATCGTTATGATGTAGTACCTACCAATTGAAATTGTTTACAAGTTTTGTGTATTATATTTGAAGATGAGCATTATAATATATATATATATATAATACTAATGTTACATAAGTATTCTAATAAAATAAATTCTTAGATAATTTAAATAAACCGACTGAGAACAAATGGTTTTAGGATTAGCGGTCCCAGTGTGGTTGGAACAGTTGGCCGACAATTTAAAGTTACTATACACCATGAAGTTTGTATCTAATGCGGTCGAATAAAACAGAACTTATTTTCATTTCAAAATTGTAAATAATATTGTACCTACTCACTTTTCTAAGTTGTTTCGAATTGAAAACACCGGTTGTACACCACGTGCCGATGACACCGTTGGGTATGACCCGATCGCCGGGAACAAGATTTTCGACCGCAGAGCCGACCGACAGTACTTCGCCGATGCCTTCGAATCCGGGCGTACTCGGTAGCGTTGGCTTCACGGGATATACGCCTTGAATGGTGTTGATGTCGGCAGGATTGACCGGCGCCACAAACATTTTAACCAAGACCTGAAAAAAATAGCCGTTCAAAAACACAACGTCGACAACTATTGTCGACGTACGACAGTACGTACCTGTTGTTCGTCCGGCTGATCGGGTAAAGAGCATTCGACCAGCTTGGCGACTTTCGCGGGATCGCCGAATTCGTCGAACACGATCTTGCGAGAGTGAATTTCGCGGCACCACCGGTTCGCCGCAAACGACCGCGGAGCCGTCGTCGTCATCGTTCTGCCGGCTAGACGGCAAAGCCTGTGAAACATGGTCACGGACGATCGGTTCGGATTGAACGCCAGTCACTCGAAGGTTGTAAACTGACTAGATTCTGCGGAAACGTGAACACAACGGACACTGTGAACGACGACGTTGATCTCGAAAGTGTTTGTAATGAATTGAAACATTACGTTACGATAGCCGAGTACGAATGTCGCCTGATAACATAGGATAAGGTGATAAGATAACGCTAGTGATAGCGTACGAATGAAACGGCGGGCGAATTCAAATCTGTCCGGCCAAAGTCGCGCAGATAAGCCGTTCCGTAACGTGAAAAGAAAATGTTTCGAATTGATACGATGTGTCATCATCGCTTGCGATAAATTATAAAGCAGCGGGAAGGACAGTTTTCGAACGGTAAAATAGAAGCAGTACACGCTGGGACGCCGCGCCGTACGCAGAAAAAAGTTTTGGGCGATGCTTTTGAAAATCGGAACTTTATTTTCAATAAACATACGAAATTTTATCATGAAAATCAGCTATACTTACAATACTTTTTTTTTTTAACGTATAAAATTTGTTAGTATTTTGATTTTGATTTTGCTTTCGCCGCGGTGTTCCACAAACACAGTATAATTGTTATGCCTGTCTATTAAAGTACAATCAACATTATACAAATTTAATAAGAAAATAACTATACAAAAAACCAAACATTTCGGGGGGGTGTTTGAACACCCAAAACATCCCCCGGTGTACGTGCCTGAGTACACGCGTATATTGATTGTCGAAAGTTTCGACTCGAAACTATAATAGCAAGTGAGAACGAAAGAAAATTATTGCACGCGCTACTTTACACCACTATTATTATATTGTCAACAATGCAAAGGATTTTTCCATTCAACGACACAGTAAATTATCTTTCCTTCCAAATGGGCGAGTGAAGTAAACATATCGTAAAAAACTGTTCGTTTTCGACCGGCCCTATTCGATGACGCTATAATTAGAGTCGCGAGATTTTTAAATCCCCAAAACCGGGACATCGTATTATTGAATGAGCTTTTTTTCTTTTTTTTATGTAACGCTGACATAAGTATATTCTTTTTTTCTTTTTTTTTTTAATATTCATCAGCTAATCACAAGGATACATTATTATTTATCAGTAGTATTTTTACTAACTATTCGATATTTCAGTATAATTTTTATAATACTTTTACATTAACCGTTTTTATATTAGCTATTCATTTTTATCCATATATATATTTTCTTCAACAGAGTTTTATTATACGAAAATTTTTACTTAAAATCGATTTCTACAATTCGTAGGTATTACGTAGAGGTACATATTACAATACCGTGTGATTAGACCAAATTTTCAGAAAGAGTATTATCATAAATTAAAAAATTAAAAACGGACGTGATGCGTCGAATGTTTCTATACTTGAAATCAATAATTTACCAAATAATAATAATCATCAATAATAGAGTATAAAAATTAGAATATTATCCGTATTGAGTTTCAAGAGATCATAATTTTTGCATTTCAGTTTCTAAAAATTTGTTGAATTATCAGTTTTTCTAGCTTAAATAGCAATCCGCGCTATCATCAACAAAACTCATAGGTGACGAGGCAAATATTTTAAAAATTGATTAGTAATTAAAATAAATCATTAAAGCGAAATAAAACATATTATCATTGTGTATATTATTCTGATATTGAAATAGAATTTCGGTACGAGTTATTTTATTTTGGGTTTATAATATTATGAATATCGGTTTTTGACCGTATTTGGATTGCAGGGATAATTTCGGTATCGAGTTTTTATCATTATTTCGGGTACATAAACAGTATCGGGTTAATCGTGTTCCGAGGTTTTAACAAAATTATAAAACGACTAAAATAAACGTAAATAAATTAAGTAGGAAAATTTTATAATGACGAAGAAAAATAGTATAGATAGACTGTGTTTGATGACTTTCAGTAAGAATACTGATGCGTAATACTTTAATATTATTAATAAGCTAATAACAATAGGCGATTAACCAAATTAACTTTAAGTGGGATAAACTCATTCTCAAAGACACAGTGATTTTTAAATTGGTTACATAAAATATCGAGAGGAACAAAATGGAATGTTTCAAGCCTAAACGATTTCAGTTTACTTGTATTTTGAAAGAATTTTTTAATTATTGTAAAAATATCCGTTTAAAATACCATGCATATTTATTGAATAATATGTTTAATTATTATCAAATATGCACAGAATATTAATAATTTGTTATCCCTTTTGATTGTAAGTTGTATTGAAAAAAAAAATATGATAAATATTGAAACGTCAAAAACAGTAAACGTAATTCCAAGTAGAAGTTAGTCTTATTATAAAAATATAGCTTCAGATCTTTACAGTCATTTTAATATTTTCTCCCTTCCTTTTATACATTATTTATCGACGCGTTTTGAAAAATAAAAACTAAAAATTAAACAGTTTTAGTAACAAAATTATAACGGTTGATGATATAATAATAATACGTACATTAATTTATAAATGGAATACGCGCGCGAAACATAACGTTCGCGGAAAATATTTCCTAAATACTTCCATTTTGATTTCCTACACATTCAAACATTTAATTTGCATAAATAAAGCGCCGTCAGTAGCAGATATTGATTCTTAACACAACTTCTATGGAATTCGATTAACGATTTAATTTCGGTATTGATAATACAACTTTACTTCAAACTTTTGTTGTTATGAATACAGAAATTCGTGTTTTAATTCATACACTCGGTTATAAGACTGAAAAAGCAAAACCATACGCTACGATAATAATTACAGTACTAATTGATCTCGAAATCGTCGGTTGCTCGTTGAATATAAAATATATATTATGTGTTATTATTAATTTTAACTCGAGCCGGCCGATATTCGATAATAATAATAATAATAATGAAATTCAACTTTATATTTAACTTACAAAAACACATGTCTTACTACGTGTCTCGATTGAATAGATTGAAAAAATCAAACTTTATTTATTCAACTACCAAAACTCAAGTGTTACAAAACACCGCGGTGATATTGTGGAAACGAAAATTCTCTTAATATTATCGGGGAGAAAGAAAACTGTTGATCTACGGGACGTGCGAAGTACACACTCGAGGCTTTCTGTGATTGATGAAGGTTTGTTAGTCGTAGAAAGATTTCCAGCACGCGGTCTCGCCGTTTGTTTACGTATTATATTCTCCCGTCGGCGGCGTCCACGTGCTGACGTCCTTTTTTGGAGAAAATCAGTGCGTGTCGCCGGACAGCTTTTCATAATTCAGAGACCCAACGTACGAAACACGCAATCTGCCCGGGACGCCGAAAAAATATTCAGTACGCTCGAATTTACGCACGTAAATTAATTTCACACGTCCTCCGCGCGACTATTATACATTTCGGTAAGTGTTTTCACGTCATAACGCTGTTGTTTTTTTCAACGTTTATCTTATTTTTTTTAAACGCGTTCGAATTTTAATAGAATTGTTTTTTTTTTTTTTTTTTCAATCAGTATTCATTATACCTACGTCGTCGTCGGTAATTAATTTCGACAATAAAAAACAAGACCCTATAGTAACATTAAAAAAATCTGGCGTTCGGTCGACACGTGTACTCGTATAAAAAGATTATTTTTTTTTTTTGAAATCGCGCCGAGCGTGTGTATACGTCATAACCACGAACGTTTTAATATAATATTCGCAGTAAATCGATTTTAACCACACCGCAATACATTTTTATTCTAAACCGATTTCGAGTCGTCTTTCGGTCTAATGTAATCTATCTAAAGCGAATACATTAAATAAAATAATTTTACGACACGACTCGATTAAACGTAAACGTCTTATTGCTTTATTTTCAACAATCTTCTCGTGCACAACCTGCGAATGACTTTATTTTATTTTTTCAATAACAAAGCCATTTCATTATAATATACTTGTTATAATAATAATATTCTAACCTGCAATATACACGGAAAAAAATAAAATAAAATCAACGAGCTAGAATAACACAAGACCGATGCAAATAAAAATACATGTAAATTGCACGAAAACAGTCAATATCTTTTGTTCAATAACAATTTGAAGACCTATTGCGATTATCAATGAAATTTCTGATCTCATCGAAATATTCTTTTCTTACTTCGTAAAATGTTTTCGCGTCATTCCGGTATACATGTTTTTGTTTTTACTAGAAAGAGCAACGGTTTCTCTAGAACCTTTTATTACATTTTCAAGCCTAAAGTATATTAATATTTTCAATATTATGAATTTTCAACTACGAAAAATTTGTGATTTTCTCAAAATTTCAATTTCAAACGTTTATAGGAAAAAAAAAAATCGAGACGGATTTTCGTAATTCCTCACACAAGTGAGGCCCATGTGATGTTACAAACTATTTTATTAATACAAGTCACAAGTATTGCGCGCAAAGTCATACCTAATTATAATTATTTATTTATTATAAAATAAAAATTATTATTCGTGAAATAAATCAACGTTATGTCACATCATGACGTATCTAAATCGTAGAAAGGGCGAAAACGTCAACGCGCTCGAAAGTTGTTTATTTTTATCTTCCGATCGATCGAATCGAACGCGCAGGGCTCGTCGTTCGCTATTGTAGCCACGCGAATATTGAGTTTTCCTAACGATATTTATTACCATTTCTTCGATGAACGCGGAAAACAGACGAAATCCGCGCGGTAACGACTGCGAGAACGCGATCGCGTTCCGGTAAGACCCCGGGGGACTCTCGTCGCGTCACTCGCACGCCGGAAAACAGGTAGCGGAAATGTTTGGTCACCGCGAGGACGTGCTAGTCGGAAAACCAGTCGTCGTCCTGTGCAGGACCCGCGGGTACCCCGTCGCAGGACGCCTTACGCGCGCGCGTTTTATCGCGATTTGATAATAATAATAATATAATCGCCGCGGTGTTTTTCCGTTTCCCCGAGTATACGAGTATAGTTTCCGCGCGCGCGCGTGTGTGTGTCCCCAAACTTTTCGGGCCGCCTTTTGCATCGCCTCTCCTCTGCCCTCGTCTCGCGCGCAGTCAGCTGCGACAATATTCCAAAGTACAAAGCTCCCCCGCGGGCCGTGGCCGTGGCGGCGGCGGCGGCGGGCTTTATATTCGGTGGCACGCAGCTGCCGCACGGCTCCGGTCACACGCGCGCGCAGCACGTTACAAATTTTCCGTCCGACATGTGTGTTTTATATGCCGCGCACACGCCGCTTATGTCAAATGAGCAACCGATGTGTGTGTGTGTGTGATATACATACACATATATATATACATACATATATATATACACGAACGTATATGAACTTAACGATCTTAACCCGTTTTTAGTCCTTCGTTCTTATATATATATAATATACGTTATATGTGATGCCGAGCTGTGCAAAAGTTATGTATATTACGTCTCTCTCTCTCTAGTTATATAGATTAAAAAACGTGTGTATAAAAAAATACTCGAGATCGATTTTTTATCGATATGTTTTTGCTCTCTATACGTAACACTGCCGACGCTCGCGTCGAAACAGTAATGCGAATTATAATAATATAATAGCTATCTTATGGATAGAATAACAGAGTCTAGCATGAGATACGGACTGGATGTAAATACAAACAAAACTAAATTCATGTTTATAAGCAAAGAAGACATTGCAGGAGTTCACTTAAGCATAAATCAATCCAGAATAGAAAGAGTGCATAAATACCAATAACTTGGCACCGTCATTAACGATCAATGGGACAACGCAGAAGAAATAAAGTGTCGAATTGGAAAAGCCGGAAATGTATTTAATTCAATGAGTGCGTCATTCAAGAGACGCATTCACTACTGAGAGATGCTACGTGTTCTCAACTCTGTTATATGGTGCAGAAACTTGGACTCTAACCAAAGCCACTTCGAATAAGTCAGAAGCATTCGAACTATGGTTAAACAGAAGAATTTTGAAAATATCACGGACTGAGAAAATTACCAATATTGAAGTACTGCGTAGAACGGGAAAGGAGAAATGCAGAAAACTCCAGTACTTAGGACATATTATGCGGAACAAGAGTAGATATGAACTTCTCCAATGTATCCTACAAGGGAAAATAAATAGCAAAAGATCACCTGGAAGAGGGAGATCATCATGGCTAGTCAACCTCAGAACATGGTTCGAAAAAAGTTCAGTAGAACTATTCCGGAGCGCAACTAATAGAACTCGTACGTATATCAATGATGATCGCCAACATCCGAAACGGATCGGATAACACACTGAGAAGAAGAATCGCTCGGCGATATAATTTTATTTTTCTTACGTCCCAAACGCCACAATCCCTCGAATATCGTCTGAAAACGACGCGCGCCTTTACGATATCGCTCGTGACAAACGGACGACGACGACGCAGTAGAAATGACACATACCTCGCGCCCGACGGTCGTTTGAGTTGGCGTTGATTTTACGATGGACTATGTAAAATTTAGATTTATAAAATCGACGGTTTTTAGCAATAAACTAACGTGATTCCAAAATGTTACGCGTTTTCCACTATTATCATAGTAGAGAACGAAATCGTCATCGAACAGTTTTTGAAAAACAAGTGTGCGTCGCCGCCGCGCCGCCGGTTCGATTAGATTTAAATCGTGTTTTCGTTCTCAAACCACTCGCTTGTGCGCTCGGCGTTTTTATTTATCATCAAATATTTTCGAATCGAATTTATTTTCGGTGACATTATTATAATATTGGTTTTTTGTTTTATCGTCAAAGTGTTTTTCACTCTACAGCGACAAAATATCCCGAAATACGCGCCGCACTTGCACACACACAATAATCCCAAAAATAATCGGTACTTCGTTTTCAAACAGTTTATATAAAAAAATCAACGTTAATAATAGGGAGATAATAATTATCGTGTGCGTGTAATGTTTGACTTCAGACAGACAATGCTCTGTTGTAATTAGCTTGAAACTGTAAATTATGTTATTTTTGATAATGTGCGATTTCCTTCAACCTAGTTTGATAATTTTACTTTAACCGTTAAAACAGTTATCCTTTTATCAACTTAACAAAAACACTGAAAAACACATTCTAAATTAATTATTACTTCATAATAATATATATTTTACTATAATACTTGGAAACATAATATGTAATTTTTCCATTTTTACTGATTATACGTACACATCTGATACCTAATTAAATAATGTTCTAATAATCAACATGGTTTCTCGACTGGTTTATAACTTCAAAATAGTATAAATTTTAACGGTTTTTTTTTAAAGTTTAAACGTTATTATTTTTTTTAAATATTTGTAAAGTTTTTAAAAATATTGTTAGGCTTAAGAATATACTCAGCATACAAGTCGATAGTGTGTTGTTTAAAAGTCTGTACTTGATCAAACTTTTTGGTAGAACGAGTGTTTAAAGAAACGATTGATGTAATATTTAATTTAGTTTGTATATATTATATACTAAAGAGAGAGAGAGAGAGAGTTAAATGCCACTATAATAATTATTAGGAAAGAACTAACAAAGTAAAGAAAAACACACAAACTCCAGGTAGATTTTTTTGTTGAATATTTTAATCGCTACTATTGATTTATTTTATTTTAATGATAAATAATTAATGAAAAAATAAATTATATATAATTGAATAATATAATTGATTACAATTGATAATTGAAAGCTCTTTCGGCTCTTTCTTTCTGATTTTTTGGTGTGGTAAATTAATTCTAATAATTTATTCAATTTGAAAGTGTAATATATTCAAAAATCATTTCGAATTGAACCAATAACACTTGATTTAGGGCTATAGAGAGACTCGGGGTCGATAGTAGGTAGAGGCTCTCGTGGCTGAAGATTTTTTTTTTTTCCCGTTTAAATGTGTAGTGAATTTTTTCACGGCTTGGAAACAAATACGATTTAAATTTTTAACCGCAACATAATTTGCAATTTTTCGTGTTTTTAACGTTTTCATTAAAAATTAAACATTCTAAAACTTAAATAAAAAAAAAAAAGAAAAAGAAACGTGACAGAATTTTTGATATTTTCCCGTCGTACAAATAAGCGCAATGTACTTAGTATGGATACCGTTACTTGTAAAATTCATAAAAATAATAGTAAACAAATAAAAATTGTTCTCGAAAATTACAAAATTAATTTGAAAAATCTACAACGAAGCTTACAATTTATTTAGCGAACACGGCGTACTTGTATTTCGTTGGGTTTTGGGGCTCGGGCTTAAACCGTACTCGTAAAATATTGATTTTTAACATATTGAATTAATATTTCAAAATTCGACGCTAGTGTATGCGATCGTTAAAAATCGTGATTACTACACAGCGATTGCATATAACAGGTTGGTTTTGACTCATAACCAGCCAACACATCTGTATCTATTTACCGAATTAGATAATCACATTTTCAAATACGGTGACATACTTTGTAATACATAAGTTATTTGATAAAACACTAATGTCTAAAATGTACTTTTCAGTTCAACCGCGTAGCTAGTAAAAAGGAATATAGAAATTACAATCGATTACCTCATGAGATTTAAGTATATTTAAAAGCAGCAGTAAAGGTTTTGAAGTTTCGAACGCAGAGCTGTAGAAAATTCAAGAGTTTTGAAAATGTTTTATAAATACTTACCGGTAAGTAAAAAAGATTCCGTGCACGGTATAATACCTACGTAACTGGACAAATCGATTTCGTAAAGTGCAATAATAATTATTCAGATCGGCGCTGTCCTGTATATCACGTATATTTTACACGTGTTAATATATTATGTTGTACAATTACGATTTACTGAAAATTTAACAGGTGTACTTAAACAATATTGTTTTAGGACTTATTGTGTTTTGTTCTGTACCTGCAGTGTATTGGGTAAATACTAAATCGACTATTATGTAATGCCAAATGTATAGATGTGTAATTGTGTACCAGCCAAGGCATGCGCGCGAAGGAGATTTTCAATTTAAAAAAAAAAAGTTTCTAAAATGCCGGCAAAGTATTACGGATTACGTACAATTTTATCGTACGTCGTGCACGTATGACGCAAATTTTAAAATTACAACGGCCGATGTCCCAAATGTTGTGCTATTCTGTACGAATACCACGAAAAAATACTTGAGAAAGTATAATTACTCGTTATATAATTTGAACAGTTAATATTTGTCTTGAGATTTTTACGTAGAAAACTCGCGATATCGCGAGATAACTAATAATATAACGGTGTAGGTATTTACTGTGTTTGGCATCGCGGTGCCTTTAGTAGTGGATTCACGACTTGTTTAGATAAGTTCTACAAGTTTCACTTCCGACGATAAAACGATAGATAAAACAATATTGTTTGCATATTATTATAACGACGAAAGTTACTACGAACTACTACGGTTAGTTAAATAATTGCAATAATTTTTCACCATATTATTTTTGCAAATGGATCGATTATTGTTTGTTATTATTATTGATAAATGTATAAAGTGGGCTTTGTTCTTCGGATGATTACGCGGTTGTCTGAAAATTTGATTATAACGAATTAATGTATAAAATAAGTTAAAAACAAAATGAATTATAACTGCGGTTTGAAAACTCTTTACATACTCGTATTATGTTCTGATTATTGTTGGTGAAAATCACCGGAAACACAATTTTCATGAACCGCAGACCTACGGATTTATAAGCATCAAAGAATGAAAAATAAAATAACGACTCGATCGCAAAATGTATATTTGTTCAATGACGAAATTAAAAGGAAAGTACGCGCGTATGACAAAATGACTGGCGGTAAACGGGTGTTGTTTTTTAGGTACGTGTATTTGAAGGTTTTAAATTTTTTTAAATTTTTTTTCTTTTGTCAATTATTAGCTATTAGCTAATGGAAAATTCTTCGACGCGTCTTTTGATTATTTAGTATTTATTTTTTTAATAAAAAAATAATTTAATCGATCTTTTACTAATGGTATAATAAGTAAATGGTATGATACAGAAAAGAAAAAAAATACATAAAATTAAATTAAAATAATATTTACTTAACAAAAATAGACGCCTCTCGCTCATGGCACTCTTACAGACTTTGATTTAGTAATTACCGGCCCATATAGTACATGTTTATGTACATAATATATTATGTACTTGTATATGTATGTCTGTGTTTATTTTCATAGATTTTTTTATTTTGTTTTTTTTTTATAGAATACGATTAAATTATTTATTATTTTTTTTTAATAATAAAGTAATTATTGTTAAATGTATTAAAATCCACGCGCCATAGTATCATATAACATAATATTTTTCCGAGTAAAATGGGACTGCTAAAATAAAGTATCAAATACCATACAAAACATCAATTATTTCACTATTCATATCGTAACTTTATTAACACGTATTTTAATTGTTCAAGATTGATGATTGCCACAAGTAAAAGTTCTTATTCTCTAGTATTCTCTAGTAGAAATGACGAAAAATACGCTATACGTGGGGAACTCAGAAGATTTTTCAATTCTATATTGTAGATTTCAATTGTATTTTCACGCAACGTAAACAATTGCGCGCTCAATTATTCGCCTGATGGTGGGATATCGTTATATAAAAAATAAAAAAGAATAAAACGCGTCAATCGATCAAAACTATATCCAAGCGATGCACGTGTAATCTCACACTTCGGGAGCCGGCGGCGGCGCGACTCGCGCGTGACTCCGCGACCATCGTGTTGTTTACAGCAGCGCCTATATGGTTTAATTTCGTGCGCTGTCGCCGGTCGTCTGCTAAACGCCGGGGCCGCCGCCGCCGCAGTATATAATATTATTATAATAATGTGCGTAGACAACGATCGTCGTAATATTAATAATAATAATATTGTATAAGCGGACTGCGATATATAAAGTGCGGCGGGGCCGGGGGTAGTACGGCGGCGGGGTCGATCGTGCATGTGACGTCTGTGATAAGCGCTTTACCCCGGGTCGCGGGCGCGCGAGTCTTCGTATATTATAGAGAGAGGTATAATAATATAATAATAATATACGTATATAATGCATAGTCGTAGTAGTAGGACGACGACGACGACGACGAGTGGTGGCTGTATAGTAGTTTTGATAAAATCCCGCGGTTTTAATTAACAATGTCAATGGCAGAGGTATTTATATAATGCTCGCGCGCGCGCGCGTGTGTGTAGCTATACTATAGTATACGACGCGTCTGCTACGCGTCTGGACCGGACGCCGCCGCCGCCGCCGCGGTGTATAGAGAGAAGGCGGCGAGCTGGAGGGGTTGCGCGAGAGAAAACTGCTTTTGGCCGCTGTTAATATTATAAAATAATATATACGCGCGTCCGCGTCGGCGCGCGTTACGCGGGAAAACTTATCGCGCGTGCGGTCCGAGCGCGCCGCGGCGGCGGCGGCGTCAGTGCATTACGCGCCCCGACGCCGTGTACGCCGGTAGTCGCGAGCATCAATCGGCAGTATACCGCTCGCCCCGAGGGCGCGTTTAAACGGCACCGACCACGCAGAAGACCACGTACACGACCGACGAGGGTTCGAAGAAGCCGTAAGTTAAACGTGTGTGTGTGTGTGTGATGTGTTGCATGATTTGTTGTTGTTTTCGCGAAAAATATAATTAACAACAGAATGAAAAATAACCAAACGATTGGCTACGTTTCGCGCCGGGCCCCGAAAAGTCGTTTCACGTTGTCTTAGGCCCCGCCGGCGGCACACGTGCGCGCGCGAACGCGCGGCGTTATCGTCGCCGCGACGATTTCACGGGGGACGCGGGCGGGCGACAATGTTTGCGCGACGCCAGCCGCGCGCGTCTCGCGTTTGAACAGGTGCCGGCGGCGCGGCGCGGCGTGTTGTAACAAGTGTCGGACGCACACGTTCAGGGACGACGCGACGGGGGGACGAAACGCGAACGCGAACGCGACCGCGCCGCCGCGGCGATTGATCGAGCCGGGGGACTGTCGGGCGCGCGTTCGGACTTTTTTTCTTTTCTTTTTTCGCCCCGTTCGGTTTCGTGAGTTTCTTTCCTCTCGTCCGAAGCGAAATACTGCAAGTGACGAGGAAATAACGGGGAAAATAATCTGGAAAAAATCGGCTCGCGCGCGCGTTTCACGCGGTTTCCGGGCCGACCATGAGGGCCAACGGCTATCACAGGTGCTATTCCATCATCGTGGACAACAACAATCACGCGCCGCCGCCGCCGCAGCACAAGTTCAAGGTGAGACACACGATTCCGCGCGCGCCGGTCATCGAATCGTCGTTCAATCGGCGGTCGTCCCTGTCCGGGCAAACCGCGATCCGATCGCCGCCGCCGTCGTCGATTCGAACGCGTTCGATTTTCGTCCGTTCGCGGTAAAAATATGTGTAAACATTATAACCGTCGTCGTTCTTTTGTTTACGCGTTCTTCGCGCTCTGCTACGTGATCCACGGCATTAGTTGGTCAACCAAACTCTTATCGACGGATAAAATAATAAAATACATATCGCTTAAATCTTTAACAAACGCCGAATTCGTCTACAGTTCTTTCAGCTTATGATTCTGGCGAAATCACGGTCTTGCCTACGGTTGCTCCGTTTCGTGTTTCTCCTGCGAGAACTGTCTCGTGGACGTCCGCCTAACTTTTCATTTTTCCCTATTACTTTAAATAACTACAGTAGAACCTCGATTATCCGAACTAATTGGGACCGCACCTAGTTCGGATACGCAAAAGTTCGGATATTGGAAATATAAAATAAAAGTATTTATTATTATTATTAATATTCTATTAGAATTACATTATTACATTACATTATCAGAAATACATTACATTATTAGAAATAAATTAGGTACATACATACATTATTAGAAATAAATAAATACATAATTAAATAAACATTACATTTATTTTATTTATTATAATTTTTTGACATAATTATCAATTTTAATTTGACTAATTCGGATAACAGACCGTTCGGATACGCTAATTATAGTTCGGATAATAGAGGGTTCGTATAACGGAGGTTCGGATAATCGAGGTTTTACTGTATTTTATTATATTTTCGTCATCGTGTAAAAGCACGTAAATCGGTAATAATAATTGTCGTTTAAAGTCGTTACGTCTTGATCCTAATAAACGTGCAATAACGCGCTTGCTCGTTTAAATATTAAAATAAATAGTTGTACGTACCTACTTCATTCATTGCGAACTGAAATAAACGTGTCGGAGGCACATTTCATTTCTGGCCTCCAGTCGTCTGTCGCTGACGCGCACTCGACAGAAAAAAAAAAAAAAATGAATATTTTCAAAGTGTTTCGGGTTCATTGGAAAACATAATATATAGAAATGAATACGTTTATACGTACGTAGTGTTGTAATGTTGAAAAATAATTTCGGATGAGAGGTGGGCAGGAGGGGGGGGGGGTTCAACCCTCAAAACACTCGCTCGTCGACGAGCCGGTCCGTCGAAAAATATATATCATATCGAATACGCCGAATGAGCCGGAAAATTGTCTACAACTGTATTTTTCTTTGTCCTATTACTATGAAATTCGACCGGCGCGGCGCGGCGGCGTGTGTGCGTCGTCGTTTTCGCGTCCGTGTGTTGTTCACATCGCTGCGCCGCACCGGCGTAACCGGCGGGCGTTGCAGCTGTGCGCTACACGTTTCGTCGTCCAGTCATCCACGTTATTTATTATGGTTATTTTTATTTAATTAAGAAAGTCCAAGTGTCGTCCCCCCCTCCCCAAGAGCTTTACCATAACGTCCTGGAACAGGAAGAAGGGCGGCTTTTTAAAAACGATGGTTTTTATTTTTAGAATAAAAAAAGAAACGCAAGCTAATAAAAAATCGATATCAATATTAATTTTTTACTGTACAGATTTGACTTTGAAACGATCACACGGCACTCGGGTTTCGATCGATTTCGTTTTTCATTTTTTTTTTTTTTTTTTTCGGAAATTCAAACCCACGTCATACCCGCTTTATCGCGATAAAACAAACTGTATTTATTTTGTCGCGTAGACAAATTTTCTTCACGTCCGATTGATGTTTTAACATTCCGTAGTCCTCGGTTGTTGTTTTTTTTTTTACGTCTATAATATCGTTGTATTTTTATCGAGTTTACGTAAACTACGATTTTTTAACCAACTCTTTGAATGAGTTACGAGCTTTTGTAACGGTCTCGTTTTGGAAAATCTTGCGCAACTGTCAAATCCAGGCTCGTATACACAGCCATATACAACGTGTGAAGAGTTGGTTTCAACCACCTGAAATGTTTAAAAAAAAAAAAAAACGTTACTGCTATTTTTGCGTCGGATAGATATAATATAATATACTCGTGTATATACAGTGATGGATCCCGAAATTTTTACCAAGAGTTTTATCGTTTCGTCTTAATTTATACTTTTTAGTGATTTTTCGAGGGTTCGAGGTTCGTGATGAGTATACAGAGTGAGACCGTACGGTATACGTACGCCTTGTATAGCGATGTTAACCGTTTCTAAAACGTTTCGATAATAGTGTAACTCACAATAATATCAATAAAATTCGACTGTAAAATAAAGAAAAGTGGTTTCTCACACAGAGTTTCGGCGGGAAAAACCGAACGATTTTTACACGCTCGAACGCGGCGAATTTTCTATTTAAAATGTGTTCTCCGAGGTGTGTTTGGTTTTTTAAAATACCGAAGTAATCCGTGGCGTAGGACGTTAAATAAAATAAACACACCGGGTATAACTCGCATAGGTACATTTAAAAACGCCCGTCTAAAAACGTAGCAGTAAATACACGCTTTTTCCTCGTAAAGATCTTTACGTCGTCGTCGTCGTCGACTAAAACGATTAAAATGTATTTTTACGCGACCGACGAAAATGAAATGAAAAACTTATTTTTCAGACGTGTAATAAAAACGTTCTCGCGTCGTCGTCGTCGTCGTCGTCGTCGTCGTGTGACGTTTCCTCAAAGTCGGCATGTGCTTTTCTTCGTAAACTCAGATTTCAAACGAAGCGAATGACGTAATATAGTCGTGTGTACGACTTTATTATAATATTATGCTTTATTTTAATCTTACGTGCACTCCAACAGCGAGTGTCGAGTGCAGCCCCCCCCCCCCCACCCCCAATCACCCCACAACACTATTAATCAAAAACGAACTCGAGAAAATTTTCTTTTAAATCGTCTAATATAAAATATAATTGTCGAAACGCTTTGGCGTTATTTATACGTAGTTCTCGCGTTCAATACAAAATATGATTTTAATTGAATAACGATCGATTGTTTCCGGAGTCGTACACAATATTATTGATTGCGCGGTCGAACATTTTAGAATAATTTCGAACTTTTGAATAATTCAAATTTTAATTTTAATTGCGTTCAAACCGGGTATAAAATATTTCTCGGTTTTCGAACTTTTCACGAGGATATTAATTGTTCGAACACGAAATATCTAAACGTCGCGCCGCCGCGCGCCGTATCGATTCGGACCGCGTTTAAAACGATTTTTATTGTTGTTTTCAATCAAATAATATATTGTATTTATTCGACACCGACCGGTGATAATGATGGGCTGAGGACGATTATTAGGCGAGACCGGCGCCCGCCACAGGACGTGTTTTTGCTATGCGTTTTGCGTGTTAAATTATCCGAAACTCATTATCGTGAAAAAAACATCAGAAATTATTTATTTGGGTCGAGTAAATCCGATCTTGCAGTTCTCTTTTATACGCCATACGTACAACAAGTGTGTGTAGTTAGTAAATTAATAAGAATGATTTAATGTTTGTGTTGATTTTATTTATCTATGACATGTGTTTAAGTATTTAAAAAATCAATATGTGTCAGAATAAACACTAAACAGATTAGCGATTATAGGTCGGTCTAAACAATTTTTATGAAATCCAATATATATTTATATATTGTTTACTGCGCGCGTTTAAAATGCACATTTATCTAATTTATAAAAACTGGTTCAATCGTATACAGCAGGATTACGAAAAAATACAAATCAATACTTGTATGTTTTATAACCGTGTCTCGTACAAATTACTGAAAACACGTAAAAGCGACCGAAACAATTATCATGATAATTTGCGATGTGTTTTGAAAAAAATTCAAAACACTACAAGTTGAAAAACTTTTAATATTTATAATAAAATAATGTTTTTTTCATTCAACCGTGTGGTAATTTTACTTCTATGTCGTGCATTACTTTAAGGATACCGAGTATATTGTACTAAACACTTTTAATGCTATAATTATGAATAAATTTAAAATATTTTTAATATAAAACCTTGGTGGTAACACCTTTATAATTAAAATTAGCGTTTCATAAAATAAAATAAAACACCTATTTTAATCTCAATAGGACTTTTGGGTACTAAAAAAAAAAAATAGAAGAATTCACACCAAAAAGACTACTAAATACAATAAATTTTCTGAAGCTTATATTATGTGAGACTCAATATTATCGAGTATGTGCTATTACAGGTATAAAAACATACATTTTTTTTACCTACCTAGTGAAATTGTCAATTATTGATCGTGGTTTTTTATTTATTTTTTTTTTGGTTGAGAATAACGACGAAAATGTTGTGATTGTCGACAGAGAAGATACACCAGCGTTTGGTAACCACATTTTGATGACCAGCTTTAGACGTCTGAAATGATAATCTTCAGATGTTTGACGGTGGTGAGACTATACACCTTTTGCACCAGAAATTTGAGTGCTAAATTCTTGATCGAAACTTGCATTCTTTAAAAAACACCTTGTGCGTTAATATTTTATCGAATTACGATAGTTATTAATTTTTTTTAATTAATTGAAAACAAAAATAAGTATATTCGTAATGAAATAAATAACTGTTTTGCTTAGTACTCTTTTAGTATACTATATTGTTTTATTGGATATTCTTGGTGAAGTTATCAATAATAATATTGTTGATTTCGAACTCTGAAACACGAGAACGTGAAATGCGTACGTCGTCGAAGCGTTGGAAAACCTTTTCATACGACTTTCGCTATCGAGACGTCGTCGTCGCGGAGGCGTTTGTTCAAACTCAAACGCCGCGCACGTCTTCTCGATACGAACAATATAATATAGTCATCAAACATTCAATACGTCTTACTTAAATCAATTACTTATAAATACGTCGTCGTCGTCGTCATCATTTCCGCGGACAATGAATATAAAATAACGTGTGAAACGCTCGCCGATGTGTAATTTTCACAAAGCAGAGAGAGTTGCGTGGGGAGGGGCTGAAATCTATATATATATATTTTTTTGTTTTTTTTTCCCCGATGTATTCACACCGAACCACGTGTTTTCCATCAAACAGGCTGGGGAGACGGGGGCGAAGGAGACGCGGGCGAAGGATACGGGGACGAGGTTAACCCCTCGGGGGCCGAAGCGAACGGCAAAATATATAAACAATTATACGAACTATACGTATAATAATGGTAAATTAACACTGCCGCCGCGCGTCCGTCGTCGCGCCCCGCGCTCGTTTCCTTGATTTTCCCACGGCGCACGTAAACGCCGGGGCTGTTTGTCACGCACGTAATATTAACGTTACTCGTGGTTATTATCAAATTGTCGCGCGTACATTCTACTGTTTTATCATTACCGCGGCGTACTCGTATTCGTTCGCGTAATATACTCGACGCCTCCAACGATTCAACTTGGAAAATTACGATTTAAAAAAATCAAACCGAAAACCTCGTGAAAGTTGATTATTTTCAGTTATAAAATATGTGTCGTTTTCACCGGGTATAGAATATTTTAAAACGTAATAATTCTGTTTCGATCGAATCGATATCCTAATATTTTACGATTATTAATTTAATTACAAAAGTCAAATTCTTCGACGTTTCTTCAGAATTGCCGTCGTCCTAGCCACTGACTCGATGAATAATAATAATAATTTGTACTGCGCGATTCGAAAAATACACATAATAATATAATATCGACCCGACACGAAGCCGTCGCCGCCGCCGCCGCCGCCGCCATAATAATCCTCCGCGGAAGAGTGTGCTGCGGCACAGGACCTATCCGCCGCGCGCGTGTATATAGTCGTCGCCGTCGGTCGATAGAAAACATGTGTCCTTTTTTCCATACTGACGATTTCCGACTGCCACCGACAGCGCACGTACACAAACGCACAATACACAACACACACACACACACACACACACGTGCGAGCGACGGGGCCGCCCGCAGCTGGTTAATGTTTATCTAATAATACACATCGGCAAGAAAATGCGGTCTCGGAAGTGCTTTTTCCGCGCCGCCTTTGGTCGATATCATCGCCGTCGTCGTCCTAGCCGTAATAATAATAATAATAATAATAATAATAGTAATAATAGGTGTGAGCCCGACGGATTAAGCTCACGATTCATAATATTATTGTTGAAAGCGAGAGAATTTTTTTTTGTCCGTCACTCGAATCGGCCGAGATTTTTATTTTCCCCGGACGATTTTATTTCAGCTCGAAATTCACACCGCGACTCAATATGCATTGTTTTTAGCGTCGATCGAAAATCGATATATTTGCCGTTCTATTACCTCGCGCGCGATCATCACATCGGATACTTTTAGAGCGTGTCGAAACGCCCTTTTTAAAGTTTCGACTTCTGTCGTCGGCACATTCGAACATCTCGTTTTATTTTTCCAACATCGCAAACCGTTTGTCTTCAATTTTCGACGTCTCGGAAGTTTTTGGATTTTCACTTTGTGATTTTTGTTTTCCACGAGCAAAATTTCAACCGCTTTTGTACTACACGGCAGGTACACAAGCCCATGAATAATAATAGCCGTCTGTAAAATTATAATATGTAGTCGTCAAAAACACTTTTTCTTTTAAATATTTTACACTTGATAAACCGTTTATTTCGATAACGATTTATTATACGAACTTTTCGTGTTCGCGACGTAAAAATGCGAAATACTCGTTTAAAATTTATCGAATTGTCTAGTTACGATCGAATAAAATATCTCACGTCGTGAAATACCGTTTTTTCTAGACAAACCAACAGTTTACTTTGTTAAAACGCTGTTTTTCGTAGTATATCTGTCAATGTAAATCATTTTGAAAAATAGTAAAAACAAATTCTAAACGAGTTCAATTACTATATTCATAAGCATAAATTAGGGATCAGTAGAAAAATCAATGTTTTTTATAAAAAACGTCTGCGTTTAAAAAATAACAGTTAAAAATATAGTATATTATATCATCCTGGATAACAAAAGTACAACGATTTATATTTTTCAAATTTATTTAATTTCCCGTGCTCTCGCCGATCACATTGGTGTAACAATTAATTTAAATACGATAAAATAAAATATATTATCTTTTTGAAAAAAAATCGTTCGACATTGCTCCGTTTGTATTTTATATAGTTGATAATGACATTTAATGAAAAACCGGAAAAGCAACCCAAATTCATTTGTTAAACATTCGAAACTATTTCAACTCTCTCCGCTGACATACACACGCGTTTGTATGAAAATACCCATATAAAATAATATATTATATAATATCAATTTATACAATAAATTAATAAATTTACATATATGCGCGGCATGTTGTTTGACGTTTCTAAACGTTTTACCTGAAGTTGACACGCTCTGCTCGTGCACGTTAATTGAATTTCCACTTGATTGAAATATTATGTTATGTTTTCGATATGCTTTGATCCTTTAACAGACATTTATACGTACGTACAGCATGCCGACCGTTTATGAAGTCTTTTATACGTACGTGTTGGTGAACGGCGGGAATTTCAAAAAATTATTTTATCCCGCTGTCGTTTGTGTATTTGTACGTACGTATATTATGTTGGAAAAACCAATTCGATTTGATTATTTCTTGAGTTCCGTTATTTGTGTACGCGCTTGTTCGAAAAAAATATGAAAATCAGTCGATCGAAATACGTAACTCGTGCAAATTATTGTTTGTCAATTTTTATCGACGAATATTAATCTCTGATATCACGTGAACATAATACGTATTATATATTTACATTTTACAAATACGATTTCTCATATCTACCTAGTGATAAATATTAAAACCGAGCACTCGTATTTCGTTTTTCTCACACGAGCCGTTCGAATGTGACCCGTAAAACGTTAACCGAATTCCATTTAAACGCACGGGCAATATTGCCGTTGCGTTACGCGTATTTTTTGACATTCGTTAATCTATCTATATATATGTTACGGTGAATGATGTAAACGTGGTAAAAGACGTCATTCCCTGGTAAATTACATCATTTACCTAAAAATTGGTAAATGTTGTAAATGCAGACATTCCCCGGTAATTGTCGTAAATCCCCAGTTTAATTGGCGAATGATGTTCAATACTTTTATGTCGGTGTGAACGATCAGCGATAAGCGTGTAAGTGCCGAATAAGCTTTTAACAGTAGGGCAGAAATAGGATGATGGCTGTGTTAAAAACAAAATTTTGTAATGTGACAACGGAGGCAGTTATGGCATATTTAGGTTTATGCAGTAATTGTCAAGTAAAACAATCAAATCCGAAAAGAGGGCTTGTGACAAAACCAATTCTACATTTCGCATTTAATTCAAGAGCGCAAATTGAACACCGGTGAAAGATGTACATTTGAATTTAAAATCTGGTTTTTTACATCATTTACCTACATAATCGAATTATTTTGGTAAAAGACGTCATTCACCGGAGAATGACGACATTGACCAATATTCTACCTACATAATCGAATCATTTTGGTAAAAGACGTCATTCACCGGAGAATGACGACATTGACCAATATTCATCTTTCACCGTAACATATATAAAAATCGATGTACATTTTAATAAATTTTATAGCTCAAGATCCACCGAACCGATTTCGATAAAAATTTTAGGGCATATTAAGATTGATATGTAGATGATTTCTGTGAAGTTTGTACGCTGTGCAATATGTGGTTCCGGAGTTATGGCCTCTTAAGTGTACAATATTAATCACACATTGTTATTGTTTTGCCATGGAGATATATTATATAAACTCTATGTGGTTATGTTTTATTATTTGTTTCCGTGGCACGTGCGTCTATGACATTTTCTATTAATTAGTTTGAGATGAAATGAGTTTGTTTTTTATTCAATTTCAATTATATGGATTTTGGTGTAAAAAATGCCACGACAAAAACGACTGAATATATTACGCTATTTAACTTTTTTCCAATTTTTTTTCAGAGAGTTGTTCCAAATACCTTTCTGAATGTCGTCACGACGCCCGATTTTCAAAATTCGACCCCTACCGGATTTAAAAGGGGTAAAAGGGGTAAAAATGAAAAAAAAACTGATAAAATAAAAAGTTACACCGCACACGGGCGAAGCCGGGTTATTCAGCTAGTTGTGTTCATAATTTTTTCGAACACTCTTAAATTGATGTGATTTCGATTCACACCAACGGATTTTCAACCGAGTTAATGTTTCAATCGTGGCGCTAAAGGACTTGTCCGATATCAAAGTTCGGCGAACTGCTGTTACGTTACGTTAAATGCTATTATTCGCACGAAGCTGGTCAAACTGTTTAAAATAAATCTGTTATTATCAGCCGTATCGGAACATAATAGTTTCCTTAAAAACGATCAATGTCTAAACTATTATTTATCATACTTTTATTAGTATACTGCTTTTTAGAGCGCCGACTGTCGTATTTGTAAAATTAACATCTGCGTTGGTTTTTTTTTTTTCAGTCGATGGAACCAAAAGCTATAAAAGAAGAAGCAGTCGAACGGGATTCCAGTATTCTAGACGAGCCCAATGTAAATAATAACAATAATAACAAGGAGTCTGCGTTCAGAATACATAACCGTAAGTGCTTATATTTTTTGTAAGTATGATCTCGATTGAAGCAATAACACTCTAAATTGTTAGATCGGAGTTATATTATAATTATAAAATATCAGTATAATAACTCGAAGAAAACACTAGGTTTGTTATTACGTATTATTATTAACTAGCGTTTAAACTAATGCGCCTGATGAGTGATATTACAATAATACATGGTAAAAAACGATTTACATAATCGAGTACTATTTTCAACCTAAAAATTATAATAATATCTTACGTCAATATATTATCTACTCTTATATTATGTACTTGATATTTTTGTAATACTTTATTATAAAAAACAAATTTTCTATTCGTCGTTTCGCTTGGAGTTTAAAATGATTACATTTAGATTTCATTTTCAAACCAATAAATTCATAAGCTATTGCCTATTGAGCCTGGATTTTAAAATAAAGAGGATCATTGTATTTGAATAATGCATTCTAGGTCATAAGCTGGCGATAAAGGTCCCTTAAATACATATATAGTGAAATCATATTCACGACGAACATGGCAATACATTAGTTTACGAATTCTCGTCCTCATTTTACATTACATATTATATTAATAATAACGTTTCTCATGAGCGTTTAAATTTCTCTGAAATCGCCGATAATAATTACTTTAGTGTTTTTATAGAATATTACAAAACCAATTTTTTAGCATTTTAAACAATATTTTCACAAAATTAACGAAAATCAATATTTCAGTAAATGAAAATCTACTGTATATGCCGTACAATCGACGGTATTTATTATTTTCATATTCTGTTCAATTTGTTATCTTGAAATACCATATAGTATTTTAATATAATATTTTAATTGAGTTTCGAATCAATAAATTCTAAAATACGTATAAGTTTTGTTGACAAATAAAACAAAAACAAATAAATATTTAAAATGATTAATAATTAAATAACTAAACAATATCGAGCTATAAACAAATGAATTATTTTATCGTTCGACTTTACATTACTATATACGGACTACTATATTATAATATAAATACCTATACGTATGTTTAACGCATACAACGTATAGTATATATTTATAAATAAAAATCAAATAACAATTTAATCAAAAACAATATAACGAGAGATAATATGCTCCTAGAATGTAATATATTAGCCTCTGAGATTCGTTTAAAACGTTTCGTTTTCGATACAATAGTCATATCTAGAGCTAGGATTTTAATGACCTAAAAAATACACAAAAATGCACTAAAAAAAATATGCAAAAACGACCTAAAAACTCTAAAAAATGAACTTAAAAAAAACAAAAATTAGTTAAAATACACAGAATGAACGTAATATTTGTAATATTACGTAAAAATGACCTTAAAAATGCAATAAAATGCATTTAACACAAAAAATGCAAAAAATGCAAAAAAAATACAAAATAAAAATTACATATTCTACATTGTTATATCACGAAACAAATTTAGTTTTTGGTTAGAATTGTATAGCACTTGAAGAAAAAAAATGCAAAAGTCACCAAAATCCTAGCTCTAGTCATATCTATACTAAATCGACATTGTTGTCGGACTGATTTTCGCGCGAGTAGAAAGGCGATTTACAGTATTAAAACGGCGCTGGACGAACATCATAACGCGTTGTTCGCGCCGCATAATTCGTTTAGAACGCGTTTCTCTCGGGAAACGACGAAGCGAAACACGTCGCCACCGCCGCCGTCAGTCGCACGACGACCGCGACGGCGCGCGATATCTCGCAGCAACGTGAAATAATTCGAGATACCGCGAGCGCGCGAGCGTGTAAGTCGTAAGAAAACTACACAATATATAGAGATGCGAATGAAAATTATTAAGTGTCGAGTTTCGTAGTAATAAGAAAAATAAAATAATAATAATAATAATAATAATAAAAGCGAAATATTATTATAAGGCGAATTGAAGCCGGCACGTCTGTTACACGCGCACACCCCTCCGCTCACCCTCCCCTGCTCCCCCCCCCGACACCTGCGATTGACGTTCTTTAGTAAAATATGGCGCCATTCTTGGTCTCCTTCCAATAACTTTCACGCCACCACCTCTCTCTCGCATTTATTAAAACCCGAAATTTATTATAATGTTCGGCCGATTGTAAACCCTTTTTTCCCCGTTCTCCTACACATATACCCCTGTCCTGCCCCTCCCCTCACGACGCCCTGGGACCGTCACCCCGTCCTGTCGCGCCGACACCGTCACACGCCGCCGCCGCCGCCGCCGCCACGCTACGTGCCAAATATGATTTATCTGAAATCCATAAAGCCGTCCGACCTGCGTTTCCCTCCGTATTACGGGCCATGTCGGCGGCAGTGCAGCAGTTAGCCGGCGTGTCGGCGATGACGTCGCGGCGTCGGCGCTGCAGTACGAGTATTATAGTATACGTATATAGGTATATAAAGTTGGACGACGACGGGGCGGTGTTGGTCGGGATTATTAATTAAAGTTCAGATCGTTTCGTGAGCTCTCTTAAATAGGACCTCTCTGTTCCGACAACCTCGGCGAACCGATATACCTATCATTACGAAATATATTTTATGTACATAAAGTGTTCCTTAACCACCGTACGCGATGGAAAAAAACACATCGATGTTTACCTGGTCTCGCTCACTCAAAATTAATACGTGTGTGTGTGTGTTTTCGAGTCAATCGGACAAGGTTAGGTGCTGACTGATGACAGTGGCGCAACTAGGACTTTTTCAAGGGGGGTGTCCGCCAGTAGCTTATACAGTATTTCCCCAATTCATTACCAAATTCGTTAGTATACTATGTACAAGTGACAGTCGTCACGACTACTATTAAATATTAATAATGTTTTAATGATATATTTATTTTTAGTCATGATTATGTTCCGAATTTGTCGATAAACTATGGACAAAAGACTTGGTAACATTTATCAGTTATAAATTTATAACACTAGATTTAGATTTTAAAAAATATTGAACATTTTTTTTCAATGGTTATTGAATATAATTAAATATAAATTTCCTATTATACGGTTCAAGGGGGGTGTCCAGACACCCAAAACACCCCCCTTGGTTGCGCCACTGACTGATGACCCGTGCTGACTCGGACTACGGGCACGTTTTTCAATATTTACAGAAACGATAGCAAGACATACGTATATAACTCGCGAAACGAATGCGGCATTTTGTAGTTTTCATAGTTCAAATTTTGCCCGTTCGACTCGACTATTAAATAACAACCCTATCGCGGTTCCGTTTGTGCACACGCGTTGCCATCGGGGCCGCGGAGAGAAACCCGGATCTGGGAGCAGTACGCCGCGGGAGTCCCGTCATATTTCCGATTGTCAGTCGTCAGCTTTGTCGTATAGACGTTGTCATAGACGAGTAAAATGGCGCGGTCGGTTTTTGAAACGCACGCGATAGATCGTTATTTGAAAATAACAAACGGACAAAAAAAAAGTGTTTTCAAATGTACATTATTATTTTCTTAAATTAAATGTTTTTTTTTTTTTTTCTTTTACACACATTTTTTTATAATTATTTAAAATATTTATCGTATATTTACCGACAACGGCTGTGCAAATAATAAACTCCGAACTTACCCGCTACGTTTATATTTGATCGGTTTTTTTTTTCTTTCTTTTTTTTTCTTATGGATACAACAGATCTACGATGTTCCAATTTAACCGTGTCGCGGGTTGGGTTAATAATAATCGAAACGACTTTTACGTTTTATCTCACTTTATTTCCAAATAATAATAATATTATTAAATAGTCAATGACGACAGTAGTAATATTATGGTCGTACACGCGCACGCCGCGCCGGTGGCGAATATATTATATACACACATATTAATATTAACGAAAAGATATTAAAAATTAAAAGAAAAGAAATGGCAAAACAAAGGCCAAAACTCGTCCGAAACGTCTCGGAGCGAACTATTTGGGCAATGACGAGTGAGATCGCGGTATACGTGAGACTAACCTGTTCCTTAAATATTTTGTTATATCGCTTTGTGTCGATTCATAAAACATACGATTTCCGATCGTTTCTACAACACTCGAAACCGAACAGTCTCCGCGGGTCCTTTCGACACAAATGACGGGCACTGATCCCCCTTTTCCTCTGATCGCTGTGCGCGTGTCGTATACACATTGACGACGACGAAGCCGCAAAGTTTTTACTCGGACCGGCGCGGCGGCGACTATATTGTTATGTGTTTTTAAATCGGTGTCTCCTACCCGTTATCCTTTGACTCCTCGGCGTGTTATCGTAGTGCTCGGGGTTTTGTGACACAGCGGTCTAGAGTTCGTGTCGTCGACAGTGCGTTAGCGCCGCTCGAAGTTCGCCGAACGCCGTTGAAAAGTTTCGAGCGGTCCGGAAACATTATTTTCAATCGGCGGCGCGTGGAAAATCATCACTACCTAGGTCGCAATCATCGATTGCCGGGTTTTAGTTAATTAAAAGTTTTGTCAACAGCTCGTCCTATATTATATAGTACAATATATTATTATCGGGCGTATCGATATTATGACGTATTGTGCGACGGATTATGTTATATACAATCGAACTAACGGTAAATTAATAAAAACGATAAAACGGCCCCGAAAAAAAAAAACCCTTTTAAAAATCATTTAAAATGCGCCCCCGTTATGAATGTTATTAAAAATTTACTCAACGTGTCACGAAAACACAAACCTTTTACAAAAAAAAAAAACAAACAATACGGGTAATTGATAACTACTGTTAAAGATGTGTCGAGCGTGATACTTGCATACGTGTACATCGAATAAATTAACACGAAAAATGAAACTCGATATCGATTATAAAGTTCGTTGATGCGATTGAGAATTTGATAATTTATACCAGGGGTCGGCAATCTTTTTTGATGGAAGAGCCAAAAGTTACAATATACAAAATTTTTCAGATTTTAAAGAGCCACTAAAAATGTTCGTAATTTTTTAAATATAATTTTATTTTTAAATTTTAATAGACATAATAATAACAAAATTAATTATTATAATATAATACATTTATAATAAAAAAAACAGTTTTTAATAATAGAGAAACACATCAATGGGAGCAATGGCTTTGCATGTCTTTTGAAAGGTCTTTTAAATTTGGCTCATAACTTGTTGTTTTAAGTTTCAAGCACGACTCTAGATTTTTATTTGTTAGTTGGCTTCTTACTTTATTTTTTATTGTATTCATGCAAGAGAACGCTTGCTCACACGAATATGTTGACCCAAAAATTGCAAGCACTCCAAATGCCAACTTTTTCACTTCACTGTAGCATTCTGGAAGACTATTCCATGCGTCGAATATAAATTCCTCTACTCTCGGCATTTCTTTTAGAGCTGTCCACTTTTTCTGCGCGACGTGCATGCATTTCTGAACCTCCAATTCTTCCAACTTACTCTTGAGTTCTATGAACTTGTCACTCCACAGGTCTTTGTTTTTTAAATCCAGCAATTGCATTTGAAACGATCCAGCATCAATTTCAAATGGTTCAATGTTGATCTCATGGGTGTTTGTGTTGAGAGGATTTACTATAAATGCGAGAGTACTTTTGTTTGTTTTGAATTGCTCGAATCTTTTGGCGAATTCATCCTTCATTTTTTTTATAGTTATGCAAAAGTAACTAATGTCAATATTTTTTTATAAAATATTGTTTTTGAACATAAAATATTAATTTTTGTGTGTGTAGCTGGAGAGCCGCCACTTTAGACCGAAAGAGCCACATGTGGCTCGCGAGCCGCACATTGCCGACCCCTGATTTATACGCATGTATCAGAGTATCATTATATGATTTAAAACTCTCTGAAATTCGTCGAGGAAAAAATTTCACAATAGTCGTTATACTCGTATACGTAAATACGCCGCGCGCCGGTCGTACGATTCCAAGTGAAATTATTAATTTCAAAACGAAATAATTGAAATCCCCGTTTTGAATAAATTTTAAATGAAATCGTTTTTGTATTCCTTATTCTTCGAGACGGGGCGGCGGCGAATTCATAAACCGTCGAGTCGTCGAGTACACGTCTGCAGTGCGCCGCCGCCGTGCTCCGCGACCGGCCAAAAATACGTATTATACATCGAGATCTCGCGGAAATATGCAAAATATACGCTTTATTATATTATACATTATACATTTCCAACGTGATTAGGTTTTTTTTCGTAATTGTATTGGCTCGGAACCGTGTATTTTTTATATTATTATTATTTTCGATCAAACGGAAAAAAATAATAATAATAATAATAAAAAAAAAAAAAAACGTATATTAATTAACCGAATTCCTTGTGCGTGGAAATAAATTGAAAAAGTTCAGCTGTGCACCGCGGCCGTCGCCTCCCCCACCCCCTCCCCCATCTGCCCGTCGCGGTGGCGCGCACGGGACCCCGTCGACGGGCGTCGGCGGCGGAGGCTGGGGCGGCTGGCCGGGCGCCAGAGGGTCTGCTGCTTGGCGAATAATCAATTCGCTATTTAGATGACACTCGACAAACCGTCGAGTTCCAAATATTAAATACACACTCAACTACCCCGCCCCCGCCGCAGCTATTCCCACGCCCTCCGCGACTTCTCCTATCTTTCCTCCAGCGAGACGTGTTTAATCTTGATAGATGACTATATATTTATATGTATATGCCAAGTGCATATACGGTATAATATACGTATAAATATATATTATATGAAATTATTTTTTCCTCTCTCTCTCCGCCGCTCTTTGCGATTTATTATTTGAAAATCTATCGTTTCGCTCGCTCAATGTGTGAACACACATTCCTCAGACATTATATTGTATACGTATATTATCGTGTTGTATTTGCAAGGTCTAGAGGTGCAGGGGTCGGGAACCTTTTCGTAGGAAAGAGCCATTTTTTAACAAAAAAAAAGTTACCAGACCATGATGCCCAGAGAGCCGCACAGGTTTGAGCAACCTTTTATTTTTTATTTTTTTCGTTAGTCGTAGAGAAAGCGTTGATTGAAAGCGTTAACAATATAATATAATACGTCTTAAATTTAGAAAATATAGAAAAACTTTATTTCATTAATTCATTATTATTATTATTATTGTTTTTTTCCAAAATATAATATTATTCAATTAAATACAATAATACACAAAAAAACGTACGCGTCTACTTAATATTAGTGGGATTTTCTAACACTGAATTTCTCCTTATTTCGAGCTTATTCGATTCGGGAGAGTAATCTGTAGTTTTCAACTTCAAACAAGCACCAAGGCTGATATCATTCAGTTGACTTCTTTATTTTTATTCTTAATAAAAGTTCATATTCGAAAACGTTTGCTCACAAATGTAATTAGATCCGAAAATGGTCAACATTCCGAAAGCGACCATTATTAACTTTCGGGAAGACTGTTTCATACGTCAAATATAAACCAATATAATAATCAAACTAAATTCGTTTCGATGAAAAAACGATGATTACGATGATTTCGATGATTACGATTTGAAGATATTGTATTACTTAAATTCGTCTGGGCGATTTGCTGAAATGTCCAATATCTATTGGAATTGCACATAAACGGCCGAGTAATTTTTACCAAAACGATTTGTTTCCTTTTGTTATCGATACTTTTTGTTTGATCGTTACTATACGTCGTATATTAGGGCGGAATTGCCCAAAAAGTAATCATAAATATTATATTTCGGAATAAACTCGTCGCGTGGGTCCGGATTACGCCGTATAACTAAATAATAAATTATTTTCACGTATGACCGTCGTCGTCGTCGTCGTCGGTGGACGCGTTCTCGTTGCGTGCCGTGAAAACGTGTCGAATACGTTTATTATTATCGCCGCGCCGCCGACGAGCAATAATTTAATATACGTACATAATACAGGCCGAAGAATAAAAGCAGCGCTACTCTGTTGCGCCGAGTTTATTTTCGTGTTGGTTTTTTCTCAGTTCTCCGCCACACGCTCGTGTGTATATAGCGAAGCCAGTCGCGTACACGAAACCACTAAAACATTGTATAACATCACGAGCGAGCTATTTTCTCGACAAAGTCGACGAGTACAATATATTATAACCGACCAAGAGGATTAACGTGTTCGGACGTCATAACAATAGGCGTTTTTTTTTCGATTTTCTACGAACGAGTTGTCTAATCGTATAAATTAATTATTATCGAATACGCCTCGAGTTTACAATAATATATGTGTTGTTGTAACACCCTCCTCATATAGTTGTGAAGAGCTCGTAGTGCCGACGAAACGCTTAAAATGTACCCGCGCGTAGTTTTATAGAAATCGGAATCGCCGCGTAGTAAAATCACTCGGTTTTCTTCCCTTAGCGCTTTTCCAGACAACAAAGTTACAATGCATTTTTCAATATGCACCGATATCCTCGAATGTCCTTCCGAGTATTTATCTTCTCCGTTTTGTCAGTTCTGTTGTCGAGTTTGATACGACATTTTCGTCCTTGCACGCGGCGTTCTTTTCTAAAAAGACGCGTAAAACGTCGGCCGCGGCTTATTGCTTTGTCTGTAAATACGAACGTCCCTTGTCATCGAGACAATAATTACAATTTGTATCGTCGAGCCTATACGTTGCACTTTTGCACGTGGCCGCCCCAAGTGGAATTATTTGAAGTTTATCGTCGGCGATTAATGCGCGAACGAAACGAGCGCGTGATATTATATACCCGTTCGCGGCGGACGGCCAGGTCGAGGCGATAATTGGAACGGGATAGGTGTCGTCGGGGAGGAACGAACGCCGCCGGAAAGAGAACAATACAACAATAATAAAAATGTGTATAAATACTATAGGTAAAGCGCACCGGCGGCGGCGGGCGTGATCCCCCTCGCATTGTATACGTATATACTACCGCGGTCGCGGGACGATTTCGAGTGATAAACGCGGATAAAAACTTGGCAACGGGCCCCGCCGAAACTTTTAAACTCTCGAAAGCCCCTCGAGAATCGCGCGATAATAGTACGTGTTCCGGCGCGGAATCGTCGAGTGTATATTATAATAATATGTAATAATATAGCGCGTCTTATCGTACTACTATTATAAACTGTAACGACTCGAATTTCTAATAATGTAAGTTATTTCACTTTACGAGTTGTTACAGAACGCGTTCGACGCGGCTGTATGTAGAAACCCACACGTTTATTATCTGTCCAATATTCTCGTTACCGGTATATGTTATACGTGCAGGGCTCGTGGTCGGACTGTGAAACAAACTAACAACACACGAGGTATACACATATCGCCTTCAATACACATCATATTTCCTTCGCGCGTAAAATATAGGTTGAGATCTGGTCATGTTCGAAATCATTAAACGCCATCATATCGAGTAAAATTAAATATTAAAAATTACGATTCGAATAAACATGTTGATGTGTTTGTAATGAACCAAAAATAGAGAATGGAAATGGGTACGATGTTGGGTCGTTCTTAAGTTTGGGTTATATTTTAAGGTACCCACCTGTGGTAGCTAATTCACAGGTTTCCTATTATTGGTAAATTACCTTACAATATCACGCTAAGCCTGGGTGGTATGGTTAGCCCTATCGAAATATATAAAACGACAGATACAGTTTGGCCTATTGCAGCAGCCACTCGATATAAACGGAGGACCGTGTGATATTGTGTTAGAAGTTATTCGGGGTCGTTGGATCGACTCATTAAATGAAAGGGAAAAGGGGGATTTTTTATATGATTTAATAATTAAATGTTTTAAAACTGAGACTATTTCTACGGGTAAATTGTAATGAAAAAACCATAAGAAATCGAATTTTAATTGTCGCACGAGATACAAAAGACGATTAGACACGTTTATCTGCTGTGCAACCCTAGCCGAGTATATTGTGCCAACAAAGCGTAGACGTAACAATAAGCTGCTAGCCGGCCACTATAGGAGCCACATTGCTCGCGTTTTACTAAGAGAAACACAATGTTTTCGAGTATGTGTACGTTTTATTTTTTTTTTTTACATATTTTTAGTTTATTTTTTTTCATCTCTGTTGATATACTGCAACGCTTTTGCCCGGCCGAACCACGTTTATTTGCACATCGCGGCTTTTCTTGAATAAAATATAATATAACCGTCGCCGACGCCACGCCGCCGCGTTTTCCGCACGCGCAACAATCGAGCTGTAATTCACCGCGGTTGCACCATACGCACATGTGTTTTAATTGAAAACGATTACGTCACTATTTGGTATAAAATAATACATTGTAATTTATGTTCTCTCCGTGATTTATCGTACGCGAAAATAAATAAAAATAGTTTCAACACTTTTAACGTGTGTAACCTAATAGTATCGGCGGCGGCGACGGCAATAACAAGACGCGTTTCGAAAACAAAACTACACGTCGTCGTCGGGCAACGGAGTACAGTTTTTAATCTCGCGTGTCTACGTAATAGTACCCGTACTTATTACCACGTCGCGTCGTCGCTTTCGACAAATATTCTCACGAGTTACCACAATGAAAAATAGTAATCGATTTCGTTTTGCCATCGACGATAGATATCGCGATGTCCACGACTACTGAGACGATCGTGATTAAAATCGTTTCGAACTCGCGAATCTCGTGACCCCAAAAACGTTCTTATGAATTCGGTTTGTTTTCAAATTGAAATTCATTTTTCATTTTTATTAGAAAAATATACCAACTTGCACATTATAGTCAGCTATAAGTAGTTTTTTTTTTATTATTTATTCCACAGCTAAAAATCAACCATTCTTTTTTCTGTATTTTTTCTTAATAACTGTTATTTTTTTAACAATAGTTTATGACCATTTACCGAGAGTTTTTTAATTTCAACACGACTATAGTATAAACCATAAAATAACATTATACGACTGTATATACTATATACATTCAGAGTTTAAAAATAACGTGCAAATACAAAGCGGATTTTTTTTTTTAAATGTAATTAATTTGTATTTGTGTACGACATTTATCACACCACGTTTGGTAAATAATACCAGTTATGAAAAAAAATATAGAAGATTTATCATGCAAAGTATATCTGATCCGGTCGATAGCCAAATACTATTATAATTCATTATTAATCTCCGATCTGAAACGTGTGATAATCGTTTTCACAACTATTCTCAAGCTCACATAGATGTCATGATAATATTATATTATTATCATTGTAATTCATTGCTTTTTATACCCAATATTTCTATTAAATCTCAATTATAACATTGAGTTTAATATTTAGTTTTCATTACGGTTGCTCTACACATTTTCTTATTATCCATAGGCGTTTGATTTTTGAAACAATTACATAAATCCATTTTATTTGATCGGCTAACGTTTTTGGTGCAGTAAAACATATGAAAAGAAAACACGGTAAAACAACGTAATGTTAAACGTCTTATATTTTATATGGTAAATAATAATATATTATTGAATTTCCATCCATTATGACGTGCCAGTTGTATTTCGTACAACACGTTTTTAATAACGATTAGTATATGTACTAGTATATGCTAGTGTCGTTTTTAGTAACGATTTGGAGCTATTTTTTTCACCGGTTTTTTAAAATATTTCACAACCTGCGTATTTTTATTCAAAAGCCATACAACAATCGTTGTAAATTGGGCAAATATATACACGTATATACGTATATTATATACATGTAATACATGGATGTGTTATTAATGTTGAAGGATGACAGGAACAGCGCGGCAGCTTGCCTCGGAGAGTAGGACTGAAGGGGATTAGGTGCGGTGGCGGGTAGGGTTATTTCACGATGTGATGGAGCTCAGGTGCACGTTAACGGTATCGGTCGGCTGGTCACAGCTTAACTTTAACTTCCCAGATGCAACCAATTTTTACCGGAATCGATTAGGAACTTCTGTTGCGCGTCGGCCGTAATAATGCAGCGAATGTATACGACGGCGCGGCGCCCGCCACATTGCCCCCCGCCGCGCCGGCCGCCGTATTTATATTCCATAACAGTAATATAAATTAAAGGTCGTAAAGTCAACGGATATACGCTAATTTCGCAATAGACGAAATTGAAAATCGTCGCGAAACAGCTGCGCCGATTTATTTTTACATATCGTATTACATGTGCGCGCGAACAATGTAATACAGTAGCGCACAACACTCGAGCGTTTTTTTTTTTTTTTTATTTGCGTGCGCACGCGGTCGAGCGAATATTTATTACGTCCGTACGCGCGTTATTTAGTAGGTTGTCTCTAAATGCTTTTTATCCGCATATTATATTTTGCGTTGGAAAACGGCCGAAATAGAGCTTACCATCGGGTCGCGTTATCGTATAAAAACACACTGCCGGGGGCTACGTCAACAATAATATGTTTGCCAGTGCCATTAGAAAAATAAACACGCCCCGTGATCCGTGTCAAGTCCTGCGAACGACTACTAGGCACGTTTCCGTTCTTATCTCTCCAAATGCACTTCCCCTCGGCCACGCGCGCGCGCGCTCGAAAATCCGTCGTCTCTCTTCCGTCAGCGCTATCGCCGGGTAGAGCTCCATTACTGTCGGTTTCAAACTTTGGACAGGTCGATTGGCAGGGACAATGGCGATAAAGAGAGAGTGAGGAGAGGAGGACGTTTGAAATTTCAAAACTCTATACGCGTCCCGAATTAAATATGTTCCTGACGTCGCGTCGTCGCGGCCCGGACGATAATAATTATATTCCGGTATTTCTATTGTGATATCATTATTATTGCGCGCGTACCGATGATATATTATTATTATTGTGGCGGCGATCAATAGAGAATTTCGCGTTTTATCGTGAACGCGCGAGTGTCGTCGTGTCGCCGACAATCCCGCGGGTAGGCGTATCGTGATATTAATACGGAGCACGACGACGAACGCATTGTTATTATAGTCCCGGGGCTCGGGACTTCCAGCATTCGCTTATTTTTTCGGATTAAAACTAGCAGAGTGCTATGAAAACTCATGTCATGTTTCGACGATCTCATATATGAATTTCTAAAGTCCTTTTTTTTTTGGCTTTTTGCATATCTTTTCTCAATCATATGACACGGGCCACCGACGGAAATTTAGAATTTCTAGTCATTAATCAATCAATCAATTGTTTTTGTGTGTTCGCGGTATATCGAAAGGTAAAAATTAATTTTTCCCCTTCGAATTATTATTTGTATTTTCTCGCTCATCTATGCTTGTCGGGTCGGTACTCGCTGGTCACGGGACGATTAATAGCGCAGTAACGCAATAATATCATTGTGATATGGAAAAACAATTTGTAATTCTATTCGATTTACAGTAAAAAATAACATGTTCGAAAAAATCGTGTTTATTGATTTTGTTTGGATTTTCGAGCGCTCTTTTTAGTGCTTCTTTTAAGCGCTTTTTTTGATGATTATTGGTGCTTCAAGTCCGTCGATCTATCAATCGATGGCGATTTGTGCGATTTCCGATATGTTCTCGATTCTGCCGGGGAAACGGTCGCCGTGGCCGGCGGAGAAAAACCGAGTTCATATCGTACAACCCCGACCGGTCGGACACATTAATAGCGCAGACCGTCGGCGTCCATATGGCGCGCACCTGCCGTCCGCGGCTTTACGCGAACGTATATTTATAGCCACGTGGCAACTTTCGAACAAACTGCGGGGGGGGGGAGCCTAAATGTTATTCGATTATTAAGAAAAATATTTTACATTATTATAGGTTCCTCGTATACATGTATAAAACGCGCGGTTTTTAACGACTTCCTTCCGGTCGGAATAATCAATATCCCCGAGGCCGCGGAACCTCGTAATTTATACGCGCGATCAGTTTTTCTACTGTCCTCGTCAAAAATAATTACAAGTATAGTACAGCAATAATGTCGTCGAGGTGGTTTTTTTTTTTTGGTTTTTTTTTCGGCGCATTCGTGTAATTCCGTAAACTCCGTTTGTAACAAAAGCATAAAAGTTTTTGACGTTTGCAGAGCACAATTATTATAAATAATTCGAAAAAAAAAAAAAAGCACATTTTATCTGCAAACAACGGCGATTGCACGTGCCGGCGCCGCCGCCGCCGCCGCCGCACGGTCGAGCGTAAATTATTATATTTATAACACGGTCGCATAACACAATATATATATATTTTATTTAGCGTCTACGGCTAAAAGTACTTACCTATAGTTTTTGTAAATTCGTTATGCGAAACGCACACCGAAGAAAT
This sequence comes from Drepanosiphum platanoidis, assembly GCA_948098885.1. Taxonomy (NCBI): domain Eukaryota; kingdom Metazoa; phylum Arthropoda; class Insecta; order Hemiptera; family Aphididae; genus Drepanosiphum; species Drepanosiphum platanoidis. The sequence goes on along the minus strand of OX402529.1, from coordinate 1,997,951 downwards.
TTAAAACGAGTAGATTTTTTTAAAAATATACACATTTAATGTATACTAAAATTGTATGGGTTATTTAAAACTTTGAGACTAGTATTTGACTATAATATTTTCGGGTAATCGAATATGCGATTTCAGAGTAATTGAGATATTTTTTTGGACTTTGTTTATCGAGTGTTAAATTATTAAAAGCAGAGGACCGGAGATCGGAGTCGGATGAGATACATAAGTGACGATTGATGAATATAATATTACCAATTAGATGACATTTGCTATCAGAAACCCTTCTCGAAATTATTTTACGTATTTTTACGACCGATTCTTCTGATGAAAAAAAAAAAAAAAAAACGTGACGACGTTTTAAATTTAAAATAATGATACATCATAGCAAAACCGATACATCACACATCGCTTCACTCTGAATCTAAATACGGCAGTATTTTATTTTCATCAATCTGTGTCATAGAATATAATATTATAGTATAATTAATAATAATTACTGAAACGGTTTACTATTCTCTAGAGAGAAAAAATAACCGTTATCTACCTAATCTTTAATAATCATTAATCATAATAAATAGAATGCACAAACACGACTCAAAAGCTCCATGTTTTTTTGAACGACACCGAAGATGTTTGAAATACGTATTCATTCCTCGCCATTGTTAAAATTATTTACTTTTAAATTTTAAAAAACACATTCAAAACGAGGAAAACCTTTGCGGTTATTTTTTTAAAAACTTTCAAAACAAAACATTATCTGTACGAAGTTATAAATAGGTCCTCGTCCTCTCGTTTCGCAAAACGGCGATTGTATAGAAAAATTCCTGTATTACAATAATATTGTTCGCCGACAACTATAGAATAGTGTGACTATAAGGACAGTAATCATTTTATCGGTTCGGTAAGTCATCCGAGACGAGACGAGACGAGCGTTGGTTGTGTTGGATTTTTTTTTTAGATTTTCCTTGCTAATAATACCTTCGTCGAAGCCAACTCGAACGTTTGGTACACTATGAGTAAATATAATAATATGCACATATCACAATAATTATTAAACTTATTCCGGTTGAAATATTACGCGAAGAAATAAATTTAAATCTCGCCTAATGTCTCTATACATATACGTGTATATATATATGTATTGCTATAGCGAGTTAAAAGTTTTAGGTATTTTCAGGAGATTGTCAGTAGGGGAAAGTAGTGGGAAGTGTCGACTGTCGAGGGTTGTTTGCTGATAATCTTGACGTACGCTCGCACAAACACCTGTGTACTACGTGAGACGGATAAGGATTGCGCGAGTAGGTTTACATTTCGACGGTCGGCAAAGTATAAACTTGTGGCAGCGTAAGCCAATCGGCAAATCGCCAGAAAAAATTTATATTTTCACAGGTATTTCCTATACACACTTACGTGCGCAGAACTTTTGTACACAGTTGTGGCATATAATTATTATTGTTTTTTCTCTAGCAAACGCTACGGTCAAAGGAATACATTTTATTTGAAAAAGAATAAATTAAAAAATATCAAATACGATTTTTTTTTTCTTTCTACAGAGTTATAAGGTTAATCGAGATGATATAATGACCTATTGTTTTACAAAATAATAAAAATGGAATATTTCGTAGAGTATTAAATATGAATTTACCGAGATTCAGTTTTGATCGTTTAGGCGACAAAAAAAACCGAGCAAAGTTTTCAATTTTTAATCTTGTCATGTTGAAATCGAATATTGATTTGTATTTTTTTATTTTATTAAATTTGTTTAAACACCGCAAATGTTCGCGGGACGTTTAATATAAATTTATAATAAACAAAACGCTAGTATTTTGTCGATTGAAGATTGAGTTGCCGATGAAATCACAGAATATTTAGCGGAACATGTCGTAGAGCTACAGCTGTGCAGGTTCATATCGTAGTTATATTTTATAGTTCGTATTGTTTTCAAAGCAACGATTGTTTAAAAAATACAACTATAATAGTTTTTTGTGGAAAGTCGGGAGATCCGAGGAATTATAATACGGCTAGGTCAGAGTTCGCGGGTGGAAAATTCCCCAAAATAAGCTCGTATGCGACCGCGAGCGCGTCCTTTCTCTGTCCGTCGATAATAATATGTAAATAATAATAATCTATATAAAAACAATACGTTCAAATATTATATAATAATACGTGCCCGAGGACGCCGACGTAGACCGACTGTCGAGCGCGTACGGTCGTCTCTCGATCGGGGTCTCTAGTTCGGTCTAATATTACCTGCCGAAACGATTATTATTAATATTATTCAAAAGGGGAAAAAAGGAAAATCGTCGTGTGTCACGCCGGAAACAAGTGGCGGAAACGTTGCTCGGGGCCGAAAAGTCGTTCGGGCTGAACATTATACGCGTCTGCTGACGTATTTTCTCTTTCTACACGCACGCACGCACGCGTCCCCGCCACCACCTCGGCGTCGTCGTCCCCTTTGCTGCCACGAGAAGCCGACGCAGCAACAGCGGCGGCAGTAGCACAGCAACAGCAGCAGCAGAAGCACATCAACCGCAGAAGTTGCAGCTAAAACTAATAACTCGCAGTAACGGCGCGGCGGCGGCGGCGGTGTGTGTTTATGTGTATGACACAACTGAATTCCGCTAATGGACGTGTCACGAACACTCGGACACGTACTGGGCGGGCAAAGTCTGCGCGGCTTTTGGTGGCTTTGAGCGCGCGTGCATACTATACACACACACACGGGAGCTTTGTGCGCCGACGACGACGTCGCTGCTTTTGAAAAATACGAGAGCAAATATTTTATGCGTACACCTATAACTATGCCCGCATGATTATATAATATAATTATAATAATTGTGTGTGCCGTAAAGATAAACGGATCGCGAAAGTGAGACAGACAGAGGTCGGTCCCTGCGAGGAGCCAGGGCAGTGGCGGTTTATCCCAAAGATGGGCCTGTGTGCAAAACTAAAAAAAAAAAAGGCCCCCTTCGTCTTTTTATTCTAAATAATCTATATATTATATAAAAATGGAGACAAAAAATTGGAAATTGAATCAGTTGAGAACGGCTCGGCCGATTTGGCTCAAATTTTTTTAAATGATAGAGAATGTCGGGGAGCGGGTTTATAGCATAAATTATGAGAGAGAAAATTAACCCTAAGGGGGTTAAAAGGGGTAAAAATGGAAAAAATCCCGAGTCAATGGAGCTTTGTGGTATTAAATTTTGTCAATAGTTTCATAGCAGAGGCCCCATGGGAAAGGATTTTTCGAAATTCGACCCCTAAGGGGGTTAAAAGGGGTAAAAAGGGTGAAACTAGAAAAATTCGCCTGGCTGGAACTGCCGGAGCTTTGAGTATGAAATTTGGGCAGCAGTTTCGTTTTATATAGTGGAGACCCCATTGGAAAGGATTTTTCGAAATTCGACACCTACCGGAGTTAAAAGGGGTAAAAGGGGTAAAAATGAAAAAAAAACTGATAAAATAAAAAGTTATACTGCACACGGGCGAAGCCGGGTTATTCAGCTACTATAATATAGTCATATAGATATATCAATTCAAATTTAAAGTAAGAGTTTTTATTCTAAAATTCTAAAATCTTATGCCAGGGGTCTCCGACCTTTTTTTACGGAGGGCCAAATCTGAGATAGGCTTTGGCATCGCGGGCCAGTGAATTTTTATTTAAAGTTTCAAACTTATCTACTCGTATATTAGTCAGATAATTCGTTATATGTAGATGCGTGTTTAGTTACAAAATGTCTACGAATATTATATTCTTTTAAAACAGCAATTTTTTTCTTTACAAATAACGCACGATGCAAAGTTATTTTGTTCGATAAAAAAATACATCCTTTTGTATCTTGTCATTCTTCTCTTAAGATTTTGTATCTTCTCACACCTTCCGTTTTTTGTTTGAAGTCATAATTATTATTAAACTAGATCGCAACGAAAAGAACAACACTCGACAAGAAAACAATACTAAACTGATTAAAGTTTAAAATATAATATTATGTAATCGTATGCTTGTTGTCATGCGTTGTACAACGACTGATGATTTTCGATCAACGTTCGCCGACGTAAACATGATAACCAGATAACGGATAACGCCGTGTCCTACGTGAATCCGGCGAGTCCGGCGATGCGACGCAATCGACGGGGTTTTTGCTATTTTTAGTAATTATGAACAACAACCCAAGAAAAACCATTTATTTGATTTTTAAAGTTACTTTTTTTTATAGTAAGAAATACTATTGATAAATAAATAAGTAATATTATCTAAATCTTCTAAACATTAGTTAATTTGACGCGCGGGTTTGAAAATCTTGTCGGGCCGTAGGTTGGAGACCCCTGTCTTATGCAATAGGCACTTTCTATTTTTATTAAAATTTTAATGACATAAAAAACAAGATGAAATTACATACAAATAAAATAATATGTTCTATTATAATAACGATAGGACTAATATAATAAAAACAATTCAATGGGAATTTCGTTTGCGTGCTTTTTTTTTCCGCAAAATTATTATAATATTATTTCTTTTAAATTTAATTGACGAGCTCGATCGTTTTGAAAATCTTTTGAAATCGAAAACAATTTTTTACTTTTTCGTACACAACTGTATTTATTTAATTTCTTCTTTTTTTTTTTTGTGAAACATTGATCAATAATGGGCCCCGTTGGGCCGAGGGCCCGTGGCATTTGCACACATGTATGACACGCCACTGCTCTCGCCCTCCGAAACTCGATTCGCGCGCGCGCGCGTGGTTTATTTCATACGCGCCACAATCCTCCGTCGATGTCCGACGACGACGGTCGGCGATTTGAAAAATACGATCGCTACGTGTGTGTTACGATATTGTAATATACGCGCGCTCGCGCCCGTTTATTTCATTTGCGTCCTCCGAAATATTCATTTCGAAACGTGTTATTGCAGTTGGCCTCGTGACGAAAGTGTCCCGAAAATTTGGCCCGGCCTCGCGCGGTCCGGTCGCATCAAAACGACACTATGACGGTATACGAATAATAAGTTTTACGAAATAATATACGCAAATTACGATTAATAATAAGAAATATTTTTAACACGTTGAATTGGAGAAAGTCATTGAGACATTGAGAATTATTACGTTCCGCGATAAACCTATATCGCGCGATAGATGGAAATATACGTAAACTAAAACATAGACTTGTGTGAAATTTCAAAATATGCGTCATAAAGACAAAACGCGACCTTAAAATCATAAAATATGCTCTAAAAAATGTCGTTTTTGTACGGAACATGATTTATACTTTGCACGCAGTACGATCGACCAAACAAAAATGTGCTAATCCGAGTGTTTATATTACGTATAACCAGCTTACCAGCTATACATAAATGTTGTTATTTTAAATAAAAAAAAATACTCCATAAATCGATGTACATTAATATGGTGTTTTGTTTTTTTTTTTCCAAAGGAAAATCCAAGATCAAGTCTAAAGATGCGGGCTTCTCGTCGACGTCCACGAGCGATTCGTCCGGCGAACACTTGCTCAGTCCGACGCACCCGTTACAGGCACAGATCGACGTCGAATCTGAAAGTGAGTATTTTTTCGCGATAAAATTCTCTGTCGATCGCGCGAGGTCGACCGGCACTTTGATGAAGTCGTCACAGCAAATGTAAAATATAACATCGCGTTCGCTGCGATTATTGTATCGATACTATTGCGCCGGTTGAGCTTTCGTTCGCTCATTTCACAACACTACTTGACTATAGTGTTGTCACTATTGTTTATATTGCGGCGCCTAAATCGTTTTGTCTCGCTGGTGCACACAGGCTCGAGTCCGCCGTCCGAGACATTCAGGAATCATTCTAAACTCAAACGGTTCCTCACAACGCTGGTGCAATTCAGCGGACAAGTATCGCCGCAGACTAGTGAACGGGTTAAGGGTCAGATATTTACTCTGGTGGTAAGAACAAACCTAATCATTCGAATATATTTCGAGCCGATGAGTTTTGCTCAACGATCTCACGAGATATGGTGAATAATAATAATTACAGACTGAAAACCGCGTTCCAAATGATTTCACTCGACGCCTCGTTTTATGTAATAAATTACCGACAGAGTTATCTTCTTTTTTCACGTCCGGTGTAAAAATTGAATCGAATCCATTTGTTTACATCTTTCGATCCAGATGAACCATATTCCGCCGTATTGAAACCGAATAATGTGAAACGCCTAATAATTATGTACGACGACGTGTTTACTCTACGTCTATAAGAAGATTCGTGTTTCAGTGATTATTGTCATAATCGCGACGCGTTCGCGCAATTTTCTATTATTATCTGTATATCCGAGCGAATATATTTTGTACAACGTTATAATTCAAGTAAATAATGTTTGTACACGCCGATAAATATTTTATAAAAATATTACAAAGCGTTGCATATGGTTTCTGTTAGTCACGTGTACGTCCGCATTTTTACATGTGCATTGGATTACGATAAATAAGCAACGAAATTAGTTTACGTTTCACATGATCGACATGTGTATAATGTAGTTATGCGATTATTGTCGATATTCAAGCAGATCGGTTTGTAGTAAAATTTAAAACGCATCCTCCTCTCTGCTAACGCTCCCTCCTAATCAGACTTTTTATTTCAAACTATTATATACTCGTTGAAATCAACATAATATTATATAAAATTAAAATCACACGGGCGCGCGAGAACTTATTTGTACATTTGAAATAGAACCCGTTGTTTTTGCAGAGTAATTTGATAAGTGTCGAAGAATTTCACCATAACATACAAGAAATGACCAACTTCCCGTTACGGCCGTTTGTACTGCCTTTTTTGAGAAGCCATCTACCTTCGTTACAACGTGATCTGTTGGCGACGGCGCGTAATAACAAACAGGTAATACATAATATCATGACAGATCAAATAATATGATTTGACATTATTTTTATGACGTATGGAGTGCAATTAGTTCAACGGCAAACGGGCGGCGCGGCGGACAGAATTAAATTAAGAAAATAACTTTGCATGTTCTTACCGCGAACTCACCCAATACGTAGTACACGTCTTGTATTTGAAATGTTTTGTAACGAAAATAAAATTATATAGTCTCCAATCCTACAATCGATTATTATTATTTATTATCAATAATACGTATGTTCAATCGAAAATTTCACCATTACGGTATTAATTATTACAACGACGTATCTCATTAATAAAACATCATTCGAAGACAGTGTATGTTCTATTAATCGCATTAATATTGACAGTATAACTTGTAGTTTTCACTAAAGAATCGTCTGGAAACTTTTTTCTTTATTTTAAAAACTTTAACCATTAGTTTTTTTTTTGGTTTTTTCTCCGAGTAATAAGAAAAACAAATTGTATTTACTATTTTACCCAAATCGTTATTTCGCTTGTTAAAGTTTCAAAATCATATATGCGTTACATATATTACATAAATCGATATAGAAACAGTCGAGAGACGTTTTAACAAAATTGTTAATCGCAGCGACAAAGGTTCGTGCTTTCATGTGTCAACCGTCTGTCATACTTTTTGAAAGTTGCTGGCGGCTGATTGTAACAAGGGTAAAACGGATATCGGAGCAGAGAACTGAAAAGGGAATAATGTTACTATTTTTGTACACGTTTATACCGCGCTGTACGTTATGCGCCTCTCTCGCTACGTCGCTCGGGGGTAATTTCTGTATTTTAATGATACTTTTGGCGTTTATAACATGTAAATGTATAAGTTCGGAAAAATCAATACCGCCGAATGTCTATACTGTTGTTGTACGTATTATGTTTCGTATTCCCGAAATCGAACGAACGAAACTATATTATAATATGATTTTAAACATTTATTCCGTGAAATGTAATTCGTATGACGTATAACTGTAATATGTAATGAGTCTAATGTTCCGAGAGTATAAATAATTAAACGTCGTACAAAAAAAAAAAAAACTGTTGTCATACGATAATCGTGTTTGAATTCTGTAGTACAATAATAATAATGTATTATTGTACACGTTTATTATGTGCGTTGAAACTCAAAATCATCTAATCTAACGTCAGTAACGCGACGATAAATAATATTGTTCATTAGAGCGATCTTTCGGAAACCGTTTTCACAAACTATTATTTGATAAATTGATTATTTCTTTTAGCGTGTGGGGAAAAAAAAAACGATCGTCAACAGCTTTCTATTCGTAATATTATTTATATTTTAAATCGACTCGCCGCGCGTAGTATATTCTCAAACGCGTGTTTGAAACGTGTCGGGCGTTCTTATTCGCACACGTCGATACGAAATGCAAACGATCGTTAAAAAAAAGAAAAAACGAAAGAAAAAAAAAACGACAGTCGTATTGTTTCTAGATTTCGCAGAAAAGACACAATATGTGGAAAAATGTTCGGACCGCAACGTCGTCGGTCGCATGTCGAAAACGGCTGTCATAATACTCGTGTATATGACGCGCGAGATATTATAAAGACGAGCGAATGACCGGTGCGGGAAAGGGAAGGACGAGGGGCAGGAAAAAAAAAATCCCAACAAAAATGAACCTCTAATGTGTTGTGTCGTCCATTACTGCGTCTCCTCGGCGGCGGCGGTCCCCGCATGTGTTGCGGCAACAGCAGCCGTCGCGCGCTATGTGCTTCTAATGAATTCCGTTCTGGCGGTCAGCAGGACGCGCTCGTCCGAGTCCCCCCCCCCCCACGTGCACGTCGCTCAAATGACCCAGTGAGCACACTGGCTCGTGATGACGATGGGGCTGCTTAAAATGACGATTTCCGCGTCCTCGGGGTGCGGGGCGACGGAGGAGGGCCGCGGAGAATAAAAAGCACAATGACCCGCCCGCGCGCGCGCGCGCGACACGCGGTGCAGCAAATGTCGGTTTTCAAATTCGATTTTCCGTAATTATTATTAGTACTCCCTCTGTCGCAGAAAACCGTTATCGTTGTGATTCCGGTCGGTGTTAAAACGCGGAAATTATTTCCGGACAGATCTCGACGGTCGCTATATTTTTTATGCGTAAGCAGCAGTGCGCGCTCTCGTCATTTTTTCAATTGTACGATAAAATGTGTGCGCGTGTGCCGTAGCTTAAACTCTGCCGTTTTGCAACGCACCGAAACGTTAAATCGCTAAAAACGTCAAGCACATTCGGGAAATAATAATTTTTAAACAACGACAAACAGCCTTACGTTCGTTAATTTTATTAATTAACCGTTTCCTAACGTTTTCACCGTGTGTGTAATTCTTTCACTTTACACGACAATATAATATTATTACGTTACGGTAAAATCTTTTCGTAGTTTTCGATAAACACGCGCGTATATCGATGTGAGCGATAAAAAAACGTATGCGCGAAAAAACATAACATGCTAACGTAACCATTTGTATACCATACCAAAATTTCAAAAAGAAAATTTTAATTAGATATTTTATAAAAAAGAAAAAAAAATTACCAAAAAGCATAGATAAAGAGCTTTAATTGCTTAAAGAGACGGATAAAAATCATGATATTGTTATGAATATTAAGTATATTTAATCTATGTAGGTATACATACACAGTGCCGGATTCAGGGCTGTGGGGGCCCCAATCGGTTATCTAATCCTTATGACCGAAGACATTTGTTCAGAGAAAAAAAAAAGCAATTGTTTCATTCCCTAAGAGACTTGAAAACTTTATCGTTGAAAATTATTAAACATATGATCGGAAAACACCAATATTGTTTGGTAATTGAATTTACGACGTGTCACCTGGACTGTGACCATACCGATGTCAATTTTCTAATTATTTGTTTCATCACTAAAACACAATCTCCTTGGCTAGAAGTAGTGACTTGTAAACCTGCGAAAAATATAAATCGAAAATGTACGATGAAACTTAAGTACACGACGACGTACTTATAATTGTGCAGGGGGCCTGCCATTTGTTTCATTTCGTGGGCCCCGGCAGTAGGTAGTAAAATAACATACTCGACGCTTTTCGCGCCGTTTGCAGACGTTGAGCCAGTACCTGAAGCAGCACGAGAACGCGTACTTGGACCGGGACTCGCAGCCCAGCGAGCCGTCGGAGATCTTCCACCAGGTGGAGCGTGTGCCGCTGCCGGCGTCCGTGTCGCGCGAGCCGAACAGCGCCAAGAGGCCGTACCCGCTGGTGGCGGCCGACAGCTACTACGAGACCGGCGGCGGTTACGCGGCCGACCTGGACTACCAGCAGCCGTGCGTGAAACGGCCGAACCTGGGCTACGCGATGCCGTTCATGTACCACCATCCGCACCTGCACCCGCAGGATCCGCCGCCGCCGCCTCCGCCGCCGCCGCCGCCGCCGCCGCCGCCGTCGTCGCACCCGTACAACATACTGCCGCTGTTGCACATACGGCCGGAGACCGAGGACCACAAGGGCAACGTGGAGGACGAATGGAAGAACATACACGTGGTGAGTTTTGACGATATATTTTGACGTACGAGAGTATTTCGTTTTTCGTTTTTTTAGTTTCGATTTCTCGTTTTCGTGTGTTTTCCGACTTTGTCGTTCTTCGCGCGTGTTTCGCGACTTTTTCCCATGGGAGACGCGCGAATTTTCGCCCAGTGAATTCGAAATTCGTTCAAACGGTATTAGAATACCGCAAATTTCTAGTGCGATTTTTCGAAATGTTTTCACCATTTTCACGCGCGACGACGGATTGCTTGCCAAGTGCGATTTTCAGTTTTTTTTAGTTGGCGGGGCCAACTCGATTCGAGCCACGAACTTCATGCTTTAAATATTTTTTTGTCGATCGAAAAGAATAAGTCTGAGAAATAATATTATGCGATCAAACTTTAAGGTGCTGTGAGATTGTAGATCAGACCTCGGGCGTTCGTACAGAGATTTTTTCATAAAAATCAACACTAAATCAATGATTACTCTATTGGTGGTGACCTTCTGAAAGAGGACGATTTCTTTGACTAACCGAAAAAAACAAGTATATAAAATGTACTGAAATTTTTTTTGTCTGAAAATGATTTGTTTCGTGTGACCGATGTCAAACATAGTTACACCCAATCAGAGATGTTCCCAATATTTTTTTTGAGAGTATACTAAGACTCTAGTCAAGGTGAAGATCCATGATTTAAACAAGGCATCACTAGCTCGTGTGAACTAGTAGCACAAATGGCAGTATTAGTCGCATTTTTAGGTTTTTTTTCTCGGAGCATAAAAAAACTATCAAGTGTTCCGCTTTCACGTTTGTTGGGTGACCCAATGATTGTTCAGAAACGTTATGCCTTAGGTACACGTGTATCGCATAAATCCCCGACCGATATTTTTCTCTAAATCAGTCATTCAGTAATTGTTTGACAGTTCGATGTTTACCGACCGCGCCTCTTTACGAGAAAGAAATCAACAATAATTTATTTAATTTTTTTTTACCGAAACTGCGACGCGTGAAATTTTTTAAAAAAAAAAAAAAAAACAGCGAACGGGAATTTTTAACCGTATTATGCATAATATGCTAATAATTTCGACGGAAAAGCCTCGTACGAATAAACACAATATCTCGTGCATATAACATTGTTGTTCAACACTTTAATAATTTACGACTTTATAAGACGATAATATGTTTATTTTGTACTCGGCGTAATCATAATATTTCACACGAATAGCTTTTAACCCGAAAATCATTTGCAACGTTTCTTTTCTGAAAACGTTTTCGCTATAATATAATAACTATTGTATGCGGTCCGCGAGAAAACTTTGAAATGGATTATGACCGTGATAATATAATATTGTACCCGTATTACGTATTACACGAGCTTCTATGTTTAGGTATGACATTTGCTTAACGGTTATAAGTTAACAACCCTCCGCGATTAATCCCTACTGGTAGGATTTATGCCTCGCGGCCGGCCGGGGATGAAATATTTAGACTGCCGTTTGTCTGTTTGCAAAACGCCCCCCTTTCCGATTTCAATTATTGGTCGTCGCGGGGTTCGTCGAGAATTCAACAAAAAAAAAATCGTAAATTCCATTGTCGTCTTTGATACTGAAAAATCTTTAGCGGATAAAAAGGTTTTTACATATTTAACACCTTTCATCACTTTCAACCCCCTTAGGGGGTTGATTGTATTTTGGAAAATTCTTTCTTAAGGGTTCTTCTCTACTACTATATAAAACGAAACCGTTTTATATTCATAGCTCCAGCGGTTCCGGCTAGGCGATTTTTTTCTAATTTTACCCTTTCTACCCCCCCTCAGGGGTTGAATTTTCGAGACTTTCTTTAGCTTTACATCTTCCCCGAGACTCGGCCAATCCATTAGTGACTACCGTACTAAAATCCACCGAGTACTTTTCGAGTAATGCGCGTATATACAACAACAACAACAAAAAAAGGCTTCTATTTCATATAATATAATATTAGTATAGATAAATCGGACGAGCTCAATTCCAACATAAAATACGCAATCGCTTCTGATATGCGTCGTGCATTCGTGTTATTGAATTGTGTGCTTTTTTCATACAAAATAATAAATTACACGACGACGACGGGCAAGTAGGTGTAATAATTCACGTTGTTTACAAAATGTGTTTTGTAGTAGTAACACGAGTAAACAATACGTACGTTGAAATCAGGCTTTCGCACAAATGACTTATTATACGTACGATAACGATTAATTATTTTTATATTAGAAAGTACCTTGCCTATTGAGTTATTATTTACTTTTGATAACTACCTATTATTTGTCGCCGAGATCAATTTCTAGTCAACTCGAATACAAATAATTACGTTTCGATCGCTGTGTAAGTTCGTCGACGTTCCGGACATTTATCGATTTCGAAATTATGTTTTTCCTACGAACCGCGCAAAAGAATGCAAATGTAGCAATGTACAAATTTGCTTGTATTTTAGATATTTCGAGTAACGTCGAGTGCGACGACGATGTTTTTTCAATTCTCGCCAATCGTTGCCGATTGTTTCACGAGTTTCGTTTTGTTTTTGTTTTTTTTTTCACATCAGATGTTGAACTGTATATTGAGCATGGTGGAAAAGACGAAAAAAGCGTTGGGCATCCTTCAAGAACGCGGCCTGACCGATACGAATTTCCCGGACTGGTATAGGAAGAGATCGGCGGAAGAAGTGTTGGCGCAAACAGTACGGCAAACCGAAGAGCGGATCGAGATCATCAAAAAGAAAGCCGGTAAGAAATTTGTTTAAATGCGCCAAAATTGACTTTTCTATTTATCTCAAGACGACGACGTCTCGCGATGATGTTTGTTTTGCGTCCATTAATCACCTATATAATACACACAACCATAACGATGACTTAATATTATTTGTTAATACGATACGAAAATATTAATTAATGTTATCATTCTGTCAGAGTTCTAGACTTTTTTTTCTTTTTTTTTTCCATGTATAATCATAATAAGATAATATTATTATAAGAACTCGTTCTCGAATCCAACTAGAAAGCAAAAAAAAAAAAGTTTTACGTACTTGTATTTTCAAGAATGTAGTATAGAAAGAATTAAATGTATCATCCGAAATCGATAAAAATTGTTGTGTTCTCTATATTTTTATATTCTTGTCTACCATAAGTGTGTTGTTTGTTCTTTTTCTTTAAGACAACGGAACCGACATGATAAAAGTACTTATATTTTATTATTATAAAGCAACGTTTTCTTTTCTATCTTACTAGGCCAATAAAAAAAAAAAAAAAACAAACAAAAAAACAATGACCACCTACTGTATTTTTATACACTTTTAAATGTATTCACAATAATAATAATAATAATAATAATATATTAAATGTTATCAAATTGCTAATTTACAGTGGTCAAATAATATTATAATATGGTAAAAATGTGTATAAATAATATTTAATATTTAAAAGTTATTATTGTAGTAAGTTAATTTTTTTTTTTTTTTTTTATTGTCATAAATCATAATAAATCACAACGTTCTTCTCTAAATTTATTAGTAGAACGAGAAAGAGACTAGAGAGAGAGAGAGAGAGAGAGAGAGAAAGAAAAGAAAAAAAGAGAAAAGGAGAGAGGAGAGAGAGAGAAAAAGAGAGATGAAAGAGAGCGAGAGAGAGAAAAGGTTTAGGCTGAATGAGTTTTGTCGAGGTGGTTGAATTTCTGATTTTCTTGTCTTTCTTGTTTATAGGTGTAAAATTCCTGTAAGTTATAATAAATATTATCATATCGAGATTTCGTTGCGAGTATACTGGATCACAACTGATAAATTGATAGGACAGGGTCTTCTTCGCCATTAAGTGTCGGTTATTGGTTTGTTTGAAAATTAGTACTGAATAATAGTATAATATCCGTTTTTTTGATCCGTTTGTTATTGTATACTCGAGTATTATTACCTTTAAAATATCAATTTAATAGGCAGGCACGTGTTTGCGATTAACGATTAAACATATTTTGTTTATGACAAAGTCGACGAAAATAGTTTTATATAAATTTGAAGAACGCGGATGCTATTTTTTATTCCGTTTTATTATACGATACAAAAACGATATATTATTTAACCTATAATAATCAATAATGTTTAATATAAAGACTACCGTCGTCGTATTGTAAGATCATTGTGTAAATAAAAAAAAAATTAATCTGTTCAATTTGTTTTGTAATATAAACACCATTGCCCACCGCCATAATGATGTATTACCCGTTTTAAATAATAGATTTTGTAAAAAAAAAAAAAAAAATAATTCTTAGGCGCGAACACGAACGTAGAATATGATTTAAATAATAATTATAATAATAACTATACAATATTGTTTGTTGTCATACATAACGGTTATTGTTTTTACATGAATATAGTTGAGTAAAATTGTTACGTTTGTTTTGTGTACGATGATTTGCATCTGTTTTTTTTTTTTTTTCTATAACGTCGACGACTTTGTTTGATAAAAATCCAATTAAACAAAACATTTTCAATTTAAAATATATAAATTTTTTCTCCACTCGATGACGTTTCCGAATCGTGACGATCGATTTGATGATGTATCGAATTTGCGTGCATACGAATTCGAGAATTTTAAAAACAACACGAGTTTTTGGTTGAAAGTAAAACGAATAGCGAAAAATAAACGATAGAATTAAATATTAAATACGTACAAATAAGCCTGATTTACAAAACAGTACGGTGTATCGGTAACATAAAACGCGATCTAAAAGAACATAATATAATAATATTTTAAAAAATAAAATATTTTCATAAAAGAAAAGACTGATGCACCGAACAAAGAAACTCTTAGGTTAATAAATGCAAAAAAAGAGAAGGGGAGTGAGTCGACATAATGATTGATATAATATATTACTGACGTTCGATGATCATTCAAAGGAATAACAATCTACGTTTGAAATAAAATCGGAAACATTTACCTCCTATACTATAGTGTTCAAGACGAACGACGATATTATAAAAATTAGCCGTTCGGCTACAAGCAAAAATTCACTCGATTTAATTATGAATTTTTTTTTTTTTTTTTGTTTTTAATTCGCCGATACGATATTTTGTTTACACGCGCAGTATACACAATATACTAACCGTCATAAATTTATCCTACCTATATATTATATATAATTTGATTACTATTTACACAGATTTCAAGAATGTTAAAAACATCGTTACTATACCAAGGTAAACGTTTATTTGTATCGCATGGAATTCAAATAAATATTTGTATTAATTATTATGGTTAGTCACGTGTATACGTATCTTTAAGATTTAATCGAATCTATTCATATATATATATATATATATATGTACCTATACGATAATATTTATTCGATTAATTTTTCGCAAACAGTTAAAAAAAACGCGGATTTTTTCCCAATAAATCTTACCGGGCAATTATCGGTTAATACGCCGCACGGTAAATATTGAACGATTTAAATAATGTAAACACAATCTACTAGATTTTTCCGATAAATCATCATGCCGGGCAATTAATGAGGTATCAATACGCCGCATAAAAAATACTGCACGAGATAATAAGACAGTGCATACACATTCGAATCGAATATTGAAGCGCGTAAAATTATTTTTTCGACCAACCTACTCCGAGTATAAAATATCAACAACAACGATTATCGCGAATCGTTAAAAACGATAAAAAGTAATGAGCGAAATACTAACTATAGGAGCAATCAATGATAGCGTTGTTAATCGAGAAAAATCGTCCACCCACACGCGGCGCGTGCACGTCACGAAAATCGCGGAAACAATAATGTTCTCTTGTGCGAGGTGAAAAACGTACAGTGCCGTCGTAATCACTTTGGGTTTTATGTTTTAGAAGACTCGATGAACGAGATAAGACACCAGGCCATGATAGAGTTGCAAAAACTCGTGTTGGCGGCGGAAAACAAAATGATCGATCTGGTGGCCGCGGAAAGGACGAAACTGAGCGGCAACAGGACATCGAGCGCCAGTCTTCAGATATCCCCGTCGTTGATTTCGCAATACAACGTAAGTCCAAAGTTTACGAAATCCATTCTCGGCTAACAATACCAAGAAACGGGGTGATGGGGTGGGGGAGGGGGTGATAGGGCGGCGGCACATGACCCCCGCTGCAACGGTGGCGATAACGTAGAGAGCCAGACAGTTGAACAGGGTAGTCCGTCGGGAAATCGTCGTCGTATGCTAATACGATGGCGATAAAATGGTCGCCGGGATAGTGTCGAGTGCACAGACAGTGCTATATGATGATGTAATTATAATAACAATGACGATCGCGTTCTCCGAAAACGCGTAAATCTAAACGCCAATACGCCGGCAATGTAAACGTTTTAACATGATAATATAACGTCGTTATATTAAAACATGAGCACTCCTGTAATCTATACCACGACGACGCCACTGAAAGCGCCACTGCAACCCCCCCCCCCCCCCGGATTTTTTCTTCCTGGTAAAGTCCACGCGGACTTTAACGTCAAACGCCGGAAGGGGACCCGTCGATTCCTTCTAGAGCAAGTGATTTTGAAAAACCCTAACAGTTTCGCCATTCCTTTCACTGTGCGAATCAAACGTTTGATATTAATTATACTACCGGCTCTTTATTGGGGCTCTGGTTAGATTAGTCAGGTTAGTTGTTTCAAACCTAACTTTTGTAACGGCGGGTTCGATGCGACTATTATTGTACCCCGATAATAAAAGGTCCGGTGAAATCGACGGAATTCCGTTTTCTAGACTCCGAGTGAAACGAGTAAGCTAAATTGGTTTTGCCGCGATGTGTCGTGTGTGTGCTATTGAAATTCTTCTATTCCGTGCGTTCGGTAAGTAATTATTATTATTCATCTTAATAATTGCGAAAAACTGACGAAAAAATAATAATAATTATAACGTAAACATTTTCGATGAAAAGTTCCTCGTAAATTACTCTTGCCGGTAAGAGGAGAAAAACGTCGAGCGTGATTTCACGCGATATTTTTAAAAACGTAGGAAAGTTGAACGTTTCGATCGGTATTTTAACGATATCAGTCGTTTTGTCACGATTGTGTTTGAAAAGAAATCACTGTTGATTATTAAATAGAAATAGAGAAGTAAATGGATAGAGTTTTCGTTCGGCTTTTGTTCTGCCCGTCTTCTTTCACTCGGATTCGTTTTTTCGAAAGCAATAATTTGGTGCAGCATCGGTTTCGAATTCAAAAACATCGATTTCGATCGCCACCCGTGTCACTTGTGTTATATCACGTCGTCCGACTCCAGACTTCGGCCCTGTGTTTTTTTTTTTTTTTGTTTATCGGAGCCATCGCCGCGCCGCGTATACTCGCCGCGGTATTCGTTCGCGACGAACGTATTACGTAATCGTTGTAATGTTCAAAATAAACTCATCGTTTTCGACGACTGAAAAAAAAAAGAAGAAAATCGTAAAACACAAGTCGATTTTTCGACGTCTCTCGGTGCTAATACTTTGTATATTTTTCGGTATATCACATCATGACGTCCGCGCGTTGATATTATGACGCACCGCCGCGCCGCGTCGCTCGGACATAGAACAGACGCTCGTTTGTATAAATATATATTATACGTATGTATATACATAACCAAACTTCTTCAACCCTCTAATAAATTTCTATTGGATATCGTTTCAAAATATTATTGTAATACAGTGCAGACCTCCACTATATACGTACATGTATACGCACGCACTTTATACATATATATATATATACGTATATAATGTGCGTCTTATATACATAATATATCCGGATATCCTATAGAGAGCGCGGTTACCATCTGGTCCAAAGTCGCACGCGCAGACTGGTGTGTTCATACTCCGCTCATACTTCAAATATGTTACGGCGGCGCGAGTAAACGCAAACCACCGGGGCCGCTACACGCGGCGCCGCGCGAAACCGGAACCCCAAATAAACTTTTTATTATTATTATTATTGTTGTGTTTTCTTTTTGTTATAAACTTATAAAGGATATTATATAGTAAAATCACCGATACCGCGTTTACCTATTTTACCGTAGCCAGAGCTCTGATATGGTTCTTCGACGTTTCCGTCCGACACGCGCTCTAAGTCTAAATTTATACGCGCGGCTCTGGAGAAGTCCGATTAAAAAATGATTTTTTGGTTTTTCCCCGCACAAGTACATAATATTAAGAACAATGTACGAGTAGTAGTAACTAGAGATGGGCAAAATACATCGATTTTTCTGTTCGATATATCGAAACCTTATATCGATGTTTAAATAACGTATTTATATGGAAAAATTTGTTGTTTTAATACATTTATGAGCAAAAAGTTATGATTTTAATATTATATTATCTCTTTAAAAAAAGTTTTTTTTCTGACTACACATCTTCACTCCTAAATAATTGTAGTAAGCAATTCAAATAGATACAACTTTTCTTAAAACTTATTAAAGTAACCATCGATATTTTTTAAACATCGATGTTTTTGTCGAAAACATCGATCCCTTACATCGATATGTCAAATGTAGATACATCGATACATCGGAACATCGATGTTTCAAACTTTTTGCCCATCCCTAGTAGTAACTACTCGTGGTAGTAAGTTTTCCAAATGTTTTATCCGACCGAAATTTCTTTTTCTAAAAAAACGAATAGCTAAAAGTAGGTACTAATAATAATTAGACGAAATTCGCTACCGAAAACCGTAGCTGCAGTTAAGAAAATAGGACCGGTCAAACACACACACACGTCATCGCGGTAAAACCGACGTGTTTTCGAAATTTCAATTTATTAAAATCGACTTTGAAAATCACGTCACACGCTCGCCCAACCGATTCGATATTATATTATAATATGAGCCTGTAAAAATAAAAAACAGTTTGTGCCGCAGAGCTGTTGGAACTGCGGCCGGAAAGCGCACGAGACGTGCAGCGGATGCAACACGGCGCAGTACTGCAGTTCGTTCTGTCAGCACAAGGACTGGGAAACGCACCACCAGACGTGTTGCGTGCACTCGACCACGGCCGCGGCCGGCACCGTCGCGGCCGCGGCCGCAGCCGCAACCGCGGTCACAGCCGCAGCCGCAGCCGCAGCCACGACCAGTAGCGCGGCGACGTCGCCGGCGGCCGGCAAGAGACAACAGCCGCCGCCGGCGTCCCAACAGCCGGCGTCCGCGGCGGCCGTCGCGGACGATCTGTCCGTCGTCGGCCGCGCGCAGTCGGCCGTCCCGTCCTCGTTCAAGGTCGCTCCGGCGGACGAATTGGCCGCCGGCAATAGCAACAAACCGCAGACGTCGTCCGCCGTCCCGTCGTCCGTCGTCCCGTCGGCCGCCGCCGCGACGGCCTCGGCGACGGTGGCCGGCCAACCGTCGCAATAGCAACTCGTCGGCGACGACGACGACCGCGGCACGTGCGCCATCCGTCGCCGTCACCGCCGGCGTCACCATCACCATCATCACCACCGCAGACGTTTCGAAGCGGGTCCGCCGGCGGCCGCACAGCCGCGCCGCGATAATAGCAATAGCGATCGCGCGGACGAATGAATCGTTTTCCGAGTCCCTAGTGCACTAGGATCTCCGCGAACTCGAATCCTTTTCTTTCTTTCTTTTTTTATCCGTTTTTTCGAACTACGAATCGATCCGTTACGTTTTCGGAATTCGCGCCGCCGCGCCGTTTCGACTCTGTAGAAAAGTCGTCTTATCGGCGCAAACGTTGAGTGAAAACCGATAACGGGCAAATACGGGGTAAACGAAAATGGACAAGTTCCGACGAGTTGGAGAACCGCCCCGATTCCTAATTATTATTATTATTATTATTATATCGATTCACGGGTCGGAACTTTACGGTGGCGTAAAACCGTGAAACGTGTGCGGCATTCGCGTTTGAAAGAGCTTGATTGTTCTACAAGGCGAGAATTAATTTCAAAAATACACGATTTTTGGAAAACTTGCGCGTTTTTAAGATTGAACAAATTCATTTTAACGTGACAGCGTGTACTTGTATAGTAGATAAATAGTGTAATCATTCGAAATATTTTAGTTGATTTGAAATTATCTAATGTTAGAAATTTGTTTTTCTGTCAGTTTATAAACAGTGTGGGATGTGCATAATTTACGTGCGTGAAATCTTTAAAAACATAAAACCGTACGCGAGAAAAACGCAATACATAATATTATTATTATAACACATGCGGCGACGTCGTCGGTTTCCGTAAATCGATCGTAACAACCTACTTATGTGTACGTGTACGTATTATGAAACGAATTTCTATCGAATTATATATTTTGAATGCACAAAGTTCCGAGCCCTAATCGTTATGATTATCATGCACTATAGTATACTATAATGCAGTGTACTTACTTAAAAAATATAAGTCATATTGTCACGCGATCCGATTTATTATAATCAGTGTCGAATCTCTCCATCGGCTCGATCCCGTCTCCTTTAGATTTGTGCGGTGTCCGTCGCTAATTGTAATTTTCATCATTCGCCCATTATTTTTTCCAAGAAATAAACAAATAATTCATTAAATTATTACATTCGTGATAATAATTATATATAATATTATACATAGGTAAACATCTCACTTCACAAATCCCGGTATCTATGAAATAATGTACTGCTTCGCCTCGCACAGCCCTCGGAAACGTTTGGATTCCACACTGATTATAAAACGATCTGATTCCTAGTCTTTCGCCTCGCGCATACTTACACGAGTGAAAATATATTAATATTTATATATATATGAAAATACTATATAGTGCGTGTATTACTTATGTAAAACGTTTTTGATAAATAATGCTTAGATTTTCGTCGTATTTTCAATTTCAAATACGTTTGGCTAACGTTTATATTAATAATAATTAAAATCCCTCGTGTCCATCGCGTTCGTATGAGACAAGCCAGGTACACGCCTAACAGTTTGTTTATAAATACCATATATTATGTGTCTATTATAAACCGTGGATAATATTGTAATACTTAATTATACGTTACGTTTTTTTTTTTTACTTATCGACTTACTAACTTTGTAGATTTATTTCTGATTTTCAAAATTGTCATCACTCTTTTCTAAAGATTTCAGTTTTTTTTTTTTTCATATTTATATATAATATATTATAACGTATATACGTATATATGTGTGTGCAAGGCCGTATCTGAGGGGGGGTCCAAGGGGTCCGGACCCCCCCCCCCCGAAATGTCTATAGTATTTTACAAATGTTTAAAATAACTATTTATTTTTAATACAAACACATATATATTTTCAGTTATAAATGGCTTAAACTCTAATTAAATTAACTGTTGACTAATATGAATCGTATCATCATATTATGCGAATATTATTACTTCGTCTAATAATAGATTATTATCGATAGACACGAAGGAAAAGACCGCTATCGTCGCCGGTTTTGAATTTGTGTATGTTATCAATTATTCATTTTGTTTTTATGTTTTGTATAGTGTAAGGTGGCAAGATGTCAAAGTAATTTAAAGTTTATTTAATTATATATTTTATTAAAAGAAGATTAAAACTTTTTTGGTCTTATTTTTAATCAAATTTTAAAACCTTAATTCAGTAAAATTACAATAAACATATTTTGGACCCCCCCCCCCCCCGAAAAATATTTCTGGATACGGCCTTGTGTGTGTGTGTGTATGTGTGTATTGGCATATACACGATCTGCACTGCGGAGAAAACGCTAGATTCTCAGCTCAGGTGTCCGATGGTATGATCCTATTATTACGGGGCACACGTTTTATAATAATAAGTAATGTGTAATAATTAACAATAAGTAATATAATATAATGTGCACAATAGAATATTTTATATTATTATTATTATTACTACGTACATACTTGCGCGCACGGTATAACTTTCTACGGTTTTATTATCATTCGGGATAGGAGGACAAAGTGTAGAACCGTTATTAAACCTTAGTCTTTATATCGTTCGAAACGTATCTGGGACATGCATAAACTATAGTGTGACTATTGAAGTAAGCATTAATAATACGACGTCATAAACGTACCGAAGTCCGTTAAGCTTTTATAGAGACAAAATAGAAATATTATAGGATTGTCGTCGACGAGTCATCGACAGCACCGTTTTAGCGTATTAAAATTTTGAAAAAAAACATTTCACTCGTGAAAATTAATCGGGTAGTGCCGTCGTATAAATTTCATACTTTAGGTGCGTTCGATGAGATTCGATTACAACTAAAGGACGTCGCTTCCTTCCCCTCGGGTCTGTTTTACATTAAAAATAATATTACAATAACCTCTTTGAATTCGCGATAGATTTCTCCACGAATAAAAAACGTAGAGCCTCTTACCAATAAGTCTCATAACTCTGCGGGAAAGTGCTTCGGTAGGTAAGTATAATTGTATGTAGTCTAAGCTTTTATCGACTCGGTCCATCTACACGTTTTTCTAAGGACGAACCGTATGTGCAGACGAGCCCTCGCACAGAACAATATTGTCGGTCCGCGGTGTAATGATATTAATAAGACCGCCGCCGCCGAAACTGTGTAAAAATGTTTTTGTTTTTTTTCATACATAATATTATATACGTTACGCATTTATTTACTATTTTTAATAAAAAAAATTGTCATTTAATGTTATAACACGTAGTACTAATATACGTATATTATTGTGTCTCGATAACAGTGGCGCCGTTCAGATCTCTTTCGTTATTGTAGAATTCGATTTGTTTTTTCTTCTTTTTTCACTCCGTCCGCTCACTGGTATCGTCATAAAATAAAAACAATAATAATATTATATAAACGACGCGACGTGTCCTTTACAAGCGCGCGTTTCAATACTTACCTACGTATCGCCGTACTTAATCCTTTTGTGCGCGAGACTGCTCTCTTTTGTACGTCATCGTTTCGATATACTCGGTAAACCACCTACTGATTACACGATTACGTTACAGACGATATTATTATAAATTATATAATACCGGTGTGTAGTGTAGTGTCTGGTGGCGTCTGCGACGAGTCTCGTTTGGAATTCGGAAGCCGTTCGACGGCGACGACGCGCTAAAGTTACTACTATAGCGTCCGGTATTGTGGTCGGACCAGGGGCGGATTTAAGGCACTGCGAACTATGCAGCCGCATAGGGCGGCAAATTTTGAAGGGCGGAAGAATTATGTTGAATATTTATTTTAATTTGTTGCATTTACAAATCAGACTTAGAAAAAAATGAATTTATTAATGAACTAGTACATTTTCGTTCTCATCAAATTACAAGTTTTAATGAAAAGAAAATTACACCATTTTTACTAATGCTTGTAATATATGAACGTAATATGATGGATCTATATCCAAATATTGAAATTGCCCTTCGAATATTTGTCTCAACACCTGCTACTAATTGTACTGCCGAACGTTCGTTTTCGGTGTTAAAAAGAATGAAAAATTATTTACGGTCAACTATGTCACAAGAAAGGTTAAATACCATGGCCATATTAACTATAGAAAGTGATTTAACATCATCATTAGAGTATGAAGACATTATTGATGACTTCTCAAGAATTAAATCTAGAAAAAAAGCTATGTTAACTACAAAAATTAACTATGAATTCTAAATTTAAATATTAAAATTAAATTAAATGTATCAAATTATTTCATTTGTTTTGTTATATTCATTACATTATGTTTTTCTTATAAACGTTGTTACTAAAAAAAAAAAAAAAATAGAAGATGTTATATTTGAATCGGAATTTTTTTTAGTTATCTTAAATGAAAAAATTAATTGATAAACAGATTTTGATAGGGGCGGCAAATTAAATTTGGCATAGGGGCGGAAAATTATTAAATCCGCCCCTGGGTCGGACTGTATAGATCCGTCGGGGTCGAAACGGGTAAACGATCACGCGGATAACCGCCGACCCGGCGATAATTTTCGAAGTAAAAAATACGATTTCGAAAACACGTTTTCAACATCGTAAATCGAGGACGCGCGTTGTTTTGAAACTAAAAACAGAAGAAAAAAAACCGCGTCCCGACCATCAACAATCGTATAAATAAGCAGCGTCGTCCGTGCTTACAAATAATAATTGTTATAATATTTAAATAACAGTCGACACGTTACTGTTTAATGTTTTGTATGTAACAATACTACCGACCAACACACACACACACACACATACACACAAGTCCGGGGCAGATCACTACTTATGTTACACCACCTCGGACGGCGCACTGTTACACTCTAATAACTCACAATAACATACGTATTAATGTCGCTGTTCAGTACTTACTACTCTCACAATAAACTAACGAGTGGTCAATATAGAAAAAATGTCTGTAAGTTTGTTCGATCGCTGCTATTTTCAGACGTGTCGCTGCAGAGAGTTTTGTTCACTCGTCTCCATCGATCGCAAAAAAAAAAATAAAGAAACGTTTTGTCCGGTTAAAACGCCACGAGTTGTTTTATTTTTTATATTATATAGAATCTTTTTTATTTCTTCGACGCCGAAATAATAATATCCAACAGACACATTAGTTAATTCTAATATAAGTTACAACATCAGTAATGATTTTATTATTATTATTATTATTATTATTATTATTATCATTAATAATTAATATTATATAATTTTTTTGACGCAAAACAAAAATGGATTTAACAATAAAAATAACTTAATATAATGTTCGTATAAATACCGCCCGTGTGCCCTACAAGGACTCACTGCAATTTAAAATGGCGAGATAGCGGAGTTTTCATCTGCCGTCTCCAGCCCCGTTAAAATGGTAAATCCTTCGAGAAACACCCGTATGTATACATGTATATAATATAATAAATATACATATATATATATATATTATATAGAAATTATGTAAAAAAAAATATATAAATATGTTCGAGATAAATCATCTTTACGAAGACGCATGTAAAAAAAACTAAACAACATGTTCAATACAACACTGAAATCAAGGGCTGCCGATTCACTTGGGATTGGTAGCCGATTCAATTTCTTCCAAATCGAAATCTTTGACCCATTCATCTGCGCAAAAAAAAAAAAACAACAAACACAATAGATTAGTCACGTGCCCACAGAGGAAATTATCTACACACAGTTCATTAATTCACATTTCTTCAAAAACATTACATTATGTCCCATGTTTAAAAGTGTAATTTCATTTTTCTTTTAACGTCCAATCGATTTTTATCCAACTTTTAATATCATCCGTTACTAGTAAACTCTGGTAGTGGCTAACAAACTAAATTGAATTTGAACACGTTGTAATAAATTACACCGATTAGTACATTAAATGTGCAAACAAACAAACTTTTGATAGTTTATTGTACCGCCTTTAGATCAGCAACAATTACTATTTGGAATCTATTTCATGACATATTTTTTTCAGATGAAAATTTGAACCAATGATTTTACTTTCGTTTTAAATAATTTTTATTATAGTATAAAATGTTATGCTTGTTTAGAACCAATCACAGAAATCACTTGTGTCTCGTCAAATGTATTTGTACAAGCAAAATAATTTTCTTTTATATTTCATTGTCGGATGTGAACACAACAACTTAATTTTCACGACCTCTCGGTACATTTCAAGTGCTAGTTGGACTTCATTCATTCCAATCAGTTCACAAGTATATTTAATTTTGCTTTTTGGTTAATTGAAAAAAATTTTAGTTTACCTAAATATCTAGTCTTATTTTATTTTCAAGTCCTCAGGCGAGCTGGAATAATAGCAACTCAAAATTACTAGAAGGTCAATTCGTAGAATACACAAAACACTCGTAGGCCACATCATAAATTGCACACTTTCTTTAATTTCCATAAAATTTTATTCAATAATTTATATTTCATACAAGTATAGGATTCTCTTAAGATATTAAATTATTAATATTGCACACGTTAATTTAATATAATATTATATAATGCTTAATTTATTTTTCCATCTTAAATTAAAACTTAGTAAAATAATTAATGAAAAAAACAAAGGTAGATGATATTTTTCAATACAGTTCACCAAGTACAAACGTGTACTCCCCGACCGATACTGTTATGCGTTATAATTTATTCTATTTTTTTTTCAAAATTCTCTCGAGTGAAAAGTATATGTTATAAAAATTAGCAAACTAGACTTTGAAGTATTGGATTTAAAAGGTAAGTTAGATCAAACGAAACATTTTACAAGTCAGATGCAATCTGCCGGTTGCCCGTGCCTGTTTTAGAGAATAGCTCCGTGTTATGTATTAAACATTCACTGGTATTTCGTATCAAAGATGGATAGATTTCTCTAGTCTCTATCATTAGTAAATTACTAAAAACTTTTTAAAAATATTTTTTTAACACATTATTATATAATATGTCTAGCACATACTAAAGGGTCTTTGTTGATTTATTAATTAAGAGCATATACTTTTAAGATAGAAATTAAGATATCAAACTGGTTATTGTTCAATGGACTTACACAGAAATATTTAGAATATTTGAAGATTTTAGACTACTTTTTTAACTCTTCAATAACAATTGCCAACCGTTTACTGTCTCATGTCTCGGTGAATACAAAATATTTTTGTTGGATAAAAATAATAAATTTACAAAAGCGTTTACTTAAAATGTCTTTTTGATTGTTTCCCACCTTGTACCACCCTTTAGTTTATCATTCACCTTTGTCCAAACTTGATGTGGTGACCGAAGAAGCTGTGGATGGAATATCTTCTTGTTTTGATTTAGAATCTTTCTTGATATCTGTGTAAATAAATTAAAAAATATATAGTTATTGCTTTTGTTTTTATATAAACTGTGTAGTAGCTATAAAACTTTACCTCCAGTCGGGCTCACGGACTTTGATGATGCTCTTCGTTCCTCATCATATGATGACAATATCTCTTCTTGTTCTTTTTCGGACAATTCTATATCAGACAACGGAGTTAACTCTGTAAATTTTAATTAACCACACTGTAAACATACACTTTTCCGTGATATGAGAAACAGCCAATACGTACCTTTATTGAAATCTATTCTTTCGGCTTCTTGTTTCTCTTTTTCATTTCGTCTCTGTTGTTTGGCATCTTCATCTTCCAACAATGCCTTTCGAAATAAAAATCGATACCAAAAGTTTGCGTGAGAAACTGAATCTGGTACAAGTTTCTGATAGTTTTCACGCAGTGGAGTACATTCGTTTAGTATTTTAGTGAGCTTTTCGTTGGACAACAAACTACTGTCACCACTTTTCACCCAATCTAACCAAGCTTTATACCTTTTATCTAGCTGCTCGTCAATTTCCTTTAAAAATGTGTTTGGATCGTTGGCCAAAGTATATATTTGCGCCTAAAATTACAAGACCGGATAACATCTAAAAATACCAAAATACAATAATAACAATGTATTACTTGTAGCCTAGATAGTGTGACAGTGTCTGAACCAACAATCATAAGAGCTTCGTCATCATCATCGGGCACGGGATTCAAAGCTGTTGACATTTGATCCAGGAATGAACTAACAGATTTTTTCATCGTGTTAGCAGTCGATTCTGGATTTTCCAACTAAAAGACATTTTGACAAGTAATACAATTATCATTACTGTAATTGATATGAGTGTAAGCAATGTGTACGTACTTGTAATGTCTCTTTGACGACATTGGTAGTGTTTAACACAATATTGCTGGTTTCAGTGGTGACTATTGTGGTCAATTCACCGAGATCACGTTTAACAGATTCTAACACTTCAGCCGACTAAAATAGATAATGTTTTAAACAAATAGTTAAAATAGATAATGTTTTAAAGAGAGTTTTTCAATTACGATTTATGAGTAATAAAAAGACAAAAACAATTATTTAGATACATACTTTAGACTTGGCAGCAGAGTACAATGAATCCCACCATCCACCTCCTTCATTTGCCGTAGACTCTGGATTCACTATGGCTTCTTCACTGACGTTTTCAACATCACTGGGTTGTCTGAAATCAATAATTTTACTATTTGTACTCGTCTCGTTTATAACCACAATGAAGACCGTCACAAGACCAAAAGTAACAACACAACTATTTCCAGGAAAAAAGTTTCAAACGAATTTCAGTATGAATTTTTAGAAACAGGCAAGTTATGATAAGAAATTCTTTGAAGAATAGAAATTTTCATTGAAATAACCATCGACTCTGGGGTTAGACACCGCTTTGAAGTAACATTTTCAAAAGACCAATACAACCAAGTCTACTCTGTCGGGCGTCGAGCACCGTACAGCCACGGTCTACACTATTCACAAAGCCGATCTCAATGACGATAGAAGATGAAGTGTCGCCGCGAGGGAACCGACTGTTCGGAGAAGGGCCGAGACGGCCGTCGACGACGGTGTCGAGGAGCCGTCCGCCAGAGCTTGGGACGGCACGAGGTACCGGTCACTGGTCGGCGGCACTCACTTGTCGGCCATGGTGTGGACGGAGCGTTTTTCTCCCCGAGGATCTGACGCGTTCGGCTGCTCTCAGACGGTCTGATGGCGGCGACGGCCGCACGGCATCGTCCGCGAGCGAATGTTCGTGCCGTCGTCGACGACGGCGAGCTGTCCGCGACCGCGCCTGGGCTGCGACGTTCTGCCGCGAGGGTTTATCTTTTGTACGATACGGCGCGTGTCACGATGCGACTACAACGGCGACCTGTCATGAACTGAGAAAGCGAGAAGAGACAACGAACGACGACGACGACGACGTCCCGCTCCCGCACAATCTACGCACAATTAAAATACGTTATCTCGCGGACGACGACGGTGATAACGCGACTTTGTTGTTACCGCAGTCGCGGTATGAGTCACATGTTCCCCTCCCCGGCATCTCCGCGAAGCCTTTGCGCCGGAGATAAGATTTGAATCGTCATCGAGTGGTTTCGGACAATCGTTTTGGAGACTAAAATACTAAATACGAAATATTTCGACTGCGTTATGATCTTATGGCGGAGATCGTTCGACTAATCGTCATCGGCCAACCACGCCCGCGCCATCGTTCGGGACGGACGACCGGACCGACGCCCAGCCATGACCGCGCTGGCGGACGGCCTGATCCGGGCGATGAACGATCCGTCCGTCGACAAGTACACGGACGAGTTCGTCACCATACTGACCGACATCAACCCCAAGTCCAGGTACCATTTTCTCGTGCTGCCCAAGGAAGACATACCGGACCTGAAGAGCCTCAGGCCGCATCACGTGCCGAAACTCGTCTTCATGGAGATGAAAGGGCGCGAGTACGCGTCGCGCAAGAGCAACATCCCGGTGCATAGGTTTCAGTGAGTTCGCCCCGGAGCTAAACCGCGAGTGCCTGCTGTGGTTTCTGATTTTTGTTCGCAGGACCGGCTTCCACTCGTATCAGTCCATGGAGCGGCTGCACTTGCACGTGTTGAGCGACGACTTCCAAGGCTCGCATTTGAACTATTCCATCCAGTGGAATGCGTTCCACACGGAATTTTTCGTATCCACCTTGAGTAAGTGTATCTATCGACAGCTCCGGTTGACATTTGTCCACCGATTTCGTTTTGGCCGTCTGTGATTAAGCCAGGGCTATACTAACTGTCGAGTACGCGTCGGCAATTATTTTTTCTTTCATTGCATCATACATTTATGAACATCATTTATAACCTTAGAAACCTAGTTCAAATGTTCAAATCAAACACAATTCTTTATGGTTATGAATATTAAATACTCACTAGATTGATATTCTTGGATGTTATATTCAGTTGTATTAAATTGGTTTTTCTAAAATAGAATTTTAGGACTTTCTATTGCTAATATAATTATATAATATGTATAATAGTGCATTATTATAAGTACAATGTGGTAGAATGTAAAATAATTAAGAAAACAAATAGGTATTCCAATAAATTTATCATACTCTCATCTCATTACTGTTATAAATAATCAAAAATGATTACATTTTGATTATTATTTTTATTTTACGAACAAGCAATTATTATAGTTTAACAAAAAAAAAAAAAATCATAATTAACAAGTAGATTATTAACAATGTAATGTAAAAACAAAACAAACGATGAACACAAAATAGTTTTCTTTTATCTACTATCAAAGCCAAACTACATTATTTTGTAAATAGAAAGGTCTATAAGTCTTTTAAAAACTATTCAGATTATATGAATATAATACAATCAAATCTACTCTACAGTCTATAGACTACATTTTCACATGTTAAAGGAAATAATATTATTTTAGGACCATTTAAATTAATAATATATTACAATAATTTCTGAGTTGCGTTTTAAAACACTAGTGTATTACATTAAATACGGTAGGGATTGTAATGATTTAATTTAAATTGGAAGTAATTAATATTTTATGGTTTAAATTTGAATTTAAAATGATAGAACTCTTTCAATATTAATTAGTTTAGTCACTGATATTATATGCTATCTTAACAATATTTAACTTTTAAGTCAATTATTTGAATATTAAATGTCCTTAAAAATTGAAAATAATATCATATAATAGGAGACAGTATTTAACTCCTTGACCTTGTTTTTGGTATTTTATTGTGTATTATAATCATAAACAAAATAATAAATATTTATGTTACATTCCACTAAACAATCATTATTAACACAAAGTATTTAATTTTATCAATTCAACTAGTAAAAATTCAAACGATTGAATAAAAACTGATTTTTCAAACACATAAGTATGTAAATATTAAATATTGCAAAGAAAAACTTAATGAAGTGTCGTCTCAAATACAACTAATATCTTAGAGTATAAATTTTTCATCAGAATACCTAATGCGCGTGGCATTGGCGATGTTGTTGTAATTGGTGGGTGTTAACAAAAAAAGAAAAACCATTTACAGAAATTTAAAGAAACCATAGGTATTCGGAGGGTTTCAGTGATTGGGTGACAAAAGATCAAATAGTACAAAGTTGGCTATAATTTTAAAAGTTTCAAACTTACATTAGTGCTTCGCAATATTTCGATAATTCTATCATGTTGTTCTATTCAAATGTTTAAGTTCTGAAATGTTACCGAGACGTTTTCAAAAATGTTAGGGTATTTTTGACGTTGAATGTAATTTCTAATCAATTTATAGTCTCGTATGCCTTTTACTCGTCGATTGATTTGAAAAATATAAGCAGTAACCTAGAGTCTTAAAATAATATTAATTATTACATTTTGTCGCATGATTATATTTTAATCGTTGAATTATTTTTATTTGCAGAAGTAATTCTAGACTTATCTTCTAAAGGAAGCGTTTCGTTGCCGCCGAATAAAAAATTGTTGTACCAGAAGGATATGCGATGCCATAAGTGTGATTTCATAACAATGGACATTAACAATTTAAAATTACATTTAAGATTATTCCATGTTTAATTATTGATGACACTGTTTTCAATTGATTTGTAATTGAATTGTAATATTATTTTTTAACTTATACATATATATATATTTTTTTTTTACAAATAAATGTAAACATTTTTGGACCAAAACATTCTTTTCTTTATATATTTTTTAAATAATCAATCTCAAAACAAGTAATACTACTTACAATAATATTATATGAACATAAAGTAAATAGTGTTGTACAAACAATACATTATTTGACTTTGGAGTCTAAGGCTATTGTATTTATGCCTAAATGCTATTGATACATTATGTACTTGTGAAATATTCTTTTAAGTCTTTTTCGCAATTTTCATATGCTAGACCCAATCCAAAACCGGACCCCATGATTAATGGCCACTTCCTACCTATATATAGAAAAAAAAAAAAAAAATTAGTTCAATGAAAAATCGATAAAATGAACAAATTACAATATACGTATACTATGCTCAAAAAAAGTGTAAATTGTTATGTTCTTCAGAACGTGGTGCAAATTATAAAATGTTTAAAGTATCAACAATTAAAAATAAATAAACTATTAATTCCATAATAACTATATATTAATTTATAGATAATGCTAATGTTTGTTTATAATAGTAGTCGTATAAGCCGTATGAGCTGTTAAAATATTAGTATAAATTAAATAAACTTTTCAATGTCAATAACCATGGCCGTTGTTCATTACAATGATAATATAACTGGCTGGTAGTTGCATAAATACGTTAATATGAGAAAGTCAATCATAAAATATCAAATTAATACTACTTTATTATATTACCGGGTACACTTCTTAAGCCAGTTAAACTTTTAATATAAATTGACAATTATGCAATGTACATTATTTAACTGTACTAATAGAAAATTATTATAGCCAGTGATTTTATTGTATCGAAATCTAATCAGTTTTAAAATGTTTTTTCTAATATACAATTTTAAAAAACCAAAACAATGTTACATTACATAGCGGTAATTGTGTATTACATAAAATATAATATTAAACTTACGTTTGAAAAATAGTAGGGATGCTACAGCACCAACTGTTAAGCCGCCAGCTGAAAGAATAGAAAAAAGTGATTATTTTACCTAATAAATCGACGGAATATTCTTTTCCCGTAAAACCCTATTGATTAATTTGACTGAAGTGTACACATTTCAATCGACAAACATTATTAAAATGCACAATGTGTTATAGGTACATTGAGAAGAAAAAAGTGATACACGAACAAGGTCAACAAACAGTCGACTCGCACAATCATTACACTAATAGAAATATCACGGGGGCGTTGTAGATGTCGCGATGACACCCGGAAGAAATTTTAACTTTTTTCCAAGACTAGGCGATAAAATGGGAAAATCTCATGAAAGTCTCGTCGCTTTGGTTTGAATATGGACGGTCCACTAATTTGGCATTTGAAAATACGGTTTGTTTTGATTTCGGACGGGGCAAGTCATTTGAAGACACGACGCGCCGGCGGGGTGCGGCCGAGAAGAAAAACGACGACGAAACACCGAGAACGGAAATCAACGCCGCGCGAAACGGCCGAAGCGGCGAGAACGTGCGAGAAAAATTCCGATCCGTCGTCGGCTGCGATAATCCTAGAGGTCGACCCCGGGCCGCCAGACGGAGAGAGAGAGAGAGGGACGACGGTTCGCTCACCAAACTTGATCGCGGAGTCGTACAGGCACCGGTCGACTCGGATGCTGATCTCGTCCTCTTTGTACGTCTTGCTCATTTTCGCCGCGTCGTGCCCGTGTTTCGGTGTGGAGAAAATCAACGCTGGCCGACCGTGTGTGCTGCGAGTGGGCGCCGAGTGGAAAATTTCGTTAACGGCCGACAACAGACGGGCAAAAAAAAAATATAAGAAAAAATGCAACCGATATGAGCCATAGCAGATAAACGTTATCTCGGCGGTCGTTATCGCGGCGCGTGTGATAAGGACGTTCGCGAAACCGTCGTCGTGGTGGCAACACTGCGCGGCGGCGGCGGCGGCGGCCCATTCCATAGACGCGCGTATCTATTAATAAATACGTCAATACCAGCGGTTCTCAAACTTTTTTGTTCGCCGAGCCCTCTTGTATGTTCCTAAACAGAATTACGGAGCCCCGAAAATCAGAAAAACGTCGACAATTGAGACGACAATGAAATTCATAAAAAAAACCGATGTCAATTGTAAACGATTAACTAAATATTATCGTACAATATGTCAAATGAACGAAAAACCCGACTTTTATCTAATCTCATTTTGACTATGACGCAAAACAATACATATTGGTACTGTCCAAATAAATATTGAATATAATTAATATAAAAATTAAAAACGTAACTAAGAAATATAATAATAATTGAATAATTTGAATTTAATTAATACAAATATGCCCGGGGAGCCACGGAGTCTATAGACTCTACGTATACGGTTCGTTCCCTACGGGCCAGCGGTCTCCAATCTTTATTTACCGCGGGCCAAAATTGTTTAGAGAAAAATAGAGAAATCCAAGACGGATAATATTTATAAAAACTATTCGAATACAAAATTTGACGAACGTCGTCGATGCCGGATTCAGGGCTCTGGCCGGGGCCACGAATAAGTTATATCTAATCCTCACGACCGAAGGATACTAATTATTTGGAAAAAAACAATATTGTTTCATACCTATGAGACGACTTTAAAACTTTATCCTTAAAAAATAATTAAATATAATATTATGTAGACCGTACCTAACTAGATTTTTATAGATCATCGAAAACTTAGAGGATATATCGAAACGTTACGATTTATGTTTTTACGATAAACACACTTTTCTAGACTTATTTAATGGAGAACTGTTTGATTAGACTATTAGAGTTTAAACGGTTTTTTTTTAAAAAATTGTTTTTAAAACTATTGTTTTTTACCTTGTTTTAGACGGTATCGTACAAAAATACACTTATTTTCTTAACAAATCTGTTTAGAGAAGGCCTGTAATCGATCAGGTAGGTAATGATTTTGGTAGGACACTTTGGTAATCGACGTTGAACACTGAATTCCGTTTTAACCGTAAGAACTGCTCGGGTTTCAAGTGTTTAGCATTCAGTTTCAGGATACCCATATGGAAAGTTAATTACATTCGCCGAGAGTTCGGACCTTCTGCATTACTACATTGTCGCACACACACACACACACCGACGCAGATACTATTATTGTTTTCACTTTATATATTATTTAAACGCAAATGCAAAGTGTACATCGGAATTATGTCATGGACAAATCATAGAGTAATTACTGGTGAGTAATTACAACCGCGTTTGCAAAAAAAAAAAAAAATCAATTGTACTATCTGAAATTGAAGATCTTCTACGACCACAATAATAACCACTGTAATATTATTTCCTAGTCCGTGGTAATGCCTAATAATTACTGTGTGGAAAATGAAAACAAACGTACGTGTTAGAAAATTGCAAAAATCCAGTTTATAAACGATTCCGCTCCCGACAGACAAATCACTCGAATCCGCCGCTCTTGGTTCTCACACCGATCTCACATACATAATCCTCCTCGCAGACCGTAGAGAAAGCGGTGTACACATACTCAAATCTTAATTAACCTGAATTCGCGATAAAGAGAAAAGAAAAAAATTCAAATTTATTCTAATAATTTTATATGAAGTTTCACCGACTCGTCGTCGTCGGGGCGATTGCTTTTTTCACGGTGTCCTGCAAGTCGTTGGTATCCGAACGCGTGCTCGTTGCAATAAACTCGATTACGGCCTACGGGCCGTATGTTTTATAAATATTCTTGTTCTAGAAAACCGTCTGAAGACGAAAAAGATGTGTTCTATAATTGGGATGAAAGTTTAAACGTTTAAACCATCAAATGTATGAAAGACATAATATTATGAGAATAGTAGTGTCGTGTGAACGAAATTCTTAAAACGTTTTCCTTTTCACTTGACTAGATCTACCTAGGACTGGCTGCAAACAAGGTTATGGTTGAAAATATCGTATATTTGAATGATATTTCGAGAACAATAGAAATATAAATAAATAAAATGTAAACGCTTGTTGTAATCATTTGTCATTAAATAATAAACATGACATTAGCAAATGTTTATTTATTAGTATCTACGGAATGCGACTACGTAGTATACATAATAATATAGGAATCACCGAAGACCGCGCGACTAATGTGGGGCCCTTTGTTTGAATCGGGAAATCCGAACGAGTGTCTATTACATAATTGAAAAAAAAAAAATCACTCGTGTACGTAATTATTTGATTTAATAATTATAATCACGAGAAATTTTCTCAAGTCTATGACTATTACTTTATCTATTGTTCCAATTTGAATGTTAAACGATAACATTTTTATGTACACATCAATCATTTTTAAATACCCTGCACGTAATAATAAAAAAGTAAACGAGAGAATACGCACAGACATATTATTATTATGTACTCGACACTAAATTCGGCGACGACGTTCACTGAAACACAAAACGAGAACGGCCGAACGTACTATGCGCATATTTTTGCCTATGCTCGATATGGTCACGTTTCAGACACTACGGCTAATAATAGATAACTTTGCCAGACGCCAGGAACAATATTGATCGAAAATCCATTAATTCTTCGACGAAATGCGCGCATTTTCACCGGTGAAAGTGCAAAGTCGTCGGAACTTGTTGTTCGACACGCGTATCAAATCATGACGTGTAGATTTAAATGGGTTGTAGCCAGTGCCGCAATTATGAATTCTGAGGCCCGCGTGCAAGGATTTAAATAGAGGCCCCAAATTAATAACATATTTATTACTTGATCTTTGTATTACTACAGAAATTTTTTAGTATTTTTTAGTACTATAACTTAAATATTTGACGGATTCGCGGAACCGACCAGAAGAATAAATTATGTAAATTTATAAAAATTTGAGCTTCTAAATACCTCCTCTATAAATTAGTATAACGAATAATCAAAAAAAAAATAATGAACAACTTAATTCTGTGATCCAAGTCTAGTATCCATACAATAATTATTTGAGAAATATTTCGCAATAACAGAGAGGGGCCCCTGCGATAATGACTATTATTCTACAAATTATGTCATATACTTTATAATATCATTTTCGTAATTTTATTCCTATACAATAATTTGTACGTTTTACTATAAAACCGAATTATTTACAGATCCAATGAAGCTTGCATGATATTAATTATCATCTACTTATGCTAATAATAAATTCATTGAAAACAATTACAAAAAAATCAAAAAACTTTCGAGGTACGAGCCACGAGGAAGTAAAGAATACCAATATAGGCTAAATTCATTTTGAAACGGACAATCTTCAATTTTTAGCTTATGGTTTGGGAGGCCCCTAAGAACAGGAGGCCCGTGTGCATCGCACACCTTGCACACCCAACTGTTGCGGCACTGGTTGTAGCATCCCCCCCCTTGGGTAGTTTTTAAAAAAAAAACTAAGCAATTATAATATCGTTATATTATTCTCTATCATTTTTTTGTGATCGACGATCGATTTACAAACTAATAACAATAACATTTAGATATTGTTGAGTGCAGTAATTCACGATGAACTGTAGTAATACCAAGTAATAAGCGTGTTTAAAAAGCACGCCAATTTATTTCGTCATACGTTAATACATAATATATGTATGTAATACGCGTGTCTGATAATGTTTTCAAATGTTTACGAAAATTAAAGTCAACGAGAGTCGTTTTTAATCGACACTATAAACTTGTCGTGGACCAAACTGTACGGGACCCTGCAACAGGAGAGTGTGGGGCGAGGTCGTCCTTAAAAAGGAAATGAGATTAGCGGAGCGAGGAGGAAATATTTCGATTTCACCAAAAACCTACAGATGGCCTGTAAAAAAATCGTAAAAGGCCGCCGCCGTGGCCTTGGTCCGTGGATCGCTGGCAAAATCGAAATGTTTTTAATTTTTTTTTCATTCCTGCGGTTTTTATTCCTATACAATATTATGTAGATGGCGTTAGTGTGTTGATACGTACAAAAATTTCCCCCGCGCACATCGCTCACTTTATACAGTTTCGCGGAACATAACGAAAATATATATTTCGTTTCCAGTTTCTAGTCCAGTCCACCTCCGCAGTCCATTAGTCCGGTACACGTACACTTATATGGCATAAGCGCTTGGTCCGCGGCAGTCGAAGCGTTTCCATCGGAGAACCGTGAAAACATAAATTAAATTGTTTATTCAAAAAATTAATATTATACATAAATCGTTGTTATCGTCGTCGGCACGGAATAAGTTTTGCGATCAATTTTGTGTAATAATTACACACTCGTCGTCGGTTCGTTTTACGTTACGGAAATTAATACCTGTTCTCCGCGAAATCAACCGTAATGTTTTGTTCCGTGTGCGGAAAGCTGAGCAACTCGATCATTTGCGGCGGCTGTCAGTGGTATATATATTTTATACATAATATAAAATACGTTTATTATGTACTTATTATAATACGATCTATTTTATCAATGCGATACCGAATAGGTGTGCTGCGTTTTGAATTAAATTAAAGTCTAATCGGTTTATCGAGAAAAAAAACTCGTGTGATGAAATGTTTTTCGGCATCGCTGTGCGCCCCGCACGTGAATCATACGATACAGTTATATAGTTATACGTGCTCATACCGTGGCGCTGAGGTCGTATAAGTATTTACGGACTTTTGCGAATCCGATTCCGATCATATAATATAATTGGGTGTTTATTCGCGTTGAAATGTTTTTTTTTTTTTTTTGTTTCGGTCTCGGCCCACTCGTCGGGTCAGCGAACGACCGTTACTTGGAGGTTTTATCGAAATTATGATGATATGTGCACTCACGATATCGTCGAGAGAAAAAATCTCGTCTAAAGTACGTGTTGAGCCGGACATCGCGGAGATTAAAATTCAACAGGATCGTGCGCGTCTGCCTGTAAATCGCAAACGACAAAATTGATTTCTATTTGATAAACTATGAAATCATTATACGTAATAGGTACCTATCGTGTGTGCTGTGCGTCTGTGTAGTTGAAACGTCGAGAGTTCGTAATCTACAATATTTACAATATTTTTAATGTTCGTTCTTCTAAATCATAACAGCTAATTGGACATTAAATTTAATAATTATTAGTTTCTCTAATATATATAGATATCGGGGACGTACGCAGAAAAAAGGGGGGTGTTTTTGATAATCAGAGCTTAGTTTTCAATAAACATACGAGATTTGATTATGAAAATCAGCTACGTACTCACAATACTTTTTTTTTAAAACATGGTCAGTGTTTTATTTTGATTTCGCTTTCGCCAGTGCTCCACAAACACAATGTACGTATAATGTTATACATGTCTATTAAAGTTAAATATATAACGATTAACATTAAAATTTAATAAGAAAATAACACTATACGAAAAACCAAACATTTCGGGGGGGGGGGGGATGTTTGAACACCCAAAACACCCCCCTGTGCACGTGCCCGATAGATATGAGTGGGATAAAAAGCCATTGTGGTGCAAGTCATATTTTTTTTTGTAAAAACGAGGCATATGTTTGAAAGTCAAAGTGAAGCAAGTCATAACTTTTTCTACCACTCGATTTGACCCTCCGGGTAATAATTTCATCGGCGATTTATTTTCGAGTTTTCAAAATAAACCGTTTTGTTTCTCCGATGAAGGTTCATATGACTATTACACACCGCTGGCCGCTGGCAGCTCGTTAGGAACGGGAAAACGGGAATGTTTGGTGAAAAAAAAGTTTCCCCTTCGCGTCCACCAAAGCATACCCGGCCGGCCGGCCCCATCCTGCATCCTGCACGTCCCGTGCGCGCACGCCCGTCACCGTGTCACCGATCGAAACTTCCGCGGAAACCGCGACATTTTCCCTCCGCGCGGTCACACTGTCT
Source organism: Drepanosiphum platanoidis (assembly GCA_948098885.1). NCBI lineage: Eukaryota > Metazoa > Arthropoda > Insecta > Hemiptera > Aphididae > Drepanosiphum > Drepanosiphum platanoidis. The sequence goes on along the minus strand of OX402529.1, from coordinate 1,958,329 downwards.
CCTCGGTCCGCGAGAGCAATATTGACCAACCGACGGCGTCGTTGATAACACGGCGCGAATGTAAACAACATTTATCTCTCGAAAAATCAATTAACATTTTTCCCCGACCAGACTATACAAAATATTATTTATATTAGTCACCGACGACGACGTTCAGCGCGAGATACCGAAATAATCGTTTTGTCTATCAACTATAGGTGATTATTAATTGCATAGTTATTAATTATATTTTTTCAATGAAAAATCTCAACTGCTTCGTCGCCTCCCCCCCGTCACCATGACTCACGCGCGGTCCACTGGAGTGCTGGTGGACACCGCCTTAATATTATTCAAACGCTTTTTTTTCTATTATTATTATTCCCATAATTGTTATCGTACGTAATTAGTGGGAAAGCCGTGTGACCCGGCGGAGATTTCACTCGACCCGCGCCGACCACAATCGCGTTGTATTGTGCCGCCGTCGTCGTCGTTGTGGACAACGATTAGAAAAAGTAGTACAAGCCGGTTTGTTTTATTTTGTTTTCAGCGCCAACAGCAGCACAACATCGTCGCCGATAGCCATGAAGAAAAACAATGCCCAACAGCCGGCTCTGCACAAAGTCATAATGGTGGGCAGCGGCGGTGTCGGAAAGTCCGCCCTCACGCTGCAGTTCATGTACGACGAGGTATGCGAATTATATTATGTATTTCTCGGCGGATTTCGTTGTTTCGTGGCACTACAAAAAAATGTAGCAAGCACTACGTTTGACACGCCCCTCGTTGTAGTTTGTTGAAGATTATGAACCGACCAAGGCGGATTCGTACCGCAAGAAAGTCGTCCTGGATGGCGAAGAGGTCCAAATCGACATACTGGACACGGCCGGTCAAGAAGATTACGCTGCCATACGTGACAATTATTTTCGCAGCGGTGAAGGTTTTTTGTGCGTATTCTCCATTACTGAAGACGATAGTTTTCAAGCGACAATGGAGTTTAGGTACGTAACGCAGTGAACTAAGCCTGGTCTTGTTCGATCCCTATCACCAACATAAAGTCATAAGTAAATACATAATTATTCATGTATTTACAGAATTATGATCAGATTCTTACACATTCCGAGCGGAGTGAGAGGAATGTATTGGTTTTATAATCACATGATAATTATTTACTTTTTTTTAACGCATGTGTCATCACGTTTTCGGCTAAAACAATTGGTCCTATATTCAATTCTAGGGAGGATTTCTGGTAGAAAATGTTTGGTTGGTACTTCGAGAAATGGATTTCAAAAGTTTTCTGAAAATTAAAAAAAAAACTGCAACATTTTTTTTGTTGATAAAACGGTTTTTGACTAATATAATTTTTTTCTTACTGTAAAAATATTTTAACTTGAAATTTTCACCACAATTGGTATTTTATTATTTTCTAAAGATTGTGTAAATTTAGAAGATTTGGACTTTTTTGAGCTATTTTTGGACATTTGAAATTCGTTCATGAAATAATTGCATATAATATTTGATACAAATTTTTGAAAATGTAATACAAAGTTCCCGATACATATTTATATAATACTTCATAGTTATATTATTTTTTTAAAACTTTCACTCAGACTCGGTTTTCTAAAGCCATGTTATATTGTTTTAAAATTTAAAAGACCAATTCTAATTAATCGCCAGTTACCTGTATCTCGCCAAACTCCTATCTTTGGCCCTATACTTTTGTTTTTTTTTTTATCTAACTCTTGTTTAAATATTTGTTTAATTAATGTATTAAACTGAACAACTGTTCAAGTGTTTTAATAGTTATAATTTTGTAAAGTTGTTTACACACTACATATTCACTACATGGATTCTTGCATTCTAATTATTTTTATTTTGACCTAAACCCTCTGTAATAATTATACAATGATTGATGCTTTTTAAATTTGTAAAACATGAAGAATTTGTTATGTATAAAAAAAATAATGAAAATGTAATAATTAACGTGAATTATCCAATTTATTCTATTTGTGTGTTATCATTTTAAATTCTTTTCGAGATAAAATATAGAGAAAAAAAACCTATAAAAAGTCCTTTACGCCATAAAGCTTGCTGGCATCTATACAAAATTTGCGTGTATTTTGTTTTTAAAAACTATTTAAAATAAAAACATGTATTTTAGCCTAGATCATAATTAAAATTAATCAAACTTCACTAGATTATTGTGTTTGTGTAGTGTAATATTGTAATAATGTGTTTTCTTTATTCCCATGAAATAACAATTATTTTGAAAAGATCTGTTTAATTTGTTTAGGGAACAAATCCTACGAGTAAAGAATGACGATAACATACCTTTTTTATTGGTCGGTAACAAAGGAGATTTAACAGACAGACGGAGAGTGTCACTTAATGAAGCTCAGTCAAGAGCACAAGAATGGGGAGTGCCATACGTCGAAACATCAGCCAAGACCAGAGATAATGTCGATAAAGTGAGTAACAAAAAAAAAAAAAAATAAAAAAACTCATCTAAACAACGGATTACTGATTCTCCGTCATCACAGGTGTTTTTTGATTTGATGCGAGAGATCCGCGCTCGTAAGAAGGTAGTCATACCAAGTAAACGTAATAACGAAGACAGACGAAGAAAGAAGTTGAAATGTAATATTGTGTGAAACTACGGGACAATGAATATTTAAGGAAAATCCAATTATTTATTATTTATTATTATTTCTAAAACATTTTCATTATTTTTTATTTTGATGCTAAGAAGTATTAATTCATCGTCTTTCTCCTAAAAATATATCGTGGATTTTAATTTCATATGATTTTATTATAAGTCGTGTTTCCTTTTTGCTCCCGACAACAACGTTAAGCTTCAATTATCCTTGCCAATTATTTGTATAATATACATTCAAAGTGTTCCAAATGTCTAGAATGAATGTTTAATGTGGGTAAATCGTTATGAAAAATTCCAAACTTTTTGAACATAATTTATATATATCTTTGTATGTATGTATTATACACACACACACATATATAATATATATATATGTATGATTGCTTAATACTTAATATAACCATTAAAATCACCCAATGATATATTATATTTATTTTATGTATTATTTTTATACAATTTTATTATATCATTTTAAAGTACAAACTTGTATATTTTTTTTTTTTGTTTTTTACTACCTTTATCTCGGAGAGCAATGAGAGCGTGTGGTTATAAATAATAATAATTTATTCATGAAAAACGTGAAATAAATTTAGACTCTAAAATTAAAAACAAAGCAACAAATTCAAAAATTAACACTTACATTAGATCATCAAAATCAATGTTCGCACATGTGACCACATCCGGTGGGGCAGTACTTGTTCTCCATAAACCATTGTTTCATGTGCCCGATGTGTCCGCCGTGAGCACACCCCCGACACCAAGCGTACATTCCTCGGACAATTCTTTGACACAGAGCACAACGAGCACACTCCGAGTGTTGACAATTGTAACAGTGTCTGCTGCTTCGAGTCAGGCCTTTACAACACCAACCGCAGCTCAAATACACCGACGTCGAGGTGCGATGCAACTGCAATATGCTACGGATACGAGACAGTTGAATTACCTAATTTGATCGGAAAAGAAAAATCGTTCATTACCGTAATACATCATCGAAATAAGACTATTTTTATTTTTTTTTAATCAGTACCGTCGTAGCGCAGGACCACAGTTTGAACTGTTTGAGTAATTCAAGATAATTCAACCACCAACATTCTATTTCATCGTGTAATAGATGCCAAGGGCGTTTGGGATTGGTCAGTTCGTTTCGGATTTCGTCGCTCAATACAATGAGTGCACAGACTGCTGTTTGCACGTCGCCCTGGTCGACGTGATGACGCAGAGCTTCGACGACTATTTCTGATGGATTCCACGTGTCAAATTTTGCAGGAGACGTTATTCGCAATCGCGGCGCAGAGATGATGTGATTATCTACAATGTCACATGGATTTAATGTTAATTAAAAAATAACAGTTGCGAAAACAATAATGTGGTGTTCTTACTCATTTTATTGGGAACAGACGCCACTTCAGGCATGTAAGGGTCATCGACTATGGGTTGATGTGAAATTTCATGTCTCAAGTTTATGGATTCTGTGGGTACTTCCCAATCGTTATCTTCTTCCACAGTTTTGCTGTCCATCTGCAAACCCAAAAAATCATATTGGTCGTGTTCGGCATCTAACGGATCGATTTCCGCATCGCCAAAATAGAAATCTCCCAACTGATTCTGTTTGTCTGCTTTCAAGCCATCTTCATCGCTGCTGGAACCACCTCGATCTTCTATGTCGTCATCGTAGCTGCTTTCGATGTTTGAACTGCTCATAATATCTTCTTTGAGAGCAACCAGCGATATCCGATCATACAACACCCGCAATACGTTCCATAGTAAATACACCTAGACGGTCAATAACAACCATTCACAGCCGGTTAATATCATTTATCGTATACTAATAACGATTGCACAAAATTAATTACTGTTGGTCTTCCAACACTAGAAGCAACATTAGCATTGTGCTCACAGAGTTCACCTATCGACCTTCCTCTGAGTTTATATTGGATAGCGCACGTTTGAATACACTCTGCTTCATCAGATAGACACATAACGATTTTCGAGTCGCGAAACACGTTCATCTCGCTCGACGTATTTAGCTCTTCTTCTCCGCTAGTCGTGGTTGAGGTTTTCCTAAAGTCACGTATTTTGGTACATTATATATAGATTTTCCATTATCTCGACTAATTCAATATAATATATATATATATATTTATAAAAACATTTTTTATTACCTAGAGTTTTCTTTGGGTTTGGGTATTTCAATTTTGCTTAAATTGGCTGGACAACAGTACACCAGATCACCATCTCTATTGATAGCCATGCCTTGTTGATTTGCACTTTCCAATGGTAAATCCGCTTCGCTGATGAAGTTTTGATGCAAAGTACTGTCCTGTTATTGCCCCAGTTTTCAATGATAATTAAAACGCCATACTTAAATAAAACGTAAAGCGATGTATTACTCACTCTATTCGTGGACAACAGTACAAAAGGATCTCCTTTCCAAGCAATACAAGTTGCTACGTCTGTGTGTTTGGCAAACGATGCATAAGGAATGAAAGGCCTCCGTACATCCCAAACGTTAATAGCTGAATCCAGAACCAAAGCACTCGACGCCAAATGATATCTACGGTATGGTCGCCATTTGATACGCCCTACAGGGGCAATAGTGCTGATCGTATACTCGGCAACCGGTTTGTTTGTAACATTCCACACCTAAACAAAAAAGAAAAAGTAATTTATTCGTTTTAAGTAAAATAGTGTCTGCAGATTATAATATAAATGTATCATAAATTATGATTATATATCTAAATAATCACATTTCAGTTTTATATCGTTTATAGTGGTTAATATTCAAACTATCAAACATCATCAAATGTATTTGTAAATAAATACAATAAAATAAAATTATCAAAAATATTACATTCAGGCATTGTTAAAACGATAACACAAATAAGAGGTCTTAAAATTGCCATATTTTTAGAAATTGATGAGAAGTGTTAAGCAAGTATTAAATACAACATAAAATGTCATAAAAAAAATAATTACATACCTCGATAAAACTTTTAATATGAATATTACGCTATTGACATGATTAAATCGAATACAATTAAAAATAAATAAATAAAAAAAAATATATTAAATTAATAGCAAATTAAAAAAAAAGTTTATTATGTAGCAGAATTAACATTTTCGAAGCAAACTTGTGTTGAGAGTAAATAGAAGGTTTAAGCTATTGCAACTCGGCTATATAATGGTCGAATAATTGCGATAAATAAATGATAATGTAATAATGAATATTTAATTATTTGTGACGTTGACAGTTTATTTTTTACTCAATCATTTATTGATAATCAATGTGTGTAGGTGCAAACTATTTCATTTTGGTATAGTAGTACAAATATTGATTATTTTGTGATATAACCAATGAAATAATTATTTTTAACCGGATTGATAAAAACATAGGTAGGTAAATGCAGTGAAACATGTCTTAAACTAAAATATTTAATTTCACAGTATAATTGTGATAGAATTTAAAATTTTTTTATCTTAGATAAGTTTTTGTAATATTGAGGATAAAAATTAGATATGTTTCTCTGAGCACAAGGTTTTTTTATATATTTTCTTATTACTTGCCAACTATTACATTATTATTAAATTTACAGTCGGTTCTATCAATCAAATATCATTGGCTTATATATAATTAAATATACCTAATTGAATTTTAAAAATAAAGAGGCAAACGTAAACAAATATTTTATCCTGTGATAGAACCTAACATGCGTCAGAAATAAATAGCAGTATGCTCTAATAAGGTTACCTTGATCGTCTTATCACGACTTGCGGTAGCCAAATATTGAAGTTCTGAATGCCAGTCACAAGAAAACACTGGTCCATTATGAGCAGAAAACTTATTCAAACATTTTTCAGCTTTTCTGGTATCCCATATTTGGATAGTGCCGTTTTCTGAGGCTGCGGCAAACACATAACTATTATGAGGACTAAACTGGACATCTCTAATACTTTCCGAGTCACTGTAACAAAACCATGTATAAATTTCTATTTTTAAACTGCTATGGAATCATCTAAATAAAATATACCTAGAATAAGTTTTAGGAGCTTCTTTCAATCTCAAATCAAAACATTTGATCGTGCCATCTTGAGAACCGGACATCAACAAGTTGGGTTCAACACAATGAAAAGTCACCTTGTTTACGGTTCTCCTATGGTCATAGAAAACATGTTCTTGTTTGTTTCTGGAAGACCTGTTCAAATTCCATGTCACTACAGCACCTCCAGTTGTAGCGGTCGCCAAAACATTATCTACGAATGTAAAATAATATGTTATCGCACGGTATTTTATAAAACGATTAATTCACTACTATGAGAACTTTACTAAAATCAGATTAAACAGCCCGTGTGTTTCAAGTAAAAGCTTACAGAACAAAAACTGACGTGGTCGAGTAGTCGAGGTCTAGTTCATTACGATATCGTTTTGGCCACGAACCGAGCCTACCGTGTGAACAATTTAATTCAAATATGATTGCACAACCCGTCTGTACGTTTTTTTCACATTCTCGTATCAAGTGATAATACGTTTTTCGGTATACGTATAGTGTACACCACCGGTGCTTTCGACAAACAGAGAGGCAATCTCAAAAGCAACTTTTCGTCTTACCGTCTGTCGGGTTCCAAGCGACGTCCATGCTCGAGGAGCTCTGCACGCTGGACGTTTTGCCGCATCGCAAGTTGACACATTCTTTGAAGCCACCCTGCTCGATGAGGAACACCTTGAACACTGTAAACAATAATATATAATATATACGTTATACGATACGATATTATATTCGAGTCTATAGACGACCGCGAGGCGATATCCCGTTGTTACCGTTTCTGCCGGCCACCACGACGTGAGTGTGTTCCTTGTTCAGCGCCAACGAGTACGCGGGGCCCTCGTGCAAAACGTACGCCTTGCTGTTGCCGCCGGCGGTCATGTTTCGTCGGAGGAGACGGGAAAAAAAAAAAAAAAAAACCTAATGAAAACACTGTTATTCAAATTTTTATATTATATAATCCTACTATTATTGATACACAAACGCATCAAACAACAACAACAATAATAACAACGAGCGGGCGCATAGGGCTATCAAATCTCGGCTATCGTGTCGCGCCGAGCCGGCGCACGCGCAGCACGTCGTCGCGGCCGAGTCTGTTTCGCGCGTCTTATCAGCTCCGGGCGCACTCGGGGCGGTGCTGATAAGGAAAAAGATTTTCGTCGTCTCTCTCCGGTGATATAATAATATAACATATTATTATTATTATTATTATTATTATTTTATATATACTACGCCGTCGCCGTCGCCGCCGCCGCCGCCGCTATACCGTGTTCGGCTCGCCAGTCCGTCACACCGAGCCAGCGTTCGTCGCCGTCGTCCGTGGGGTCATTTTTTTCGTTGTTGTTGTTGTCGGTTTTGCGCGCTCGCCGAAATGTGTTTTTCGCGCTCCGTGCAGCCGACGTCGAGGAGGTAAAAGACCCGTCGCAAGACCGCCGTGACGACGCCGTCCCGTGTCGGCGGGAGCTCGAGTCGCGCCGACCGCGCACAACCGTCTTCAGCTCGGTCCGACTTCCGTTCGGGCTCGTCCGCCCGTCCGCCCACCGAGTTGGCCAAGCCGCGGCGATGACTTTCGCGCGTTCGATCACGTAGATCGGGCACCGGATCCGCTCGCACAGGTAAGACGACGACGGCCGTTTAAAGTGCTCGCCTACATCCACCGACGTCGGTGGTTTTCTTTTCTTCTTTCGCAGACAAGCTGACTTCGCGATTCGCGTACACGACCCAACAGGAGTTCACCCGCCATCGTCGCGCCATAACCCAGGCCCCCAACCATCCATTGCCTACGTACAAGCTGGTGGTGGTCGGTGACGGCGGTGTGGGTAAGAGCGCGATCACTATTCAGTTTTTCCAGAAAATGTTTGTAGCCGACTACGACCCGACCATCGAGGACAGCTACATCCAGCACACGTGTGTCGACGATGAATTCTGCATACTCGACGGTAACGGATTATTTTTTTACCATCGCCGTCCGGTCCTCCGTTCCCCGGCCGATAATATAACCGATAATGACCTGCAACGATTATAGTATTTAAAGATTCCAAATTGATATAATACACTTTTCAGTGATAACATTGAAAATCAAACGTTTTTTTTTTTTTGTTTTTCCCGAACTTTAAACTGCATTTTCGGTACTTGTTCATTTTTGAGGAGCTGCTAATCATTTTCACGGCCAATACATAAGTGTATTTATAATCTATATGGGCTGTGCGTTAGATTGAATCCTAAACTTATCTAATTACTCATAAAACCGCCCGTCAATTGGTTCGCATAGGTAATCTGTTATGAAAATCAGCGGTATCTTGTTGCGGAATAGCCAATATGATATCCATTCATGTTTATCAAATTGAATGTGTTCATTAGTCGAACAATTAATCATTATTAAATTTAGTATTATTTCCAAGATATATATTCATCTTCGCTTTTCTTTTTCTTTTTTATCGGATGTATTATTCCTATAATCACTTAAAATAAGATTCGTTCAACAGTTGTTGACAACTACTCAATGTCAATAGAGCATGAACAAATATCATGTCTTTCTTTTACATTTTACTACATTTGATAGGTTTCTGTAATCAATACAATATCCCAATGACTGCCGTCATCACAGCATCTGTTATGTAATATTGAGTCCTTTGTTAAAGTTCCATTTGTAGTATTATTTAGCTTTTATAAGTCTTAATTCATTAGGTTTGTCGTACGATAACACAATTACTTATTATGTGTCTACAAATCAGTATTTTAAGTATTATTTTTGAATGTTTGACTTGAGAATAAGTTGACCACTATTCATTAATCTTGACAAAAAATAGTTACCCACGAGGTAATACAATGTATCCACCCACACATGTATAAAAAATAAGGGAGCTGTTTTCACTCGATTAATAAATAACTAATCCAGTTGTTCTAATCTTCAACATTTAAAATTGCATTGCTCTTAACATTAACGATAATATTATATTTTATTTCATTTTATATTAATAAAACACCTATTAGCCTATAATAACAATATTTTTCTGACCGTACTTGATGTAATGATATTATTATGTTCCTGTCTCCAAATTTCGTCTTCTAATGATTGCTGTTAATAATGTTTATTTTAAGTAGCCATTACTTGATGTTTGCAGACAATGGTTTTTTCCCCTCAGTCCCGTGGACCACATATCATATTATAGCCTTTCAACAGCAGCCCTCTGGTATTCATTGTCATGACAATAAAATTTAAAACACAATTACCCGGCCTTGTAACACTTTAGTTTCAAATTATATTTCACCAAATGATATATTATTACACACATTTATTTGATATTAAGTATGTTTTTAATTATTTCCATTATCTGGGCGCAGTCGTTCGCCAGCAACGTTCAACTGTTTGAAAATTTTCGAATATATACTTTTGTTTAATACTATCCATTACTTTACACAACAATTAGAGAAGTATATTGTGCCTTACATTTAACGCGCACACACACACACGTACACGCGTAATCTGATTAGAAGAGTGTAATACTATGTATTATGATAATTACTGCAGTGTATGATATATACGCATTTGTAAACGCCGTTACAAGGTTGATCGACATTATAAACGACGTTTGGACACATTTAAAACTTGGTACTTCGCGTTACGCACATTTCCCAAGTAACGATTGTTGTCTGTTTGGTTTTTAGAAATTTCGTTTCGACGGTAATTAATTGAATAGAAGAGACCATTATTTGACTTTGTCATTCGACAACTTGAAATTTGTTTACGTTTTTCTATTTGTTATTAGAATCTAAGTATATATTATCATCTTGGCCGTGTTTATGGTAGAAGTGAGGCAGAACAATTCCCCTGGAGCCGATGAGCGAATTTATTATAAAACACATAGACGCATCTAACCTCATTAGATCATCTATTCAGACATCGCAAAAACCTAATCGCCCGTTTTTGTGTAATCGATTATAATGTGGTGGAGGGGGTATTGATTGAGTCCTGGAATATATTATACATATTACATACTCTTACAAATCATTTATTTTTTAATTCTTATTGATTGAGTATAAGTATACAGGTTCTGATAATAATGATAATTTGTCATAATCATTACAAGGGAGAAGAGATAGATCATTAGTCACGGTCTTTTATATTTTTATAAATCGTCAACGACACGCGCGCGTAATAAATAATAATCGTTCCCAATGAGTTTTATTACATTTCTCCTTTTGGACGTAAAGATTTTATCGAGGTGTGGACACCAAAACTAAACTACCCGCGTTCGGTCCGTGGTAGTGCTAAAACTAATGACGGACGGTCACCGAGGGGTGCAAGTGGTTGGCATGCCAACCCTCAGATGTCATGGTGTGTTATAATAAGTGTATGTTACACAAATTATATATTTTTTTTTTTTTAGTAAGCAATAGGTACTTATTTTAATTGATTATAACTTGAATCAATTTCATAATAATTGCAAAATAGAATATTTTTTTTATTTTTTGGAAAATTTGCTAGTTTGGAGCCCGCGAGTTTAAACATTTCGTTTTTATTTATGTTATTGCAGTGTCAATGGTTAATTCAGCGTGATATTCATTAGGTTTTATTTTTTAGCTAGTATTTTTGTGTTTATTCATCGCCCCATCAGTACAAAGTACAGTACTTAAAAACATACTATATTTTACAATAATCGTGTAACGTAACGGTCGAAAATTCTATTCGACCGATGAAATACGCGCGTTTTACTCACCCTTCACCACGGCGCATAGCAATCTCGGTGCGATTTTTACATCCTCCTTTTACACGCTCGTGTATTCCTTTATCGTCGATCAAAACAAAGTATACGTAGTGCCTATCGAAAATCGAACAAAATAAAAAACAAAACAACGAAAACGTCACACCACACAAACTCGGTCACTGCGACACACACAAGTTTGTCGACCAAGCCGCCGACACTTTTATTGTTCAAATCCCATTACATCCATATAATATACACACATATATATATTATATGAGTTATAACCCCTTCTTTGACGTTGACTATTGGGTATATACATGTACGTTCGTGTTATGGTGTGTATTTTCTCACCGTGACACCGTCGCCGCCGCCGCCGCCGCATTATGTCATCGGTTTTAGTTCACGCACACTTGTACACTACACCGAACCCAAGTATAATTAACTGCCTTAATAAGTCATCGTCGAACACAGGGTATATACGGGGTGATTATTTTGACGCGTCAGCGCTCGCCGCCCGTTTCAAAAAAACCGTAAACAAATTACCTATTTAATTGTAAAACAAATGAGCGTTAAACGAATCGACCACGCACGTGTATTATAGAAACGACTGCAGTACGAGCCGAGAACATATTATTATTATTTGAAATCGACCGTTTTCGGGGAGGGGGGGGGAAGGAAACCATTGTTATTTTATCAAACCATCTGTAGCTTATTACGCGCTTTTAAAATGACGTGCACAATACAGGGGACGACGACGACGTCCCTCGAGAATTTATTTTGCTGTTATTTTTAAGTAGTTCGGGTTACTTACTATAATGAAAACTCCGTTTGCCCACCACTCTGAATTAGGAAAACGCGTCACGTGACACACCCTGTATACTGCATAATTTCTGGAAACGTTGTCGTAACAAAGTGATGTCCTCTCTCTCGGCAGGAGCGGTCAACCGTGGGGATATATTCCCTCTGACCTTTCCTCGATATTTATAGTAATTATTACGCCGAAATGAAATTTTTCCTCCCTAAAAAGGTTTAAAACATCGCGGTTAAGGTAAATACTATACACTTATTATAGTGTGTGCTCGAAGAAAATATTCGTATAAACAATCGAATAAGTAAATTAAGTTAAATTAACTGCGAATCGATTATTGTGTATTTACATTCGTTTGATTTGCTTGCTGCAGTGTTGGACACGGCCGGCCAGGAGGAGTTCAGCGCGATGCGCGAGCAGTACATGAGGAAAGGAGACGGATTCATGATTGTCTATTCGGTGACCGACCCGAACAGTTTCAAAAACGTTCCTAATTTTTTCACTCAAATACTTCGGGTCAAAGACAGGTGAGTGTTGTGCGATAAATTACTGTCGGCTCTATATAATGTTGCGGTTAACAATCCGACTTAATAATATCTCCTCTTCCTTTTGTCTTCCTTGCAATACCGGATAGGGAGAATCATCATAAGGGCTAAGCACGAGGAAACATATTAATAAAACGTTGTTACAACCAAAGTCATACGATTAATTATCCTATAAATATCATTAATTACTTATTGTAGGACAGTGTTTTTAGACAAAAATGTTTCATGAAAAGTTAAAATCAATTAAAAGTTTAAAATTTTTTTTTCAAAATGGGTTTTTTACAACAATTTTTGATCGATCGTCTATTTTATAGAATTATCGTCAGAATTGTCTGTATAGATTTTAAAAGAATGTATTAAATTCAAGTCTGATCGAACAAACCTTCTTCTTTTTTTTTTAGTTCATTTTTACATCGGTCTATTGTATACAATTTTTTTATATTAAAGATTTTATCTCGCCTAAACAATTTTGAAATTTAAAATCAAGCAACATTCTATGCATAATACGTACGATTGATTTGCCGAGCTCATTTGTGTTTTAATCGTTTCATCTTTCGCAGAGATGAGTATCCGATACTGTTGGTCGCCAACAAGGTGGACCTGGTACACTTGCGAAAGATCAGCGAGGACGAAGGACGCGCGATGGCCAGCCGATTGAATTTAACTTACATGGAAACCAGTGCCAAAGATCCGCCATTGAACATCGACGGCGCTTTTCACGAGGTCGGTGTACTTAAGCGCGCGCGCGCGCACACACACACACACACACACACACTACATGTACATATTTATATTTGAGCACGAGCCAAAGACGTTTGTCGATAATTTCTACAAGAGAGGGAGCTAGCTACATTTAAAATGAAATTGAGTTTTTTTTTTATATTATTTAATTTGAAAAAATGAAAATCGAATTGAATGTTATAAAACACCTCTAACTTGTTAACTCTAACTGTTTTGAACACCTCTAAATAACAGTCTCGCCGTTTTTTACTTGTTTACGCAAGGTCGTCAAATTTGACGGCATACTCGTCTCCTTTTACAGAATGTGCTCGTGAAAAAAGAATTCTATAAAATATTAAAAAAAAAATGCCACCCAGTTCCATATTTTAAATTGTGGCTACTCTCAATGAATAGGTCGCCTAAAATGATCCGTTTGAAAAGTCACGTACCCAATATTTTAACACTTGTTCTCTCCGCCACCAATCCACCATATATAATGTTGTGTTCCGTAATGAAAACATTTTGAATCCGGCCGGTTGTCGAGTTTATCTGTTTTGCTCTACTGTTGTTAAATTGAAAGAAATGAGTGTTTATTAATATGAGTTTTAATTTTGTGTACACTTTACACAATTTACAGGTGGTGCGCATCATACGAAACCATCCAAAAGAAACATGCGAGGACCGTCGTCGCAGACGTCCCAAATGTCTAATAATGTAAACCTCAACGTCTTGCCAAAGGCATATTATATTACTGTGAAAGTGCCTGGAGAAAATAATATATATACGTCAACTTTTGCTTAAATTAAAATAAGTATACCTATGTATAAAAAATCAAAAAAAAAAAAATAAATAAAAAAAATCCTAATTTCTTATTAAGCGCGATTATATTAATAGTATTTTAAATCGATGTGGTATAATATTTTCCGTATGATTTTGTACACAAATAAGATTGTAACGCCAAGTAAAGTCTGAACAATATTTTAAAGCCAATTTACCGATTTGCATACGTAATATATACATTTATATATATATATATATATATTATATTTATATATTATTAGACATATTATGTGTATCGCAGATTCGTTTTAATTTTATATAGTATACGTACGTGGTAAAAGTGATGTCGTCAGTTAAATTTTTCCGGGTACATGATAATTTACGCATGCAGTTTTATTAAAATGGTCCGAACGAACTTAAATCAAAAAAAAATTCTTTTTGAATGCTTTACAAATAATTTAAAAGTTAAATTTTTTTATACAAATTATACACGTCTTGTTATAGATGTAATGTACAATAAAAAAAAAAAAAACAATTACAATTACAAATTCTCAAAAAACCAAATGTGTTCATTTATTTTCCCATATTGTCCACATTGATCATATCCTCGGTGACGTTGCTCGGAGACGTGTCCATGTCGAACATGCTGTTCGATTCACTTTTATTGGAAAAATTGTCGTTGAACATGTCAGTCGGTAAACTGTGTTGACTGTAATTGTTGCTTCCGGGCTTTGATTCGGCTAACGTCTTGCTGTTCTCCGACATCGATAATAAACCATCGGAATGTGATTCGTTTGGTGGAAGTGACTGTAATGAAAAAAAATATTATTAAATTCAGTGCGCACTATTTGGATCTCGTATTGGAAATCACACTGTAATAGTTGGGTCCCAGAAAAAACAAAATAAATCTTTCCATTTTAACAGACTTTAGGCTTGGTATTTCTATATGACGGGACAACAGGAACATTTAGTTTCAGGTGTGTCTAGAAATGACTTTTTTAGGTTTTTTTTTTATTTTACTATCAAATATTATAAGTAATAGATTTCAACAATTTATGGAAATTAATTTTACACGCACTCATCGAGATAAATAATTTCATATGTCGGAACCAATTCACACTAAATGTTTCTTTCGCCTAGGCCCAACTCGAATACAATTTAAAATGATAATTATTTTCAAACTCAAATACAAACATTTAATTACCCGTGTAGAAAAAAAGCTATTTCTAGCTGTTCTTTTTTAACCAGTTTTGTTCAGCTCTGTGAATATTAAAAATATTTTTATTAAAATAGATTATCTAAAGATTGATTTATTTTGAAAATCGATTTTGAGACGATAAAGCTTGATTTCCTTAATCAAACGCGTGTTTAAAAAAACCTATAGTCATAGTGACACTGTTTTTAATTCCTAATGCTGTTTTGAGTTTTGAACTGAAATTGGCCATCGTCGTTAATAAGTTGTTCATATAAATAATTCGTTTTAAACCTCTTTCAATTTAATAATTTTAAAATGCTTCTATATTCACTAATTCATAGTAAGAATAAGAAAAAAAATGAAATGTTATTTACGTGGCTTTAAAGTGTTAATCGGTACAGAAAGTAATACCTGATGTTACAAACTCACTGATTAAACACCTATAGAAAGGGAGAAAGTTATACAATGTATAAACAGCGTGAAATACTCAACATATTGTGTTTCTGCATACTTATAATAAAGTCAGGTATGTGCAAAGTGTTAATGATAGAAGATATACATACCAACGGCGCTAGTTTTGAAGTTTTTGGAGTAGAGGGTTTACGTTTCTTGGCAGGATTTGAAGTGGCTGCTTGAGGGCTGACAGACTGTTTACTAGCAGCAGTTGTAGAGTTGTTAGTTTGAGTTTCTTTACGTCTAAAATAATAACACATTAAAAACATAATCGCCCATTTTTTTTTTTTAATTTCATTAAATATTTTTCGAGATTATTTGTTCATTTCTTCGAAAAGATAATGGATCCCACTGAACAGGTTCATGAGGGGGGCCCATAAATTATGATTTTAAATATATTTTATCGATCGATCGACTAGAAAATCATAAAGTCAGTTCTTTAGTCCGATTCAAAATATAAAATTAACGTATCCATAATATTTGTTTAAATTAATCAATTTTGTGATAGAAACGACCAGATGAGCACAACGTAGGCCAGTCTAATCTTCATAACTAAAAAGTCTAGAGTTGTCGTACGAACACGAAACGGATCGTAGAATAAAATTACAAAGTACTTTTTGGGCTCCGGTTTGACGCTTTCGCCGTCGTCCGACGACTCTGTCAGTTCGTCGTCACTGCTGCTGACCTCTACGCGTTCATATTGTATCAATCTGTCCAGCAGTACGCTTTTGTCCCGCGACGCTTTCAATAGTTTCCGTTGGGTAGTCTTCAGGGTCTGTTGAAAGATTTCGTTCTCCTACAGGACCAAAGATTAATATTATAACAAGTGTAAAACATATTATATATTTATCAATTATTTAATCCGTCCAGACACGGGGAACTCCTCACGTAGATCAACAGTCTTAGTTTTCTCTTCATTTCTTTGTACTGTTCCTTGTAGTTGCATTCGGGCGAACTGTTTTCGTTGAACGTCTCTTCGTTCGCGACCATCGCGGATCGAGCTCTCCGAATAAGCCAAGGCTACGAGAAAAAACAATAATATCGACGACGTAACAACTCGCGGGGGAATAACGCAATCGACGGCCGTTTGAATTTCCACTTTGTTCGCTATAACAGCAAAATGTTATCGAAACTCTGTTAACACACAGAGGACGCGCCGCGTTATCACGGACGACGGTGTTATCAGCTTATGTTTCGGCTTATCAGAGCATAATCAGACACGATTATAAATAATATCAAACAACATAATAATATCATAATAATAACGTACACTTAGGAATTCGCTGCGAAACGTTTATTTGTTAATTTATTATTTTTCTTCTATTGCGTTTAAATAAATAAAATAAAAAAATCAATCGTCGTTCGCGACGCGACAACGTGCGAATCCGATTGTGTCGCCGAATCGACGTCGCGCGGATACGATTTTTCCAAGTGACTGGGGGCGACATGCACCGACAGCAGTAAGTTATAATAAATTATATATAGACGGCGGGCGCAAGTAGAAAACATTGTCGGGGGGGGTGGGTGCGCTTAAGCCTGCTAGAAATTAGAAATAAAGAAATTAAACGTACATCATTTTAGCACTATTTCCGTCCCAAGAATTGTATACGTACTATATACACTATAAGTATATACACTAATAATTATCGTAAAATATAAATTGTAAATACCCACAGATATTTGATCGATAAATGAACGCATTTATTTTATTAGATACTAGCTGAATAACCCGGTTTCGCCGGTTTTTCCACATTTTTTCCCAGTATGAGGGAAACGTTCACGTACTCGAACGCTCTCGCACTCAAACGCTCCGTACTCGACGGAGCGAGTAGCTAATCCTTTTCCAAGGGCTCTCCACTATATAAAAAGAAACTGCTGACCAAATTTCATACTCAAGTTCCAGCGGTTCCGGCCAGGCGAATTTTTCTAGTTTCACCCTTTTAACCCCCCCTTAGGGGCCGAATTTTGAAAATCGGACGACGTGGTGACACTCAGGAAGGTATTTGGAATAACTCTGTGAAAAAAAATTGGAAAAATGTTAAATAGCGTCGTCACAAAATGGGAACATAAAAAAGGCCTGTTCTTTTTTATATATAAAATAGATAATAGATAATAGATAATAGATATAAAGAATAAAGGATATATTATTTGTATATATAGAGAAAAACATTATACGTTTATTTTGGTAAGTACTCGGTGTAAATTGAATACTCCTTTCTAGATAACAGACGATAAAGTTAATATTAAATTATATTATTATTATTACATCCTGTAAATAGTTATTTTACAGTTATTAATTAGGTACCTACCAACTATCGGATGTCTTATATTATTTTAATATTCATTTTGTAGCCATGATGAAAAAACTAAATCAAAATAATTTGAAAAAAAACATTTCTGATTATATTTAAAAAAATAAATACCCGTGAAAATATTAATAAATATTAAAATATTATTATTATAATAACGGATATACTGCAAAACTTACTTTTATTCTATTCTCATTTTTATGGGGCCTTCTAGAGATTTAGGGGAGCTAAGACGTATACATATATATATAGTAATGTCATTTTACACCAACTAAATTCATGTTTTGTTATTTAATTTCATATAATCGTTACGCACCCGCGGTTGCTGGCTTCGTACTGCTCACCGAATGAGAAACCAAAAGCTGACCGTGTTTTTTTTTCCATAGCACACGAGCACAATAATATGTCCACCGATCACGAACCCGGGAACTTTGCTGACCGCGTGGCTGCTCTGTGCTTGGAGAAATTCGACAGTTTACCGGCCAAAGGCAAACCGATTCCCGGCAAAGAATGGACATTGCTGTCTGGCGTGGTGCAGTCGTCGGTCGAGGGTTCGGAGGATCGCTTGGACGTCGTCTCCTTGGCGTCTGGTACCAAGTGTATCGGTGCCAGTAAGCTTTGCGACAAGGGCACGGTGATCAACGACAGTCATGCCGAGGTCGGTTATTGTATAAACTATTGTAGGCTGGCGATTGTAAACTCGCCAGATTTTAAAATTACAATTTTGTCGATGAATGTTCGATACTCGAAACGTTTTTTTCATTACATTTTTTACCGTTTCACTCGGAATCTAAAAGAATAAAAAAAAAAAATTAGCGTTAGTATTTAAAAAAAAAATTATAGAATAGTAAATAAAAGGCTTTTTAAGAACGTAATTATTTAAAAACGTCTGCAGATTTAAAACAAAAAAAAAATGTAGGAAACTATACGTATATAGCTATGTCATAAACACTACAATATTATCGTATAGCTCGAGGAGAATGAAAATACTTTTTAATTTCGAGAAAAAAATAATTTTGACGCACAACTGCAGTATATACGATGCACCTGTTTCAGGTTTTGGCTCGCAGAGCTCTTTTGCGGTACTTCCTTCGGCAGATCGACTCGGCTCACGAAGGACGGCCGTCGATTTTCGTCCCGGCGCACGATTGCCGCGACAATCCCGCCGACTCCTCGTCCGTAGGCCCCGCGGACGTGCCGGACGGTCTCGGCCGCGTTCCGATGAAGCTGCGACCCGGCGTGACGTTCCATTTCTTCTCCAGCCACACGCCGTGCGGCGACGCGTCGATATTTCCAAAGGATCGCGAACGGCGACGACGGCGTTCGGCCTCGGAGGACGACGACGCGGTCGGGCCGGACGTGAAAAAGCGCAAAACGACCGCCGACCAAGAGGACGACATTCACCGGACCGGGGCCAAGTGTCTGGACGACGAGACCCGGCAGGACCCGCGTCTGCCGGGCACGGCGTACCACGTGGTCGGAGCGGTCAGGACCAAACCCGGCCGAGGAGACCGGACCCTCTCCGTCTCGTGCAGCGACAAACTGCTCCGGTGGCACACGTCCGGCGTACAGGTAAATCGTCGTGAATTTTACCGCGATGACGACCGTGGATAGCGAATCTGCAGTGCACATTTTTATAAATAAAAAAGCCACTTTTTACTGCCCTACTACGACGTAGGCGAAAATTTAGTTGAATTTAGGCTAGTCTATTTTTATCGATTAACATTTTATTCAGATAATAAATTACTTTTTGAAATAATCGCACGATCGTCAAACTTACCTTAGCCGCGTATTACAGGGAGCCCTGTTATCGCTGTTCGTCGAGCCGGTGTACTTGTCGTCGCTGACCGTGGGCGGCGGTTGTCCTTACTCGGAGCTCGCGCTGCGCCGGGCCGTCATCGAACGCGGCGGCGGCGGCGGTCCTTCTGGGCTGCGGCTGATGCGTTCCGTTTTGGAATTCAAAAGCGCCAAACATCTGTGGGCCGAGACGTGCAAACCGTGTCCGTCCAGCGTGGTCTGGTGGCGAGACGACGACGGCGGGTGAGTAAATGAGTAATTTAAGGGCCGATCGAGAAAATTCGAATTTTATAGACGACTCACGTTTCGGCTTGCCTACGTTGGTTTTTTTTTTTCTTCCGAACCGTCGACAACGCGCGCGGTTTCACCGATTTCTCGGCTAGTGTTCAGACCAGTGGCGTAACTTCAAAATTTGGGCCCGGGAGCGAAATTTTCAACGGGCCTTCCATCGTCCCAGGTATATATATTAAGAAGAACTGGGGGAGTGTTAAAAAAAATATTAATTTAATACTTCATATTATATACATACAAAAAAAATTAGTAAACAGTTATAGCAGTTGTAACAAATAACAATTAACTCAAAACTTAAAACATTCTTCTGGACTTCTTATTTGCCAAAGTAGAAATAATATCTGACGTATTAATTTCTTTGGCAATTTTCTTTTCTATTGATATTATAGCCAAACTTGACAGACGAATTTGAGACATATATCGTACTTCTAAGATAGTTTTTAATTGTTTTGAGTTTAGAAAAACTTCTTTCTCGCTCGCCACCGTCACTGGTATTGTCAAAAAAAGAAAACAAGCTGTACATAAATCTGGAAAACTTGCCGCTATTAAATAATTGTCTACAATTTATAAATTTTGCCAATGTCATGTACAGAATTTAATTTTGAAATTTGATTTTCAAACGAACGTTTAAATTGAATAATTTGGTTGACCAAATCTATTGTTAAATCATTTTCATAATTGTTTACCAAAGAGGTAGTTAAATGTTTAAGTTCATTTTCATTCATTGAACATATATTAATTGGTAATATTGAAGAAAAACGTTTTATTACTTGGTTCATACCATTAAAACGGTGTTCGAGTTGTTTGATAATTATGTCCAGAGTACGATGGTAAATTTGTGTTTTAAAATATTGTTCAGCATCATGGAGACATGTTCATCGTTACTTAATTCATCAAAATATTTAGTTGTTTTTGTTTTTCTTAGTTTATTGAACGTTGGCTCAACTCCCCACGAAATTGCTATTTGTTTAGCTTCCTCGAACACTTCTTTCAAAAAATTTTTTATTTCTTTGGGCCCCTATACGAACGGGCCTGGGTGCGACCGCACCCCCTCTTAGTTACGCCACTGGTTCAGACACCCGAATGAGTCTGCCACCGCCGCCGCCGCCGCCGTAAATTTTCAATTCGAGTTAATATAACGTATTCGTAATCCATAGGTACTGAATAAATAAATAAAAAATAATTCGAATTGTAATTATTTAATAATAATATTATGAAAATGGAAGTTCATTTTTTTCCTTCTTATTCACTGATATTTAACGCGTAATAAAATATAATCGTTACTTTCGGCTTACACAAATGCGCGTAACGACATGGATACTTGAAAATTTCGAATTCGTAAATGTGTCGCGGAAGACAGTACCGGAGCGCTCGATGAATCCTAGTCGACTGAGCGCGATGTGAACGCGTGCGTGCGGGGCTCTACTCTAGCGGCGGCGTTGCGCGCGCATCGTGAGCGTTGAAGTCACGTGCTATAAAAACGCCTATATGACGGACACGAGCGCATTTTTATAACTTTTTATAATTTAACATATTATAATATATATATTTTAATAATATAATATATTGTATACTTACTGGGCGGCCCGATGGAAATATCTCCGCGAATATTTGTGTTTTTTTTTTCATAATATTATTAATTATTATAGCTATTAGGACGCGGTTTTTTTGCATTTTAGAGTTTTTATTTCTTCCCGGTGTTTATTTTGAAATTAAAAAGGCGTTTTCTGTATAATTTTATGATCGTTTTCGAGAACATATTTTCACAATATCATTGTACCTATACTTGTTAGTTTTGCAATCGTTATTATTGTTTTTTCATTTGCAATCGCAATCGACATTCGCGATTTTATTCGTCGTCGGTGCATGCATGCATTTTACATTATATTTAATAATTCAACACAATATTTTAAAGGTATTTTTCAATCAAAGTACCGGGTCGTATTTATTGTAAGTGTAGGACAGGAGTAATAAGCGTACTCGATGAAACAGTTAAAATATTAAGGACAGCGTTATCTGTAGGGTTTTATTTACACATTTTTTTATTTTTTCGACCGAAAAATCGTACTCTCTCTTAAAAGATGGATGGTATTTTCCAAGTAACTCGTTATGTGGTAATATGATGATTATTGACGATGTAAACATGTTGTTATGATGATTTTATTAATCCTTAGATTTCTAATCTAATCTGATCTGCGTTGTCGCACAGCTCTCCACGCCTCTCTATTGTAACTCGATTCTTTTAGATCCTTCTCTTACCGGTATCCTTCATTATATTCGGGTCGTGTATTCCGTCGTCCTCGGTCTTCCTCTTCCGACTTTTACAAATAGTTATAATGATATACTCGTAATATTGTTAAGTGTTGCGTGGTTCGCAGCAGCTGCCGTCACGAGGTGTTGGTGAACGGCCGCAAACAGGGCGCGACGAAGAAGACCATGTACAAGCCGAGCAGCCGTTCGGCGGTGTGCAAGAAGTCGCTGCTGGACGCGATCAAACGCCTGGGAGACGGGCACGTCGTCGACGCGACGGCCACTTACGCGCACGTCAAATCCACGGCTGCGGGCTACCGGCGCCTGTGGCTGACGGCGAAAAGCCGACTGGGCCGTTGGACGGAGAAGCCCGGCAGCCTGTTGGAGTTTGCGTGACGCGAAAAGAGCCGAGAAGAGCCCGGGGGAGCCGAGAAGAGCCGGCGAACAAGGAGGCACAACAAAAACGACGTTTATAATAACATTTAGTAATATTTTGAGCATTGTAATGAAAAACTACACAATATAATGATACAATTTTTTTGTTTTTCAGTTTTGTTTTTTTTTTTTCCATCCATATATTATGTACATAAACATTATATTTTTGTTATTATAATATAATAATGTAAAACTCGCTGTACAACGCGCGTATAATATCGTAATTATTATTATTATTATTATTATTATTATTAATATTATTATTATTATTATCGTTGGGGTGGTTACCTATACACAAATCAAAACTATAATATATTATCACATAATATAATATTATCATATCGTTTCCGTACACTTTTTATTTGTTTGTTTTGTTTCGTTTTGGAAAAAAATAAAGCGTCGAGAGAAATAATAATAATAATATAATATTACATAAACGATAAAAATATTGATAAAAAAAAAAAAAAAAATGATTTGGCTCTGGTAAAAAAAAACGATATACACGATTATAATAATATATCGATAAAAAAAAAAAAAAAGTAAAAACGATATTCTTAAAAAATTATAATAATGATAATAATACATATTATATAGTAAAAAATATAATAACGAAGATCATAAGTTAATAATTATGGCAAGGCGTTATAATTATTATAATTATTATTATTATTACATCATAATACAAAAATTATTACTATTTTTCGTTGGACACGTTATCGCTATAAAGGGTCTAAAAACTATAGATGGGTTTTTTTTAAAAATGTTTTTGTCGTTTGATTTTTCGTCGCGCGCGATATAAAAATGATAAATACCTGCTGAACACTACTCTCGCGCCGGATCGGAATGAGAATACGAAAAAAAAAAAATGAAAAAAAAACCAAATTCATATCAAACCGTCTCGAAAAGTTTTCGAAATAATTGCACGAAAAATAAATATAAAAAAAAAAAAAACAAACGCGACGACTGGTGTTGTTCGCGCGCGTCACCGTGATGTAAATCGTCGTCGTCGACGATAGTCAATAATATAATATTATAATATATTACAAATAATATACTTTATATGATAAAATTATCGAAACGAATCGAGAGAGAGAGAGAGAGAGAGAGAGCATTCCGTACGATGGCACATGAAGGGGCGGGAAATCATTTAAGATTTATAAGTAATCGAAAACTTAAAATTAAAAAAAATTAAAAATAAAATAAATAAATAAAACACAGTACGCGAATTACAATCCTAATGTACACTATGTATAGAAATATTATGTAAATAATAATAATATAATAATAATAAAAAAAAAAAAAAATCCGATTGTCCGAAAGATAAAAACGAAAAAAAAAAAATAAAATAAAAATGTAATAATAAAAATATTCATATAAACTATTATATAATATTATATTATTATTATAATTATCGGGGATTATTTACAATAGCGTAATAACACATAATAATTATTATGTCACTTGCGCGTAATAATATGACGTTTTCTAATGCACTATTAATACATACACATACATACTCGTAATATTATTATAATATTTTGTTAAAATTATTATTAATTTTTTTTTTTTTTGTTTTGTTTTTCAATTTGTACATGTACACACACACACGCGCGCGCGCATACACCGTTTGACGAAACGATTGGTCGATCTATATAATAATATACATAAATATATTATTATGTCATATTCGTAAGAAAATATAAATCTGAATCTAATGTAAACGGGGTAGGGGGGAGAAAAAAAATAATAATACAAACAGACAAATGGTCGTGTTTTTTGTTTTGTTGTTCGTTTGTCGGGCAGTAAGTCGTTTGCGATTACTGACAGCAATCGTCGCGACGGCGGTCGTCATAAGACAGCCGATTATTGGTCGGTGGCGGTTGTTGCTGCTGCTGCTGCTGCTGCTGCTGTTGCTGCTGCTGCTGCTGCTGCAGACCGCCGGCAGGTTCGCGATGCGCCCGCCTCGACCAGCCTCATTTTTTCAGCTCCAGTCCCACCAAGTCTTTGGGTTTCTGATCCTGTTGCAGTTGGTTGGACTGCTGTTGTTGCGACGACAGACTGTTGCCCGACGGGTACACCTTGTCCAAGTGTTTCAACGATTCCGACAGGAAGTTCTGCAAAAATCGCAAACGAAAAAAAGTTAATAACAATGATAAAAAAAAGAGAGAAAAATCGTATTTTATATAATATACCTATTATACCTAAACGTATTATCGAGTATCGGGAGATATTCGTGATATTTCGACGATTAATTTAATTTTCGTATAAAATCGTTCAAAAGCTATAAAGTGTTTTCCTAGATAAACAAACATTGTACACGATTCAAAAGGTTTTTAAAGTTCAATTTTCATAATCGTGTGGCATAATATTATTATTCTACGTGTCGTCGAAATCGACTGGACCGCGAATAATTCTAAAACGTGACGAATATCGCTGAAAATCCCCTCGGCATACGCATTAACCACGAGTAAAAAGTATCCATCTCATATTCCCGTTTCAAACTAACCGCGCGTGCAGCATAAAGTCTGTAAATTATTCAAGTTTCGCCACAATGCGAATTGTGACGGATAAGAAATAATACACAAAAGCCGGGGTTAACTATTATTATTCGCCCCGATCCGGGAAAATCGATAGAAAATAATTTCAACATTCGATTAAACACTAAACTGTTTAGACGTGTTCGGAGTTCACTCGTCTGTATATATTATAAATAAAGATATCTATTTCCGATGTCTCCCGGAGCTCCGTTAAAAAATAGACTCTCGGACCCGAACGAGTGGATTCGAAGGTATAGTTTACTAGAAAAGGAAAAACTCGGTCGACTCACCTGTATGGCCGTGAGCGCGGCCACTATTGCGGGACTGCCGAATCCGTGAGATATGAGCGAGAAGTGCGTCAACGGGCGTTGTATGATCGGGTCGAGTATGTGCTGAGGCCTGGTGTTGCACAACGGCGAACGGTCTTGATTCAGCAGGTCCATCAGCTCTTTGGTTACTTGCCTGCGAGAAAAAAACAAACACCGTGTTTAGTATGACGGCAAGAGGAGGAGGAGGATTAAATATATCCTATTTAAACGTTTTGAAAACGGACATCGTTGCCCCGTCGGACAGATGTTTAGAGATCAAACTCACTTTGTCGCGTGTATAAGCTCTTTTCTCCGGTACGACTCGGTCGGATCGCTCGTGTGCGGTCTGCTCAGATACTCGGCCACTTGCCGGGCTGGGAATTCGGTTTCGCACACGTACCCAAAGTCCCGGGCCAAATGTATCGCCTCGCCTAAAACGTACGGAGAATATGTTGTAATATCATGCGGATCGAGAGTGCGACGATTTCGGCTGTCCGCGAGATACCGCTAAGATCTCGCGGCGGCGCGAATAAAAATTACAGTAAAAAGCGCAGTAGACCGTTTCGTCTGTTACGTCGTCATCGCGGCATTTAAATTTACATATTATACAATAATATCCGTCGTGTCTGCAGTCGTAACGCCGCCGCAAACGTAAATAGTTATTATTACGTATTATGATGGTATATCGATTAAAACCGTCGCGCGTTTGAAACACAATTATTATAATACGACAAATGACACTACACAGTAAACAATACAAATAATAATATTTGTACGCAGAGAGAACGAAAAAAAAAAAAACGTATTATTTGTGAAAGCGAAAAATCGGTCGTATATGGATTCAATGTGTAAAGGCATACCACGCGAAAAAACCACGCGTGCTCGCGGCCCACGCACATAATACGTATATGTAAACGTTATAATGTTAATTATTCATACGATTCGCGTATACTCTGTTCAATACTATATTGCTACAAAACGTTGAACGCACCGCTGTAAAATGTAAAACGTGATATGCAGAGACGGGTTTATAAAAAAATAAAAAATAATAGTCATTATACGACGTATATAGAGATTAAAAAAATACAATCGTGTGTACCGCGGCAAAGAATACAATATAAAATATATGCACGTATCGATACGAGCATCGTTAAAAAAAAATAAATAATACCACGATACTCGAGTTTAGGGTTATTTCGTGGGCTCGCAGCCACCTTTACGGGGGGATTTTTCACGTTTATAATAATAACGTATGGGATATACGTATATATGGTTCATTAACCGAAATAAAAAATACCACCGGACCGAAACAATTTACCAACAAGTCGCTTTCACTCCGCCGCCGCGCCGCCGTCGTTTATTTTAATTGCCAATTTCGCGAGGAACAATAAAATTAAAAATAAAATCTCAATTATACGAAGAAGAAGAAGAAGAAAAAAATGTAATTATAAAAAGTTTGTGTGGATAATAATAATAATAATAAACTCCTTTTGTCCTACAAAAACGTAAACCGTCCAATCACGTGAAAAAAAAAAAAGAAATAACAATCAACGAAAAACGCGCGAATAATATTATTGCAATCTTCTCTATTATGGAGATCGGCGGGCGAACGTGAAATTGGATTCTCCGCGCGGACCACGCGGAGATTGGCGAACATTCCCGCCGCCGCCGCGCCGCCGACGTTTGTTTCGCCCCCTTTTGCGATACAGATTTTTCTCGACGCTAATTGTTTCGATCATTCGAGCATTCCGGCGGGTGCGAAATGTATATTTTTATTTTCCGGTCCCTCGCGCGCGTGAAAGCCGACGACCGCGCGGCGTATCTGTCGGTCGTCGTCTCGGATACTACGGACTCGTGAAATCATTAACGCCCGAAAAGTATACGTCGAAGACAACCGAAGCGGCACGGGAGCACGTGCCCGATATACATAATTGTATACGCCGCCGGACCGACGACGAGCGCGTAATCCAATACACAGCCGAGAGAGGCGCGCGCGACGACAAGTTTCGTCATCGGACCGAAGCGTCGTATTACACGAAATAATATATATCGCCGACGCTGTTTTTCACGTCACAACACCGGGGGATCCGGGATCCGCGACGGGAACGTGCCGACAAATATACATAATATACATGTACTGCGACGACGACGACGACGGTGAGAAATAAAATCTCACTGACCTCGAGGAGAAGAGATTCGAGAGAAAAAACGCGGGTCGAAAACGCGAGTTTTGCCGATCGGTATTTTTCAAACGACTTTACAACTCTCTTATATAATACGACTTTTAAGACGTTTCGCGAGTGTCTCTGTGTTTAAATCTATACTATATAATCTTAATATATATAAATCTCGTGTCACAATGTTTGTCCTCAATGGACTCCTAAACCACTTAACCGATTTTGATGAAATTTTTTACACCGCGTGTAATTTGGTCCAACTCAAAAGATAGGATAGTTTTTATTTCAAATTTTTTAATACATTAAATGTTTTAATTAACTTTTTAATAAATATATTATAAAAATGAATCGCAAAATGTGTTGTAAGCGCATAACTCAACAACCCCTGAACCGATTTCGCTAATTATTTTTTTATAATATTCCTTGAAGTACGAGGATGGTTTTTACGGAGATAATTATTAAGAAAATTAACCCTAAGGGGGTTAAAAGGGGTAAAAATGGAAAAAATCCTGAGTCACTGGAGCTTTGTGGTATTAAATTTTGTCAATAGTTTCATTTAATATAGCAGAGGCCCCATGGGAAAGGATTTTTCGAAATTCGACCCCTAAGGGGGTTAAAAGGGGTAAAAAGGGTGAAACTAGAAAAATTCGCCTGGCTGGAACTGCTGGAGCTTTGAGTATGAAATTTGGTCAACAGTTTCGTTTTATATAGTGGAGACCCCATGGGAAAGGATTTTTCGAAATTCGACCCCTACCGGGGTTCAAAGGGGCAAAAGGGGTAAAAATGAAAAAAAACTGATAAAATAAAAAGTTATACTGCACACGGGCGAAGCCGGGTTATTCAGCTAGTAATATTATATATATATACGGACGCACGTCGTACCATAAAAAGTTCGAATCATCGTGTAATATTGTGTTTTCGTCGTCACACCGTTAATATTATGTGTGTGTGTTGTCCGGCGCCAGTGTTCGGTCGGCGGCGGCGGCGGTCGACTTCAATATACAACGTGAGGAGTTCAACGTGCATTATACGCACCGGGCAGAGCAAAGGAAAGACAGAGACGTACGTATAATGTATACCTGTATACACACACACACACAATCGACCGTCGAAAATTGGTTTTCCTCTATTGTTGAGCACCGGTAGCATTGTCTTGGGGATACGACGACGACGACGACGACGCGTTCGCGACGGGCGCCGCTAATTATTACTACACGGTAGAGAGAAAAAAACAACTTCACTGCACGAAGAAAAGGCGGGCAGACTTAAATAGAAACATACTCACACACGTGCACTGTCTCCCGTACGTATAAACACACTCGATAGGGTATATACGTATATGTGTGTGTGTGTAAGACTCGACGCCTATAATATACGTATGTATCTCGACGCGCGTATAATACATAAATATTATATATATATAGGTGTACACGTCGATTAATTGTCCGAGACGACGTCGGTAATTATTTCAATAATCTAAACCTATAAAAGGGATACGCGACGCGATGACAAACGGGAGCCAATCTCAATAACTAATCCCACACACCGAACCTATTGTAAAGACGCTCGACCGCCGCCGCCGCCGGACACCTTCTCTCGCTCTCTTTTCATTGTTGTCATTGCGCCGAGCAAGCTTTTTGTACGCTTTCCGCGGTGCACACTGCACCGACATCATAACACACATGCCGTTATAACAATATATCGTGTTGCACAGCGGCGGTGATCTCAAACTCAAAATTGTCTACGAGCCATATTATATGTATTTTTTCGGAAAAAGTTTGCGGGCCAAATTTCAAATGTCCTCTTTTCCACTTGTACACTGAAGGCAAAATGTACACGTACAAAGTGCATACAAAATTATGAAATTACTTTTATTGGACTGCTGGACTTTTTCAAGGACCACGGCCTGCAACGAAGCGATCTCGAAAAAATATGTCTGTCCGTATTGCGGGACACTCTGCACATAATAAACTATCATTTATATTCATAACAAACAATTATTAATATTGAAATCTTTGTTATTTTTTTTTTTTCTCTTCTTTCTTTTCTACTACTAATTTGATTATTATCTTTATTTTATTTTATTTATATCCATATACATACTAAACCATATAAGCTATGTACAATTGTATTGAACAGTAAACTGTGTCGTAAGGCAACTCACAGGGTGAGCAGTCCGCTTTATATTTATATTTATATTTATGTATTTATATAAAATAAAGTTGTTTATATATATTATATACAAAATTATTTATAAAAATATAAACAAAGTAGTTGTTTATTTCACTTGTTATTATTAGCGCAGAATAGATCAGCGGTTAATAGTTTAATTTATTGAGCCGTTTTGATATAACAATGATGTTGTTATTATTTTATCACTGCGGTATTCGTACGAGACGCCGCCGCCGCCGTCGCATGCGCGTTTGTCGGTAGAACACACGTTTGTCGTTCGAGTTTGCGAGTTTTACGCTTTATTACGAGACGTTCGACGACGGGGAAATCGGTTTTTTCCTTCTCCCCATATCTCGCCGACTACGAGGACTGAAATTCGTCGCGAAATGTTTGCCCGCCGTGCTCTGGCGATCGATTCGACAAAGGGAAAATGTTTTCGTCGCCGACCGCCGCTGGCTGCAGCGGGAATCGACGATAGCAGGTCGCTCTCGTCCGTTATTAATATGCACGCGCGGGGTCGCCCGACCGTGTAAACTTTTCCGCACGATGAAGACGTCCGACGGTTTTCCTACTACACACGTCATTTCTTCTGTCCCCTCGCCGGCGTGCCTCCGCGCGGCGTGCAAGTAGTATATAAATACAATATTTATACGTATATGCGAGATATTATACCGGGTAAACGGCGACGCGGCGGTCGATACGAAATCCGATAATAAATCCAAACTTTCTGACGTGCGCTTGTGCGGTGGACGTGTAGAGAATTATTATTATCATAAATAATATACGCGTATAATATATGACGTGTGTGCGCGCGCGGGTAAGTTAGTAAGGTATACACAGAGAAAATGGAAAGCCGATGTCGAGAGAGAGGGTTTCGTCAATTATTATTATCACGGGAGATTACTATTATTTCCTACTTTATTTTTTTCTTTCCACACACCTATATATATATTTCTTTTCTACGGCGGCTGCATATTAAAAACCGGGTAAGTCACGAAACCGCGTTCGCAGAAAGTCGAGAGAATAAAACGTACGATATATAAAATATTATATTCCCGTATGACCGGTAGTGCGTGGTGTAGTACTACACACGACGGCGGTAAATGAGAAAACGGCGGCGGCTGATACATCCAGTCACGATGACAAAACGTTAGCGTTTCGCCGCCACCGTTTTTTTCGCGTGTCTCCGCCGTTTCTACCCTATCTGATTGCGTATATTAAGTGCGTCATGTCCTCGGCCGTAATGCTATTATTATACGCGGCCATAATTAGTAGTCGGCTCGAGATCGCCGCACACTGTACGCACACTCGTATAGAAATGTGTGCGCGAGTGTTGTCCAAAGAGATTGTTCGAATTTCGCGAGAGGAAATGACCACGGGAATTTCTGCGGACACTTCTGGCCGGTCGAGATTTTATTTCTTCTTCTTATTATTATTACGTATTATTGTTGTGTATAGCAGACGCGATCTTTGTCGTCTCGTAAAATGTAATTTGGCTAAAAAAAAAAAAAAAAACAACGAGCTCCACGACAATGACGTTGTAATACACACATTTACGTATTATAATGTAATACGCATAATATAATACATATCGTATATACTGCCCGAGTACCGTCGTCGCGTGTCCGCCACGGTCAAGGTTTAACGTACGAGGAAAATTATTAATTTATTATACCCGCAAACAAAATATGTTTAGTGTATGGAACTGGTTCCTATATCGACGGACCGGTAAACAATAACAAACGAACCAGCAGAATCCTGGTATATATACGCACATCGTAGACGCGCAGACATCTTGGAGTCGTTGTGACGTCTTGCTCTTCGTGATTTTGCTACGATTATAATAATATTATGTACATCCCTGCAGTTCTTGTCCAGTGCGCTAATACTCTCGTAATATTTCATAAATCTTATGTAATAAGTAAATATTTTATCGCTACGCGAAAATATATTCTGTTTTATGAATCATACGACTCGAACGCGTTTTTTCGAACTGATTTTGAAGCCGATAAATTGTAATCGTTTTATAATATTTTCGTTTTCATTTCGTTGACTATTTGAACAGCGGCGTTTTGAATAAAACAATTAATCTTCTGTCCTAATAGTGCGACCGCTAGGCAGTTTTAATTCTTATACCCAATACCAACAGTGTAAGTATAGAGACTCGAGCGCGATTCAAAAACACTTTTATCGTGCACACATTCTCACTTTTATACAGCCATCGGTTTTCAGAAACACGATACAGGTATGGAGTTATACTATACTTAGTCACTGAACTCATCAGCCCGAGTACACACCTATTTACCACCGAGGTGATTATCAGCCGATACTCTATATTATATCCAGTAAACGTATAACGTATATAACGAGTGGATTTTAAAATTTGTTTTTCTATTAACGAAATTATTACGTTGGACGGGCGTGTAGCCAAAGGAACCGTTTAATAGAGAAACGCGCGCGTCGTCTCGGTTGGCATACGTATTATAATATGCACGTACGGGACCGATAATAATAATAATAATAAAACGATTTGCAGCAAAGATATTTTATTTTCATTTTTAACGAGTCGAAATAACTGGGTACGAAATAACGCGCTCGCGCGCGACACGTTTATAAAATCCGGCGGTTCCGTTTTGGGCGCGGAGGAAGAAAAAAAAAAAAAAATAAAATAAAAAAATATGGGTCGTAACCCGTAGGTAATCGCATATAATTTATGCATGGAAAAAAAAAATAAAAATATGAAAAGATTGTAATTTTTAATCGGCTCGCGCCGCACGTATATCATAATATATACGACGTATATATAGTATAGTATATATTATAATATACACTTAAATAAACGTGCGCGATAATTACCCATGTAGCAGCGGCGCTGTGCGTTTGACGGCATATTTTTCGAGCTATATACGTATATGATAGATACGCGGAAGAGATATATGGCGAAAAAAGGAGAGAACAACAACGACGACGACGACGAAAAAAAAAGAAAAAAAAGCGGATCGAGTGAAATTCGACGCGGTGGCCCTCGAGGCGAAAAGTTACACGCGGGCTGCTGTACGGACGACGATTCTGTTGCTGCTGCTGTTGTTGCTGCTGCGGGAGGTCAAATTGTGGCAGGTGACCCTAAAAACCGGGCATCGAGCCCATAATATTATATACCGGTCGTGGGCGTGTGTGCACGAGCTCATTGATAACGCGTATATATAAATACATATATACATAAATATACTTATATACATATACATATACATATATATATATATAGAGCCCATTCAACTTGTACGTGTGTGTACGTATTACCGGGTATACGGTAAATATAGGTAACCGCGGGTGTGTATAGCGTATATAGCAGTGTTCGTTGCGTATCCGTGTCCGGAAATTCCGGTTTTTCGCAGCGGCGGCGACGTGACGTATAGGTATAAGGACGGCGGCAGGTGTACTACGGTAAATTTTCTCACGCACGCGCGTAGCCCCGGACAAAGGCGCGGCTTCCGCCGAAAATAGAAAACGGACGGGAAGAAAGAAAAAATCAATATCGAATAAAATCGAAGCGCGAGCACGTAACAATACGATATTTGGCGCGCGTTCGGTCGTCCGAATGACGCGCGGGTAATTTTTAGAAGCCTTTTTGCTATAAAAAAAAGAAGCGTCAAAGGTTCGCGCGGCGCGGCGAAAATCGGTTCGAGAAAACGCGTCGCGCAAACAGTTTTTCGGTCGATTTCGGCTTCGATTCGGGTCGATCTCC
This sequence comes from Drepanosiphum platanoidis, assembly GCA_948098885.1. Taxonomy (NCBI): domain Eukaryota; kingdom Metazoa; phylum Arthropoda; class Insecta; order Hemiptera; family Aphididae; genus Drepanosiphum; species Drepanosiphum platanoidis. The sequence continues at coordinate 1,924,426 of OX402529.1, read as the reverse complement.
GAAAAGTCTCTCTTTATTTCCATCGATTGAGATTTAGGGTGGCTCGCGGGCGTATCAATGCACAGATTTGCGGCATTAACACGTCCGATTTCATACGAGTTGAATATATTTTTTTACCGGACTTGGAGAGTTCGTGGGGGCGCCGCGTTAATTATCATTACGAAATGAGTTCCACAATTAATATCAAGTCTCGCGATACGGATACACATAAATGATAAATCGTGAAAACGTAACCAGGAGAAAACATTTCGCTTATTTGCGCGTTCCGCGCGGCAACGGTGGCGGCGGCGTCGTTTTCAATTAGATTCGCGCGTTGATTACAATGAAGAAGTAATCATAACGTATGCTATAGCGTATTACTAGCGAACACGCGCTTGTGTGCATACATAATACGTATATAGATAAGTGATATTATATATTATGTGTAGAAATATGCCTATAGAAACGGGAGGGCCACTGGGGGCGTTCGGAAAGCGCGTTATCCGTGACGAATTTCCCGCCATTGGTCAAAACAATGGTAGTTTGTTCTTGCGCAATGCGGAGCGCACACACGGTCGCGTATATCTTTTATATAATATACCTACACAAATCGGATTCTCGACGATAATAATAATAATGTGTAGTAAAGCCCAAGGTGTATGTGTGTGTATATCGAACTGTGCGCGTGAATAATAATAAAAATAAAAGAAGAATATATATATATATATTATATTCACGTGGCTTTCTATTCTGTGCGCGCGCGCGGTTTGCTATTGTTCTAAAATAATAATAATATATATAATGTGCACAGCCGTACGGATAACGACCCGAAAATAATGTATTCTAATTTCGATACCTCCGCCGCCGCCGCCGCGGTGGTGGTAGCTCGTATAATATTATGACGCGTACTCCCACCGGCCTCTCGGCTACATATCGTAAACAATAATAATATTATAACTAATAACAATAATGATAATATAATATAATAACGATATGTACGCGGGGCAACGATTATACGTATATCGAAATTGTAATAATATTCGGCTGAGGTCGAGTGTGCGTGTGTGCGTGCGCGCGGTGGCGACAAAAAGTAGGTTAATAATAATTCTTGCGGGTCCGTCGGTCGGCACAGCGCAGGTTGTACGTATATTATAGTCGGATCGCTGGTAACGGGAAACGGGAGATCGACGGCCAGCGGTGGCGTCGTCCATCGATCATATATATATATATAATATAATAGTAGTAATAATAGCGTGGACGATCGCGCGGCGTTTATGCGGTCGGCCGGCGATGCGTCCGCGGAGTTTATTTATTGTTCAACAACACGTTTTTTTTTTTTTAGTCAACGTTTTCCGACTTTCCGTCTCCGCGGACACGAAAAGAAAAAAGATAAATATTTCGATATTATGAACGACAATATTATTGTTATTCCGTGGATTTACACTTTTCTTCTCGACTCGATGTCATAAATCGTTGTTACGCGTTTGTGTGTGTTAGAAATTATTTAAACGCTACTTTGAAATGAAAAAAAAAAAAAAATGCCAACCAATCGATGAAAAAGCATAATAGTAAAGGAGAAAGACTTTGATTTCCAACAGTGTTGTGAAAACGTCGTCATGTTTTTCGGCGGACGACACGACACTTCCTGCACGAGGATCGTCGCTGTTCGATCGGATTTTTGCGCGCGCCAATGTTATTATCGTTACGAAAAAATGTCGAAAATCGCGTGATGAGGAAAGCCGAAAATTTGGAAATCGCACTTTTTCACTCTCGAGCGCGCATCCTCGTCCTGCGCGCGCGCGCGCGTGTATAATTATATAATTACGCGCGTTCCGTGACTGTACACACACACACATTCCGCGGGCGTTTTGTACACACGAATATATTACACGTATTATAAATGTATATTATTATTATTATCACGGGCGGCGGCGGCGGTACGAATTCCCTCGCACGAGCGCACGCGATACACCTCGTGTCGATGTATGCGCTCGCGCCCGAGTGCGACAACAAAACGATGACTTCCGAATTTTTTTCCTTTTTTTAAACGATCGTTAACTACCACTGCGACCACCACTCGTACGACCGACTAAGACTAATGCTAACATTATATTATACGTCGTATATATAAAAACCAGCTCGGAATAACAATGAACGCGGCGGCGCGGCGGCGGCGTTGTCGTGTCGCGCGTAAAACACTTATATATATATATAATATTATTATGCGTTATAAACATTATCGTACCATCTCTCTGTGTGTCTCGAGACGAGTCTACGCGTAGACTACGCCGCGATTATAATACATCAATAATAAAATCGTGACGCCGCGGCGATTTATTTTTTTTTTCTCCTCCTATAGGTAGTACATATGGCGTATGCGGGCGTGTGTTTTACCGTAAACGCGCCGTTAAATTATATACGCGCGAAACCCTAAAAATCGAGCGCCGTACTCGTGCGAGACATATAATTATTTCCGACGCCACTGCCTTACGATCTTCTATCGGGTCTATAGTGGCGAGGATCGAAGACGAAAGTGTACTATACGAGCTATACGATCGGAGGGGCTGGATAGGAAAGGGCTGCGGGATCGACCGCGGTGGCGAGACTACCCATCTCGCGATGGTCTTGAAAGTTTTTTCCATCTACCCGGCCGAAAATGCGCTCTTCGCGTACACGGGGATATAGTATACTCGTCACCGAATAAAAATATACATAATATCGTTACGATACGTATAAACCATCGACGCTCGGGGATCGTTTCACCTCGGGGGGATGGATGACGTCGGCGCAGCACACATATTATATTTTACTCGCGTACATTATAAAGAATACGGCCAACACAATATACAATTGTACCGTAAGAGAATATGCGTTTTTTTTCCCTTCTTTCTTTTGAATCATTTTTGATAAATTGCGCACACCGAGAACGCTATAATATTATAATACACGTATATAATATACGTGTATATTACACGACCGCGATTGCCATCGGTTGAATCTATTTCATCTACCGCTACACGAGCCTCTCTCTCTCTCTCTCTCTCTCTCTCCCTTTCTGTTTACATACACGCGCACCACGTGCACCTCTGCCGCCTTTTTTTCTATTTTTATTATTATTTTTTTATTTTTTTCTTCTATTTATTTATCTTTTTACACCTCGACCGTTGCCGGGGCCATTGTTGCCGACCGTCCGGCCATAAATCAACCGCACAAAACCGTTTCTTATTCGCCGACGCCGACACCTGTTGGTTGGTCGCCGCTGCGGACCGTTGAATATGCAATGCGATGCAAAACCGCGTTAATATCTCGCGATCCACCGTCGCCGCCGCCGCCGCCAGGTAACACCTGAGACAGAGACCAAAGTGTCCGATTGTCCCGTGTTGTCGTTCGCGGGGCGACTGGTATATATAAAATATACCGTACGCCTCCCTCGCCGAGCCCGCTTTGAAGAATGCGTCGAGGGTAACGAGTCAATTGCGACGGTTTGACAAGACGTCGCGAGATAACCGGCCGCCGCCGCCAATTGTGCGCGCGAATCCAATATATTATGAGCGTTTCGATGAAAGCCGCCGCCGCCGCCTGCGATTCCGGCGATCGTATCGACGATGCTTTTCGTCCATCTCTCGGATCGTGTAAATCATTCGCGACTTTGCGAGTGTTATATTGAATTATCGTTCGCGGTACGCTCCGAATTTCACTCGTTCTGCGGGCGTTTCTAAAATCAGACTAGGTTTTTGATGGCGACTCGGAGTTATGATTTGTCAAAAAGACATATAAAGTTTGTCGGGTTTTCGGACGACGTTTTGACGACATACGATATACATTTGAATAAATTTTATAGCTCATGATCCACCGAACCGATTTCGATAAAAATTTCAAGGCATATTAGGATTGATATGCAGATGGTTTCTGTGAAGTTTGTACGCTGTGCGATAAGTGGTTCCGGCGTTATGTGGCCTCTTAAGTGCAAAATATTAATCACACATTGTTATTGTTTCGCCATGGAGATACGCGTATAAACTCTATGTGGTTATGTTTTATTATTTGTTTCCGTGGCACGTGCGTCTATGACATTTTCTATTAATTAATTTGAGATTAAATTAGTTTGTTTTTTTATTCAATTTCAATTATATGGATTTTGGTGTAAAAAATGCCACGACAAAAACGACTGAATATACGCTATTTAACTTTTTTCCAATTTTTTTTCACAGAGTTGTTCCAAATACCTTTCTGAGTGTCGTCACGACGCCCGATTTTCAAAATTCGACCCCTAAGGGGGTTAAAAGGGGTAAAAATTAAAAAAACTGATAAAATAAAAAGTTATACTGCACACGGGCGAAGCCGGGTTATTCAGCTAGTAACATATAACGGTCGACCGGAAACTCTTCCGACCGAAAATGTTCAGCCGCCGGACGCGACGAAAACGTGGCGTTTCGTCGAGATAACGTGCGCGAATAAAATATGTAAAACAGGCGACGACGTGTGTTGTGCGTCATAATAACGTGCGGTCTTTGTGTTTAAACGCTCCGTGTTGGTAAATTATATCGTGCGGGCACGAGGAGGATTCGTTAGAGCAGGAGTTATTATTTTTTTCATCCTCTCCCCGACGACGACGCGACGGTCGAACGCGGTTAATAACTTCGTTTTCAAGCGGCCAAACTCCGGATGTGGACTGAGCGGGAAAAATGCAGGTGCGCTCGACGACGACGACGACGACGATGACGGTGGGCGTGACACACGAACGAAATGAACTACGCGCGCGCGCGCGCGGACCGCAAACGCTAATTTCGCGCGCAAATGAAGCACGTTTTGGCCCGTTTCGTTTTGCACTCGTCCCGTTGCGGTCGGTTCGCGAACATATTATAACGCTATAGATACGTATCATATTATATATATTGTGCACGTAGAACCGCGCCGACGACGGAATAATATGCACGTAAAACATTCAGATCATAATACGTTTTGTGTACGTATATTATAATCCATAGAGTGAGTCAGACTTGGTATTTTCGGAACACCGACGTCTCTAGACGAGCTAGGGATGGCGAACCTATGTCTCGCATTATTTCAGTGACACGCCAATTTAAATATATTATAATTCATAATTTTTACTTCGTTTTCCAAAAAAAAATCACCGATAATTTGAAATTATTTGTAATATTTATCGTAAGATATTATTAACGTAACTGACGTAATCTGTAGTTTCCATTTCCTAATCTCGTAGACCGAAAAAAAAAAAGAAGACTCTAAAAAAGGTCGGAAAAGTTTCTGACACGCGAGGCAAACAAAATCAAATCAAACATTCTGATTTGACAAGCAGTTATCTCAAAAGGTTCGCCTGAGCTAGACGCTGCAGTGGCATCCCTCGCCGTGAAATTATTGCGCCCTGATCGGTATAAATTCGCCCGATCTTGTCGGACACGGATTATACTTTGATAATCAACACTCGTATTTCACAAATCGCTCACTCCTTTCTCGAAAGTTCGATTTTTCGGAAAAAAAAAAAACGATTTTAAAGTTAGAAAGTAGAATGAAATACTGTAAAAAATTAATTAACAATGCAAAAACGACACTAACGTCCTCCGACGGCTTAATATTGAGATATGACGATTTTGCTGGGAAATATTACTTTTCTGCTGCCAATTTTCGAGATATGAGCGAAATGTAAATAAAGCTAATACAGCGTGCTATACATTGTATAGATAGATTCGTACGACGGCGCTGAGAATTTGCCCTAATATAATATATAAACGCGTATACGACAGATACGACGAGTGGATTTTCGCGATCGGGAGCGTTAGGAAAGGCACGCGCCATCTTTCTTCGTCTAAGTCTCTCGTGGCCCGAGAAATAATAAAACCGCAGTCGCGCGATTACGTGGCGGCGATAACCACTCGGACGTGGCAAATGATCTGAAAGAAATTCGTTGGGGTTTTTTCCCCCCCGTCCGGGATATAATACATATCGCGGCATTCCTCGCGTATTATATGATTATTGTAACGAATCGTGCGTATATGGGATATGAAATATTTTAACTATACGCTATTGTTTCCCCGCGGGTCGTCGTTATCGGCGGCGGCCCGCGCGAGTGACAGCCGGCCGCGCGTGACGTCACACGCGCAACGGTCTCTGCGGGAGATTTATCGTGCGAGAAGACCTCACGCACGACAAGACGTAGCCGCCACAGCAGCAGCAGCGCTTTCGACGATTTCGCGGTGTAAATACGTATCGATGTGGGTCATCGGCTTACGTCCAAACGCCACCGCAACTTATTTATAACGATATTTACACGGGAATACGAACGACGACGACGACGACGTCTGCAGGGGGCGCGATTTTGCTGACCGACGACGGTGACAAATTTTCATTTTTTTTTCACCATACCGAATAGCCTACGTTTATAAATATTTACGTATGAATTCTACGCGCGTTTTCCCGTGTCAAACCGTGTGAGAAAACGCGGAGACCCGCCCTGAATACGATACGACATACTATAATATAAAAATGAATCGCCCAATGTGTTGCGCAAATCTCGAGAGCAGCTGAACCGATTTCGCTAATTTACGGAGAGAAAAATTGAAAAAATTGTCTGAAAAACTTTTTAAGAGAGCGCGGTCGTTGTTATAGTTATCGAACAAGTGTTTGTCATCGAACTCCTCCGAAACGGCTTTTCATGAAATTTTTTCTACATATTTGGTAGCTCTGAGAATAGGACGTAAACTATTTTTCAAACCCCTAGGTGTTAAGGGTGGCCCGAAACAAATATTTTTAAAAATTTAACGTTTTATATAATATTATATTATATACCTATTCTGTAACCATGGTAACCGTTATCGTAGTTTATACATTTTTTTTGCGAATCATTTTCGATTAAAAAAGTATACACGTGTTTCATAACTAATGTGAAATGTGGGTAAAATAATGAAAGAATTTATTATCAGTATCCTGTTTTTCGTTATTAACTACTTCGATTTGTAATATTAACAGGTGATTTAAAGTGAAATTTAAAGGCAAAACAACGTATGCGGGGGTAGGACAGCTAGGTAATAAATAAATAAATATATAATATACGTCTCGAAAGCCGACGGATGGTCGGATTATACTAGATCTGATCATCTCGTCGTAAAATACTCGCGTGGCGCCGACAAATGTGTCGTATACTTAAATAGTTACGCGAGACAATGTGAGATTGTTGTGTACATACCTTCGACGAGCGACGTGAGCAGCGTTACGTTTGCGGCCTTTCTTCGGCCGGCCGGTAGGTTGAGACCGATCTTTTCGAGTTTTTCGCGCAACAGTCGGCCGCCGTTTTTGGATTTCGCTCTGGAAAAAATAATTACGTCATCACATTAGTTGTTTATAATATTATTTGTATATAGAATTCGTTCGCGTCGATTTCGACAAACGATCCGACTACATAACAAATGGGAATCGCGAACCTACGCGCGTGATAATCATCGGCTCTCCGGATCACGCATAGATCTATGTGCCTGCCTACAGTATAAATCGAAGGAACACGATTGTTATTATTTATCAACGTTCGGTCTCACGAAATCGACTGGAAACATAATGGTTTTCGTCGAGAGAGTAAAATATTTTTCGTAACTCGCCGCCGGTAGATTAAATAATTCATTCATAACGAATACGTCAATGGACGAAACGAGTCGAATTTCCGATTCCGTTTCATTCAGGACGTATATACATACATACATACATACGTTTAACTGAATATTTATGACTGCGGCACGCCGCCGACGGGGCAAAATAAAAACGTGTTACCGTTACGATATTCCGAAAACACGTGTAAACGCTGTCATTCATGAAACGAAACGGTTTTTTTTTTCTTCTTCTTTTTTTACACACATTTTACACGTATATTTTTCCCACACTATCCTTATTGATGAGATTCTACACTAATACATAGTTATATATATATACGTATATAAGGTAGGCATTTGTCGTTTTCCGTCGTTCATGTTTTCGCTTGCACTTGTTACACTGATTTAGAAAAATCGTGATAACATCGTTAAACAAACGCGCTCGTTATCATCCGGCAGGATCTATTTGTGGTCGAACAAGACGGGACGAAATATCTTAGCTATAGTCGGCCGCCTCTTCCCGCACTCACTGTACGTCGTGCACACGTAGTTTGACCCGTGCGGCGGATTTTTGATCGTCGTCGTCATATCGTACGCGCGATTGCTGCCCACTTCAACAACCGCGGTTTCGTATCGTTTATCGTTTGTCGCGTATATTTTTTTTTATTTCCCGTTTCGACATTATATACGCGTCGCGGCCCAAAAGGACAACGGTCTAGCGCCGGAGACGGGCGTAAAACGATCGAAAAACCCTAACAAGCGTCATTAAAAACGAACACATAAATGTGACTTTACGATTCACGAAACGCGTTCACTAGACATAAAATGCGTTAAGTGAATTTTTAGGGTGTACCCGCGAGAGCTAGCGTTTTTTTTCTTCTTCTTCTTCTTTAAGTGCTTACTGGAAACACAACAGGTGTTTTTATTCTGGCCGCGACGCGGTCTAGCGGCGTTATATCTATGCGCGTAGAAAGCTCTTTTTCTATAGTGTCGTTTGGAATTTATTTAAAGCCGATCGTAAATTAGTTTATTCTACGGAATTTATTGCGTTTAATAATAAAAAAAAACGCGTTGTTTATTATATTAATAATAAAAAAATAAAATGCACATTAAACGGGGAAAACAACCTACTTGCCGCGGCGAGTATTAGCGCGATTCGCACTTGTTAAATAAATATACATTTATACTTTTTTTTTACACGTATATATTTCTACGCGCCACTGTTATATCCCTTCACTCGGCGGGTCACTGCGCTCGTAAACCATTATATATATTTTAATTTTCAGCGTGGTTTTTTTTTATACATATTTATTTATTTTTTAATTGATTATCTCGCGAGACGACTGTTGTTTTAACGGTTTGAAACGAGTCGTTTCTCGTTACGGACAACAAGGCGGTATTCTCCTGTACGGAAATAATATTTTCCTAGCGTTGCCCACCGACAAATCGTGCGATTTCAATTTGTGAGATAAATGAATGTTTTCGTTTTCACTTTTTGCCTAATCTCGCGCACTCGACACACACACGCGGCAGTCGCGAATAGATTCGGTGTCACGTTTTACTCGCGCGCGCGTACGTTCGTTGTATATGTATATTTCGCCGCAAAAGGGGAAATAATAAAACGAAACCGTAAATTTAAACGGGGAAAATCTCTATTTACCTTCTGAGCACGCCTCCTAACAAAGAGGCGTTTAGACATTCTGGAGGCGACAGCCTGCGCTGGACTTCGCCCACGGTTACTTTGTACTTTGATGTAGAGCTGAGCAACGACAGACGTCCGGGTACGCTGCAAAACACGTCTGAAGGGGTTGTGGACATACCTGGAAAAAAAATCAAAAACAATAAGCGAACAACGCACACGTTGATTCATCTCTCGGCAGCGTCGGAGCGAATCGTTGCGTTTTATATTAATTCTACAGTACACTAAAAATGTACGTTTAGCCGAGAACATTTGGTCAATATTATTTTAGCCGGAGGTAAAATACGGTGCACAACGACACAATCGTCGACGCGTATATATACTCATGTACTCGTGTGCATATCGGACGTGTCCACTCGAACGCGAAAACCCGCCTTCGAACGTCTCAGGTTCGCTATAATATACGCACGAGTGTACGGCGCGAACGCGGAGGGTGAACGATTGTGTGTTTTTTTGAAGCGCGACTACAATAGGACTTAAAAAACACACGAATACAACAGATGTTCGCGTACGCCCCCCCGTCAAGTCATAAGGCACACCCCAAATTAGCCGTGTATGTATGCGCGTTACCCGAGGGGGTGCCCCGTGTTTTTCTGGGCCGTTCCCGGTGGACGCCCCGAGAAAAGAAAAAAACCTATACAACACCGGGGGTACGTGTCCCACCTCCGAGATTGTATTATTATACGCGTCGTGAGCGAGTACATAATGGAGGTGTGAAATCGCGGTGGGAAGCGGAAATCAAAAAAAAAATACCTAACCGAACAAGCAAACACGAGACGTTATATTATACCTATATCGCGTTATTATTCGGAAATTATATAGGCCGCGCGCGCGTTCGGAAATGTCGTATAATAATTATTGTTGCACGGCGACGCGCGTAAACATATTATAATATACGATATATAGTAAAAGTGTATGACGTTTGTATAATATATTATAAGAGAGCGGAACCATCGACGTATACGTCGCATAACGACCGGCAAACAGTGTTCGTCGCGCGAAATGTGCTTTGAATTTCCGCCGTCATTACTATTCATAATATTTCGAATTTTCGGCAAACGTGATTATTCGGAATCCTGCGGCGGCGGTGTTTGTGCCTGCGTCGTCTGTGTATATATATATACGTGTCGTCCTGGAATCCGGGCGGCGGCGGCGGCGGCTTCATTAGAGGGGTGAAAAAATCACTCATAAACGTAACGAGCACGAAATCACGTTCGACATCACACAACCCCTTTTTCCATTTAGCGAACAATTTTCCTCGTGTTTTTTTTTTTTTTATCCTTATTCCCTTTCCTTTTTACTGTCTGCCCGAGTCATCTGCTGCTATACATCGCCAGTATTGGATTATAATATTATACGCGCGCGCGCGCGCGGTGTGGTGTGGAAAATCGTATCGTTAAAACGCGGCACTATATTTGCACACCAGCCGCTGCTGCAGTCACGGCGGCGGCGGCGCGGAGCCCGAGGGACTCGTCGAAAATTAAATAAAAGTAACCGTCCGTCCGGAACGGCGGCGGGGTTTATGTTATGTTTAACACCGATTACGGCGGCGATTGGCGAAGTATATTTATATATTTTAACGTACGTGCGCGTGTTTAATGAAATAATTATTCGAATGGGTTTATTAGGCTCGAAAATTTGGGGAGGAGAACGGGCGCGCGCGCGCGCTAAAGCACCTGGGAACCCGAGCCCCGGGCCAAAGGACCCTCGAAATTTCGTCGTCAGCGGGACGTCCAACTTTTTTTTTTTATTGGCCCCGCCGGCCGGCCAATCAGCGACAATTCCGTAGGGGACGACGACGACGACGCCGACGACGACGACCGTTTCTCCGCATCGAGTGCGAAAATACCGAGTACGACGCGCGCGCAGCAATATTCGTTTGGTCTGAAAATTAATTATCGGCGAAAACTTCGTAAATCCGACGCGTAAAACGATTGGACGAACGATAATTATTATTGAAAAAAAAATAAATAAATACAATCGAATCTACATTAGGCGTGCTCGTGATAATAAGGATCGAGGCGAATATCCTGTTGGCACGTCCAGGACCGCGCGGGTACATCATCATAATATCATAGTAGTGCCGCCACAGCTGCGCGCGGTTTTTTAAACGCGCTCGCGCACGCCGAAACCGGTACACCCGGCCAATTATTATTCGCGCGTGTGCCGTTGGAACGTATAATATCGCATCACGCATATATAGAAATATAATATGCAATTATTTTTAGAAGCACGCACTGTACTTTTTATATATACAATATGTATATATTATGTACAAGTACGTTAAATAGTAGGTATATTATATTATGTATTTTTGTGTGTGTGTGAGTACAGTGTACTTACGTTTCAGTAGCGGCAAGTCGTTCATAAACGAACTGCTGTCGTCCACGTTGTGTTCCTGTTGGAAAAACGAAAAGAAAAAAAAAAATTATACGACGGTGTACATAATAATATTATAATACCTAATATAATTACACGGTTAGGTACCTATATATTATGCGTACATAATACATAATATGTACATATTATTATATTATATATTATACGTGCACAAAACGGGCTACTGCAGGTCGCTTTGATTGCGGTCGTACGTACATACATAATATGTGCTTTTATATACATACACACACACATATATATAATATTATATTATGTATATATAATATTATAATATAACGACGATCGCGACCGGCATCATTATAATAACGCTGGCAAGATTATTATTATTATTATTATTATTATTTTTATATCTCGTCGTCGCACACGTAGGGGAATCGTCTTCGTCCGCGCACGCGTAGTATAAGTAATATTTTTATTATGTAAGATACAGTCGATAGTATAATAATTACTATTATAACCTCGGCCGAAGATAAATTGAACGCAAAAGGCCACTTAAAAAAAAAAAAAAAATAAACGCATTTCGGATTTATTACACTACTACTCGCGCGCGCGCGCGCGCGTGTATATTTTTATATACTATTTCGGGGACGTAACGAGTTATGGGCGCACCCGATTAAAAAAAAATTAAAACGCGGCCGTATCTCGGGAGCTGTCCGACATACGCACACACACACACACACACGGGCGCGCGTACGTCCTATGAACTCGTCATGTCTACTTTATTATATATATATATATTTGATTTCGTGTGTAAGAATAGAAGTAGGTATTATTATTATAATATTATGTATATAATGTATATCGGCGGCGGCGGCGGCGGTTTTCGTGGAGGAGTGTCTACAGTCCCGATAAAACCTATCAGAAAAATAGTACCTACGCCGGCCTATATGCCAATAATAATAATATTAATAATTGATATCGTACGTGTTCATTTAAATCCCGATATAATACCGCGGACCGCGGCTATATAATAAAAAAACTAAACTAATACGCGTTTATTTGTGATCCAACGACGCGGCGCGGCGGCGGCGGCACAATAATATTATTTATACGCGTGTGGTAGTCACGTAGAATAGTATCCGAATTCGTAAATAGTATATTTTATCGTTCGATATTATTTTACGCAGACGTTTTCATTATTGGCGTGCGGACGACGACGGACCGGAGAGAGTATCGCGACGACTCGCGGCGGTCGGCAACAACGAAAATTACAATTATCGTAATAGTAATAATAATCGAGTACGCGTATATATTTTAGGTCAAGTCGCGGTGGTAAGTTATCGGCCCGGGAAAATTCCTTTGTATTCCGAATGTCGGCGGCGCTTTGTTTGTGTAATTAAAAACCGTCGGATCATCGTCGGATCAACGCGCGCTCGTCGAATATATCGTCTCATTAATCATTCGTCCGGCAACGCTGTAAATCATCGTGCCTACGTTTTATACAAGTACAATACGTATATTATGTGTGTGTGTGTGTATGGTTAGGTAAACATTGCGATCGACGTGTGCATATGTTACATACGACGACGGTTCGTGTGTGGATTGAAACGACGACCCCGAGTACAACAAACGAAAACGTAAAGAATTTTCATCCCCCTTCGGCGGGGAGGGTTGCAGATTTACGTACTTAAACGCAACCGGTAATCAACCGATAACGACCGGTTCAACCCTCTCTCTCTCTCGTTAGGCGTGTCCTAGACACCCGCGGCGTAGCCAACAGCCCTCTACAATACTACTACTAGTAGCGTACAAGTCTCCGGAGGTCAGTGCGAACGGTCCCCCCTTCGTGTGTCACGTATTATTGAAGAAAAAAAACAAACCGATATTAAATCATACTAATGCGACTCACCTGAGCTTCTTCCACCACGCTGGACAGGGCGTTGTGCAAGACCAACGAGTCTTCCAGGCCCGGATGCGACTGGACGAGCACGTCGCCCCGGCCTCGGACTCCGCCGACGCCGGAACCGTACTCGCCGCCTCTGGAGCGTCCGCTTTCGTACGGGAAAGACGGGTGCATGTTGCCCTGCGAATGGAAAAAAAAAACAAAAAATTAAAAAAACGCGTCGTCGGTATGAAAAAAAGAAAAAAACGCGCGTTAACGTCATAATAACAATAATAATAATAGTAACAACGTAGAATAACAACGTCGACGAGAGCTGTACGTATGAGCGAGCCGCGTCGGGGCGACTGCCCATAATCGCGCCGCCGCGCCGCCGGCACGAAAGAGGCATTGAAAATAATTATTTCGATCCGATTATTATCTTTCAACACGCGCAAGCGCGACCGATCTGCGCGCGAATCGAAATGTTTATTCAACGATAAAGGTTCTTATCATCGATTCTCGTCTCGAAACGTAAACGATAAAGAAATAGTTTTCAGAAATAAAAACTAGAAAAGTCAATGAATTAGATTTCGAATAAAAGCATGCCTAATTAGTAATTATATATAGTCACGTCTCGTGCGATAAAGTTACGTAACACAAAAAAACGTACCGTTTTTATTTAATCTTATTAAAAAGCCAAATTCTATGTTAACTAGCGGAGAGGGCACCGAGAAACGTGATTTCGCCCGAGGCATTTGTTTTTTTTATTTTCGTTTACAGTAGAGTTCGTATCTAAAATGCGCTTTTGCCGAGTGTAAATACATCTGTGCAGTTTTCACGATTTCTTTTTCGTTTAGACACAACGGTGTGTGTGTGTGTGTGTGTGACGGTCACGTGGCGAGCGAACAATTGAAACGCATACGTATGACAACTGGATTACTACCAGGCCGCACTACTGATACACATTATACGAGTATTTATGATCGGTTTTTTTTTTTTTTCTTCACATAATTCTCGAGCGGGTAAATTTTATGCGTGTCTCTAATTCATTATATAACTTGACGACCGCGCGGTATATTTTTAATATCGCAGATATATATAATATAATATAATATAATATATCGTTAGCCGTTCGGTTTTATCGTTCAATAGTAATAATAATAATTGAAATCGTCCAACAGCAAATATTGTGTTCGCCGTAAATCCAATCGAACGGTTTTCTCTTTTATTACGGCTTACGTCACACGCTGATGCAGAACGCGCGCGCGGTAATAAAGAGGAAAATATAATTTATCGAGTTTACGCGCGCGTCGAGTAAAACGCATATTTATATCGCGTCGTATATACCGCGCATAAATATCACAGTACGATATTTTTTATATAGTAAGAGAGACGGCGGAGGGAGGGAGATTATAGCCGCCGCCGATCGCTCGAATTTGATTAATCGTCGCGGCGGCAGTACCGGCGATAGACATCGAAATTAGTGTTTTTTATTTCGATTTTTTAGTCGCTTATAATTACGGGTCTTGTAACCAGATATGGGAGAGGTTTTTGATAAACGCACACGCTTCTCTCGTTAAGGAACGCTGCCGCGGTACGTTCGCGTAACCTAGATACATCGTCTTGTAAATAAAGTATGTATACACCGCATTTATATAGACGAAAAAAAATGCGCATACTATTTTCGTACGAGCGTCGTCCGTCGTCCGTCGTCGTCGTCGTCGTCGTCGTCGTCGTCGTAGTCGTCGTCGTCGTCGAATGTGTATCGATGATAATAATTATTGTTATTAGTGCGAGTGTGAGTGCGTAGCCGACGTGTATTTGCGAGTGTGTTTGTGTGTCTGCCGCACAGATCCGGTCCCGTTTATATGTACCAAGCCCAAATCGGTCGCGGTATTATATTATATACATACGTCTTTAAACGACGTCCGATCGGTTACGAGCAACTCACTCTATAATGTGTACGACTACATTCCATATACGTGACGGAAGGGCACCCGTCGGAAACTGTTGCAGCACACACGACGCCGCCGCCGCCGCGGCGATCGGTTACCCGAGAAAGTTTTTTTTTTTTTTTTTTCGGCAATATTGATTTATATTTACTTTTTCTCCTCGTTATATCCTGTCTACGGCGTATCTTTCGGATCGTAGTAGAGTGTGCGTTCGCGCAATTATTATCAATACGATACTGCGTATAAAATGCGAGTTATCGTCATCGTCGTCGTCGTCGTTATTATTATTCAGTCCGGGGAAATAGCTGTATACAATTATTATCTTTAGAAGGTGTATTACGACGAATGAGTTGTCCGCTGCGATGTGCGGCTCGTTTAAAAAAAAATAAAAAAACGTATGAAAACAAAAAGGATCGGATTTCATTCTTTTGTCGTTACGCGTGCGCAAATATTATATTATTATATGCACCCGAGACACCGCGACGGACGATACTACTACCGTCTCTATACTTGTTCGGAGAAAGAAGTTCACAATTTTTATAAGCGTACGTACGTATAATCATGTACGAGCAATATAATAATGTTAATACATAGTACATGAAACGGCAAAAAAAAAAAAAAACTTTTATATACGAGCGTAATATGTATACGAGGAAACTCAGAAGCGGAGTAAACCGTGATTTTTCTTAACCAGTTTTGAAACTATAAAACTAGAACAGCGTGTGTGTGTGTGTAACGCGACGTACGTACGTATATATGTATACGTACACTATACCGAACGCGTTTATACAGCCGTTAATCATCTGTACTCGGGAGAGAGAGATATATAATATGTGATGTATAGATAAAAATCAAGGGGGTATATTATAATATGTATAGAAGTCGAAGGCGGTATTTATTGAGCGATAAAAATGTGTCAGGTCGAATAACACGTGATTTTACGATTATCGTGACGCCGAGTGTATATTAATATAAGAGAGTTGAACTCTAAACTGTATTATTAAGTAAAAGCTTAAAAGGGAGTTTATTATTTACAAAGAGACATTCAATTAATAATAACGCGCGTTTCAAAAAAAAAAAAAAAAAACGTTTCAATATACGTATATTATGATACGACGTTATAATAATCTGACGACTATTAGCGTATAAATTACTGTTGGTTTTTTAATACGATTTTCCGTCAAAGCACATATCGTGTGCAATTCGCAGCGTGTTTCTAAACGCAAAGTAAGCAGCAGCAGCACCAGCAGCAGCAGCAACAGCGCGCGGGTATTTTATTTAATAATAAGATCGGTATAATAATAATAATAATAATGATATTATGCAAATCGTTATCACGATACGTTTATTCATAAATCGAACGGCAAACGAGAATACATTTTTTAATTATAATGCCACCGCGGCCTGACAATATTTGCACTAGCAACAGAAATAATAATAATAATAATACCATTGACTGCCGGTCGTTATACGCGTATATTAATCGCATAAATATTTCCGATTAAATAATAATCTGTTACACACGCACACGCACACGCACACGCACACACTTTCGCATCGTTACTTCGATTGTGTTATTAAATATTATTGTCGGATAAAGTTTTAATAGATTGAGAATTTCTGTGTTAAACAATGTAAACGTTTCTCGAACGAACACACTATAACAACAATAATAATAATAATATGATTTACCGAGCTCGAGACTGCGAGTACGTGCGTATATATTTTGTTTTCCCTTTCTCTCTCTCTCTCGAGAAAGAGAGACGGAAATTTGATTAAAACGTCTATTAAAAATTTGAATTTTTCGACATTCCGAAATCTCGATTTCGGTCGTCCGTATAAAATATTAACGTTTTATAATATATAAAACGCGCTCGCGTTATAAGCGTCGTTAATAATAACAATAACCGTTTTTATATTATAATATACCCTCGTCGTCGTTTTTCCGGCATAATTAAAACGCTCGGAATTCCACGTACGTCGGAATTCTCGACGAAGAAATCTCCTTCTCGCACAGTCGTTGTTATTATACAACACGTAATATATAACACAATATGTACACGTATATTATTCGCCCGGACCCCGAGCGCGCGTCTTGAACAATATATACGTGTATAGCGCGCGCGTACGCTCTCCCGGTCGTTTCGGGAGGGTGGACGACGACGCTCGGCGTTTCTCGACGATCCTCCGGAGCCCTTAAAAATTAATCGCGACGTATATTGTTCGATGTCTGCAGAGCGCGCATTATCGTAACTGTATAAAATTAGAATTTCAAAACGCACGAGAGACGGAGAGAAAAGTTAAACACGGTCGTGTTCTTTTTACCGACTTTTCGTCGAAAATTCCGACGACGACGACGACGGGTAATTAAAACTAAAATTATTTAAAAAAAAAAAAAAACACCGACTGCCGCAGTTAGCGGCCACACGTCTCGCGACGCCCACTTTTCACGATGAAAGTGGTCGAATCGATTTCCTCGGGCCCCATTAACGGGGCTGTACGTGTGTATATTAATTACCTAAGTCTCTCTCTCTTTCCCAGCGTTAAAAATGAAAAATACTCTGGACGATTTCACGCGTACCGCCGCCGCCGCCGCTTTATACATATTATTATTATTACTAGTATGTTTTTTTTTATATATATATACGAGTAGGTAGCAGTATATATATAGAAGCACTCGCGAGCTCGCGCGAGCCTGTTTTAATTAACTCCCGTCCGGACAAATAATAACAGCGTCGAGTATTCGCCTGTCGACTACCGCTCGCCGCCGCCCTCGACGACGACGACGAACGGTAGTCGCGCGGATACGTCGCCATCGCAATTCGGACGGATTTTACACGATTTTTTAAACAGTACGTGGCGTGTTTCGGCGGGGTACATGATGTTTTTCGGTCGACAAAATATATTATCGTCCACAATCGCCGGCGAGGTGTCCCGTGCACGCGTGTATCGTGTATTAGTCCCATCGCGCGCGCGCGCGTGTCGTGAATACGAATTTACGAAAAAATTTTGGAATTTGATCAACATCTCCGTGTGAAATATATATTTTTATTTACATATTTATACTCGTAAAAACCAGTCGAATAACAGATAAGTATTATAGTCGAATATTACATTACGCGCGGCCGGTGTGCAGTACGCGCGCAACGTTTACGTACAAACGATTACCGTTTCTTTTACGACACGATAGGATAGTATATAATATTCAAGTGTGGTCTGGAGATACGAACGGGCCGATACGAATGTGCACGCGTGTTTATAGGATTTTTCGATCGAATTCACGCGTGTAGCAATAAAAAATAGTGGCGTGTATGCAAATACGACGAAAAGAAAAAAAAAAAACAACGTATAATATTATGTATTATTTGCACTGCACCCCTCGCGCGTCGTCACTTCTGTATTACAGACAAGGCGGTTTAATTGCCGTTTGATCGCTTGTAACGCAAAAATCGATTGGAAACTCAATATTTTTTTTTATTTTTTTTGCGCGCGCGTGTAGTACCTATATGCACACGTATCGATTGGCATTGTGGCGGAGATAAGACTGTACGCGTATAATAACGAACGCGTCGTCGTACATAATAATGCGAACGGGCAGCGGTTGTTAAAAAACCGGACCTGTTGCATGCCTATGAGGTATATATATATTCATATTTATATATATATATATTTACGAGTATATACGAGTACAAGCAGTTTTCACGCGGCGGCCGTCGCAGTTTATTAAGACTATATACACCCGACGACGTGACCTTATGCGGTGAACTCCGACCCCCCCCGTACACGTGATCCGAAATGTGACAAGTGCGCGCGTATATAATATTATATTATATAAAATCGATCCGATTAATCGTTGTCGACAGATAAACGTACGTATATTTCGAAAACGAAAAGAAACGTCAACTGCATCGGTGGTATTATTATTATTATTATTATAGCCGCGCGCGCGCGTACGATTATTATTCTCGTTCTCCGCGGCGGCGGCGGCGGCGCAGTTGAAACGACTTTTTTTTTTCTCGTTTTTATGGGTCAAAGTCGTCGCGATCACGGGGGCCGGCCGGGTCACGTTTCTTCACAGGAGACAAGATTATACGCGCGCACATACGACGTCTCGACGACGCACGTGAAACGAAAAGATAATAAATATTTCCCGGCAAAGATAATAATATTATAATATACGACGATCTCGGGGCGTGGCCAAGGGATGGCGTGTTAAAGTCGTTTATCAGGTAGATATAGGTAGGTTAGACGAGAGCTCACAACACCACGCCGCCTGCACTACCGCGGGTCGACTCGAAACGCCGTATAATGGATAAAAAAAACTACGCGCACACGAGTATAATAATTATTATTATTGTTAAAAGCGTATGTGTAAATAATTTATACGACATTGCACGCGCGCGTGATTATCCGATATTATAATATGAGAATGGGGGAAAAAAAAAAAAAGGTGTATGCGACGAAAACGGATGTGCGCGGCGGCGGCGGCAATAATATTTCCCCGTTCCGTCTTTCTCGCACGAACACATAAGTCACACGCGTTGCAAAAGTCACACGCGCGCACGCGAACGTATAAATGCCATAATAATAACGTGCACGGTTTACCGGTGTTTGCGGCGAGCGGGCTCGGGTCGTACGCGCGACGGGAGGTAGGTGTCCGAGAGACCAGCGTGATTTCCGGCCGAATATACGCGCGTTTTACTCGATAATTATTTGTCGTATTTCCGTTTTTACTCCTCGCCGATCATATATTATAATATTACGTACGCGTATCGATAGACTAGCGTCCAATTCGTCTCCTATTTGTGCAGCAGCAGCGGCGAAAAACACTTTTGTCGACGTCAAGAATACTACGCGATCCATAGGGACAATAAAACTTTCACGTTGTGTTCGCTGCGAGTAAAATATTAAGTTTAAACGTTATTCGTGATCGCCGTATATTATAATACGCGAGTATTACTTTGTGAAACGCGCGCGGGCGTCGTATACGTGTACGTACAAGCGCGTTTGCAGATTCGTGCGCCAAAGTCATAAAAAGATATGAAATGAAAACAAAAAACAAGCGTTTCGAATGACGCTCGCGCGCGTGTCACCCAGTAGGGGTTGAGGTGATAGACCACAGCCCGTATACTCTCCCACGCCTCTACCGAGCGCTGCAAACGAGGAGATCGTGACAAAATTATTATCGCAGTGCTCTCCGCGAGTTGCGCCGAGACCGAATTTCTATACACGCTCGTCCGATCACGCTGCCGGCCGCACCCCGAACACGTTTATAATATGCAGTGCTGCTGCAGCAGACATTTGCAATTGGAGTTGCGAAAATATATTTCAATATTTTAAACGAAAAACGATTTTATATTTAATTACTTGGGTAATGGTTTTCTAAACAATGCATAGCAATTTTACTACTACACGTTATTCTAGACGTTTTCCGAAACAATAAGTCGTCGAGTATTGTCGCGCGAGAATTACGTACCGGTCGATATTGCCGTCGAATAGGTCACGTTTTCGATACCCGGTTTCTGGCGACGGAGTCCGTGATTGATCGTTTCGGCCGCGGCGCACGCCGAAACGATAATAATAACAAATGTCATTTGCCGCGAAATAACGCGTCCATTTGATACACACCGTGCCCGGGCACAGGGCGATATCGTTTGTCGTACGCTCGTATTGTATTTTGACATTGTATATTGCTCGCGTGCGCCTACGTTCCGAGATCGGAAAGATCGGAAGCGAAACGCGACGGCGCGCGGCGACGGCGACGGCGACGACGACGCTCGTGACAAATGACGCATTTGAAGAAAAGAATCGACATTCTTCGGCACGTCGCGCGGCTCGAAAACAATATAGTGCGCCGCCGCCGCCCCGTCCGTATCGGCATTTCAACGGAAACCGTTATTATCACGACCACGCTCTGCCCCCGAGGCACGTACGATCGAAGCGGAATCATATTATACGATATTTTTCAATATTAGTGTAGAGTCGTGTTTTCGGCGTTTTCGACGCGCGCGGTTATGCGAAAATCTAGTCCGCAGAGCGCGCGAGTACGGCGGCTCGTCGTATAACAGTTCGTTCTGATGTAGAGGGATAAAATGAAAACGATCCGGCACGACTTTAATGCACATTATATTGCGTTATAAAAATGTTATATCAACGCGGAGTCGTTTGTGTAATACTTGAATTAATAATTGAATAAATCGCGATCGAATTTCGTACACTTAGAATATGCATCCTAACTAGCGGCGCGTCTAGATGATTTCCACAAGAGGGGGGGCTATACGTATACGATAGAGGTCCTGGTTTAAAAGGACCCGGGAGACGAACGAGCGTTCGGACCTCTGAATCCGGATAAAAAGCCCGTTACGTTGCGAGTAAGGATATATATTAAGTCGATCGCAGGTAAGAAAAAAAAAAGGAAAAAGTCACGGGATCCAAAAAGGATACATCGATTGCGTCGATTGAAGTCGAACGAGAAAAATGTTAAAATTTCATCGAGTTGAAACGAGATAATGATTATATTATGACGTGCCGCGGCGGCGTACACGTACGTTTTCCATCTGCGACGACATTAGCATATAAATCGGTCAAAACGGAATATCGCGCATAACGTTAATATACCGATTACGATTTGTTTTGCGCGCATTTCGTTCAAATATTATCGTAAAAATATCACGGTGAATGTTTTCCCGGTGCGATCGATTTTTGTAGATAAAGCGCGAAAAACGAAAAAGATTTCGGGTAGAACAGGGGTCGGGAACCTGCGGTTCTTTGGAAAATTCATCAATAATATCGAGAAATTCAGTGTCAACAAAATCTCACTATAATAGTAGATACGTGGTTTTTCGTGTGTGTTATTGTATTATTATATTTGGATAAACAATAATGAATTAATGAAATAAAGTTTTTCTAGTTTTCTAAATTTAAGACGTGTTGTTATTATATTTTTAATGCCTACCAATTATTTCTCTACGACAAAAAAAAGGTTGCTCTCAAACCTGTGCGGCTGTCTGGGCATCATATGATTTAGTAACTTTAAAAAATGGCTCTTTCTTGACCCCCGGTCTAGAATCTAGATGTATACACTTGATGTCGGTAGGAAGGGTAGAAATAGAAAAAGGTTGCGCACCAGTGGCGGAACTACTTATAGATAAACGAGCGATTTCAAAGGATCCTCCGACGATTTAACTTGGAAAATTACAATTTAATAAATTAAACTGAAAACCTCGTGAAAGTTTATTTTCAGTTATAAAATACATAATATATGTTATATTTTACTCGATAAAGTGGAATTTTCCACTCGAAATGCGTATGAAAAAATAAAATAAAATTTTGTACCGCGGGTACGGGATTTCAATAATTAATTATTGTAATTCTGTTTCGATCGAATTAACGTCCTAATTTCATGGGAAATTTTATTTCCTAATGTTTTATTAAAATTGTGCTCTCCTGGCACAAGGGCGGCCTCGGCAAACGCTGTGGTTTATCAGACATATCGTCGTTTACGGTTTAAAAAGGAGAGAACAAATAAGGACCTTCGGTCGGGCGCGTGTACTCACCACGTGTATGGATTCCGAGTCGGACCGCCGGAGCGCGTCGTGCCGCTGACCGACGGATACGGCGGCCACGGTGAGCTGATTGTAATGGTGCGCGGCCGCGGCGGCCTGGGCGCTCTGGTGCAGGCTGTTGAGCGTCTGCGAGTACGGGTCGTTGATGTAGTCCATGGCGGACGGTGAGGACGCGTTGCCGGCGGACGGCTGATGGTGATGGTGGGCCGGCGGGAACGGCGGCGGGAAGTACGGCGGCTGGAAGTCCTGGTGGTGACCCATGTTCGAACCGGCGTTGGTGGGCGTCGTGTTCCGGTGGTGATGGTGGTGGTGATGGTGGTGAGGGCTGAACGGCGACGAGCCTCCGCCGCCGCCGCCGCCGCCGCCTCCACCGCCTCCGCCACCGCCGCCTCCGCCTCCGCCGCCGCCGCCGCTACCTCCGCCCCCGCCACCACCGATTGACGCGACTGTACCATGTCCGGCTAGCCGATCCTGCGGAACGAAAACAAACAAAACGGTTTTAGTTTAAACGTTATATTGTTATTACCTTAATCTTTCGCAGAACGCGGATAAACCTCCCCCCGCCCCCGATGAAAGATTTTTTAAAAATCGCGGGCTCCCCGACAAATAAATTAAATGGTTAATAAAGTGGTAAATTATAAATGGTTGCATAATTGGTTATGGGAAAAATTCAGCCCATTTATATTATGTACCGTAACCATAGTGACCATTACCATTGTTATTATCAGGGACTTGAAGCATTTGCTTATTTTTCTGTATTGACTTAAAAAAATGTAGCAGAGTGCTATAGAAGTGTATGTCATGTTACAACACGTTCGATTTTGAAATTTGAGAGTGCTTTTTTTTGTTGCTTTTTTCAGTGATTTTTCAAAAAAAATGCTCATTTCCAGTTTTTCTGATAATTATTGCTTTTTCGACCAGTTTTTATACTTTTTTATGATTTTCTCCGGCAAAGTTGTTTTTGATTGAATTAAAATTAAAAATAATTCTCATCTTATCTACGTTGTCGCGTAGTCCGTCGCCGTCCGCGGCAGGGTTAACAAACATATTCCAACGCTCAAATTAGATTTTTGGATTTCGGGGAAACAAATTAATATAATAAAATTTAGTTCATGTTTATTAGTCTATCACTATAAAATAGTTTCTCTTTTTTTAGATTTGATTTATTTTTTATTTTATTATTTTTTTTTTTTTTTTT